>CM074722.1:357703765-357876265 GCA_037306005.1 Rhinophrynus dorsalis | reverse complement strand
TTTCTGGAGTCTGATGAGCGTTGGCATCGGGATCCTTAACCTGACATTCTGTTAATCTCACAGAGCCAGTCCTACTTCCCAAAAGTGGTCCACTATATCACTAGGTGCTTACATTACATGCCTGCCTAAAGACCAGCTAGCCAGGATTCTTACTGATTTAAGGTTTGAGAATAGGTTGAGATCTTTTCAGCCACAAGACCTCTATTCATTCACTTGACTGGATAAAACTGCATGGGGGTTATGAGCACCAGCTGTCCTAAGGAAAACTTTGATCAGTCTTTCACCCTTATACCCAGGTGTATCCTCTGGCTTCACCCTGCCCAGGCATAGTTCTCCATCTTTTTGGATCCTATTGCAAGTACTCACTCTCCACCTCCCCAGTGGAGCAGATGAGAAGGGCCATGAGTGCCCTGGCAATCAACTTTGTAGCACCACAGGGTTTGTTAGAAGGCCAACTGACTTGCACGTGTGTTAAACTCCTCCTCCTTTGTTTCAAAATGGGTTTGTGGGTCATCAACATCGCAGCAAACCACTGGTGCTCATGGTCACGGATCCTCCAGGCTCTTCAGAGTGACTGGGGCAAACTGGGGGCAGTCCTCTGGTTGTGCCATGAGCGGGGGTCCACCTGTCCCCCTCCCCCTAGTGAGGGATGGGATTGGACAGGACAGATTAGGGGGAGAGCCTGGAGGCAGCCGTCGCCCTTGTCCCCAGGTGACAGTGTCACTGCTGCAGTAGAGGGATTGTAACACTGGCCATAAGGCCACCTTCTATCTCTGGGCCTACCAAGCTGAACAGGAGCCAGTCAGGGTGCACCACCATGGAGGAAATGCACCCTGTAGGGTCCAGGGCCATTGGGTCATGTTCCTCCTTTCTGATTCTCCTCTCCAGGAGGAGGGAAGCACAGGGGGAGTCCAACATGTATGGCCCTTGCTGTAGAGGGAGGACCACACAAACCCCACCAGTTTAGCTCTCAACAGTTTCTCTCCCTCTTGAAATCTTTAAAATTAATAAATAATAATAAAAAAACGTTCCCTTATGGTACTTGTCGACTATGACTCTCATGCTGAATTTTAGTCTTAGATCGAGTTTATCCCAGTTTTGTTCTGCATCCCTACTGGAATAACCCTGTACATGGGTTAGGACTAGATCAGAAGGACTTAGGCACCAAAGTGATGTCAGAGGGGGAGAGGTTCTTGTTTCCCATACCCCACATTCCTCACATACATTCTCATGAACGTTTGGACTATTGACTGTTTGGAACAATATGCATGTTATATGCTTTTGAGATCCAGAGTGGACATATATTTTCCCTTTTATGAAAAGTTTTTCCTGGGAAGGGTTTCTTTTGTTCTTGTTTTGTTGTTTCTTGTATTGATTATTTCTTGTTATATATTTTTATGTTGCTATTTCGGAAATAAAAAAATTGTTCCATCTTTTAATAGTGTGTATTAAAGTTGCTACAGTTAAAAAGCTCATAGTTGGATGTTGGGATCAAACTGGCAGTCCCCTGCAAGGCAAACTACAGCCTGTCCCAGACCTTGCCTCTGTGTGTCTTCCTGTTGCACTTGATTGTGTCCTGGGGGCTATAAGAATTTACTTTGAAAATATATGTGTTCAAAGCAAGTTAGTCTCCTGAATACTTCAGCTAGGAATTCAGTGTGAATGACTGGGAGCACATGGGCAACCTTGACCAAAGTGTCTTCCTGATCTGACTGTTAAATCTGTCCTGGGGAGTCTGGGGAAAGAAACAGCTGAACAAGGAGTGTGTGTTTTTTGTTGACAGTGATAGGAACAGGGGGAGAGTTAATTAAATAAAAAAAAACAAAAACAAATTGATAGGTGACGAGGCAGGGACCCTTACGTGAGCTGCAACTGAGGCAGACTGACAGCAGAGTATTTTGTAGGGATCCAAGGCAAGACATCACACACAATAAAATTTTATTGTGTACTTTACTCAACTACTGTGTGTTTACTGTAATGTCCAGCAAACACACAAACGGTAGAGGAAAGGTGAAAGGATTTGGTAGTCCAAAAATTGACTGTAGCAATGATTGATGCAGCATGTGCAATAAAGAATGGTGATCCCTCACATCCCCAGGAATATGACGTTTGTCAAAGTTCCACCATCATCAATACTATTAATAAACCATCTAAAATCACTGAAGATGAGTCACATACTAGTTTTGATGGCATAGTGCAAAAAGATATATCAGCTCACTCAACTGCTGCATCTGACAGTGATGCAAACAAGCACAAAAACACCTGTCTTGAAAGTAATAGCCAATGTTGTGAAAATCCCTCAAAAGGTAAGAGTAAAAATAAATTGTTTGAGACCTCTAAAAGCCTAGCAGTATATGAAGGGACTGGGGAAGAAGCAGCAGGCCATGTGGAGGATGACTGATAATGTTGATCTAGAATAGGAATGTGAAAAAGTTTTCACCTTAAAAGCAAAACAGCAGGACAATGGCACTTTTCCCTGAGCTGCAATTTTTTCGTGAAAAAGTGACATTTTACCACTTTATCGCCTAGCTCACTACATTGAAATCAATGGGAAGAATGAATTTCTAATGAACGCCTGGCAAATTTCCCTTATTTTCCCACAGGCATACTATAAAGGGGTGGCAGGTTCCCACATGTGAGTCCTAACATGAATGTGTTTGAAACTGTTTAAATGTGTTAAATGTTTTTAAATACACCCTACGCGTTACTCACAAGAATCTTCAGGGGCATTTTAACCTAGATAGGAATGATTGTATGAAAGGTTAGGTACTCGCCTGATATTGGGGAGCCTTGACGCAGCAGGCGGGCTTAGACATACTTTGGCCAATCTATGCAACAAAGACCCCAACATTTATTAAAGTGGTATGATATATGCTTTACACAGGGTTCTCATTTGGATAGTTTATATGGAGGAGCGCAGATTTGTTTTGCTTTGGGTTTTTTTGTTTAGGCTTTGGCCTAATGTTGGGGAGACTGGAGAACTCCCACACTTCTTGCTGCTATTCATATTTATTCACTTGGGTTCTTAATTTTTATTTGTAAAATTAATGTATGGGTTAATGTGAGGTAGCACTGTGAGGTTTCTGTTTCTTTTGCACTTTTTCTCCTCATTCTAGCTGCTTTTTCACTATTACTTTAATTTCAAAATAACAAATGTTATATATCTAAATATGTATTTGCACACTTGCTACCACTTGCATTGGGGTTTTTAAAGGCAAGGTTTTGGCCTGGTGTTCTGGGCTGTCTGACCTATGCCTAATGCAGTCTAGGCTTTGTGCAAACCCCATGTGACCTGTGGGGTGAGTGGAGAAGCAATATAAAGGGGACTGAGAGCTCCAGCCCCTAGCTAAATGCGCACTCCCTGTAGGCCACTGAAGGTGAGTCCTAACATGAATGTGTTTGAAACTGTTTAAATGTGTTAAATGTTTTTAAATACACCCTACGCGTTACTCACAAGAATCTTTGGGGCATTTTAGCCTAGATAGGAATGATTGTATGAAAGGTTAGGTACTCACCTGATATTGGGGAGCCTTGACGTGGCAGGCGAGCTTAGACATACTTTGGCCAATCTATGCAACAAAGACACCAAAATTTATTAAAGTGGTATGATATATGCTTTACACAGGGTTCTCATTTGGATAGTCTATTTGGAGGAGCGCAGATTTGTTTTGCTTTGGGTTTTTTTGTTTAGGCTTTGGCCTAATGTTGGGGAGACTGGAGAACTCCCACACTTCTTGCTGCTATTCATATTTATTCACTTGGGTTCTTAATTTTTATTTGTAAAATTAATGTATGGGTTAATGTGAGTTAGTGCTGTGATGTTTGAGGTTCCCACAGCATGCCATTCTGTGTTTGTGAGAGGAAGTGAGAGCAGATAATTTTTGACCTAGAGAAGACTTAGTATAGGGAGTCTTGTAGGCAGGACATTTATTAGGGGAGTCTGGAGGACAGGAAGGGAGCAAAGGAAATTGATCCCAAATACCAAAACATTCTGACTAATTAGATTTGAAAGACATAGGCAGCTGCTATCCAATCCCTTGCTGATCTTGATCTTATTATCTGTGGTGGAGTCTAGGGAAAGAAGTTGTTGAAGATGTTGTTTTTTTTTTTTTTGTTTTGTTTTGTTTTGTTTTTTGACAGTGATAGGATAGGTGTAATCTGACCGGAGTGCCCAATGTAAACTGCCTGAGAATACCTTGCGGAGGATAATCCCCACAAAGAAGTAGCAGACTGCTGATTTGATGATATAGCTCACAACAACAGAAGTGAATACAAAATACTTTCACGGTATGCCCCAGTGAGCCAGGAGCTAGTGTCCATAGGCTTGAGAGCATGGATAGCGGTCGATGGCTCTTCCAAGGAGGACGTGCTGCTGGTGAAGCCGTGTAAAGGTGCAGCCGCAAATCCTTATAGCAGGATAACCTCCTAGGACACAGACAACTACTCACCAGGTCAAGAATCGGCTTATTAAAACTACCAGTAGAATGGCTGCCTCTGTCGTGAACAGGAACAGCAGAATTAAGGGTTCCAAGGTGACCGTGCAACGAGAGGTCAAACCGAGGATGGTCAACAACGTTGAACGTGACACTGGGCACAGGGAAGCCCTTGAAGTCAAAAGGAGAGTAGTTGACAATCCAAGTCAGCAACAGGCGGGCAAAGACGATACCTAGGAAGAGATGGAAGAATAGTAGAACGAGCCAGGATCGAAACCAGTAGAGCAGCAAAGTACAAAATCAGCAGGCAGAAGAATACTCGTGTAACAGGTCAAGGTCAAAATCAACACAGGGAGTTGATGCAGGATATAAGAGACGTAGTTGAGGAAGCTGGGTCAAACACTGGGAACAGTAACTCAGACTCAATATCAGAAACGCTTTGATTGCACACCGACATAAGTGTTGGTGCTTGATATAGGCCCAAACAAGGGCATCCGTACAACAAGGCGGGAGAAACAAGAAAAAGGTAGGAAAGCCAGAATACCTGGTAAAGAACAGGAAAAACCCTGGAGAATTATGACACTACCCCCCCCAAGGGGGACCAAGGCTGACCAAGGACCAGGCATGGATGTCCGAAGCCACCACCCTAGAACGTTCCACCAGACTATAACCCTTCCAGTTCACAAGGTACTGGAGGGCACTATGAGAGACACGTGAATCAAGTTGAGTGCATTGATGATGAACTCAGAATCATCCACTGACACAGGAGGGTGGAGCAGTAGAAGGAGGGTGAGAGACATGAGCCCTCACAAATGTTTAATAAGGGAGACATGAAAGACCGGGTGGATCCAGAAGGGTCAAACGGTAGGAGACGAGGGAGAGACAGGCCTCCTCCTTGAATTGACCCAAGTATCAGGGTCCCAGTTTGTCAGAGGGCTGCCGGAGCTTGACATTTCTAGCAGAAAGCCAAACCAGATCTCCTGGATCATGCCTGGGTGCCAATGATCAATGACAATCTGCTGCCACCTTTGGTCGCATCTGGAAAGAGAGAAGCGTGCTAAGTATGGCCTGCCAATGAGCTGCCAAGTCTCAGAATGACACTGCAGAGGTGACATCCGACACGGGAGGACAAAGAGAAATGACCGATGATTATAACAGCAAAAAATGACAAACACTTCAGAGAGGTCTGAAGGAGGGAGGGGTCCAGTCATCCTGTTGATGGGAACAGTAGCCCGATGAAAATGTTCCATATTCTGATTCAGCCTGTCTGTCCTTTTGTCTGTGGGTGGTACGCAGAGGAAGGCTGCAATTGAATACTTGCCCTGGAACAAAATGCCCTCCAAAAACAAGACACACTGTGTACAGGGATCAGATGAGATATGCTGCAGTATCCCATGGAGTCTTTAAGAAAGTCAAAATGGATCAAATATGACTTATAACAGGGGTTTGTCTGTGGATATATATATGTGTCTTTTATGTATGCATACATGTCTTCATCTCTGTGGATATAGACGTGTGTGTGTGTGTTTTATATATATTTTTATATATATATATATATATATATATATATATATATATATATTTATATTAATATATATATATATATATATTTATATTAATATATATATATATATATATATATATATATATATATTAATATATATATATATATAGTAAAGTATATAGAATTAAGCACTCTCAGGACTTCCAAAATAAAGGTAAAAATGTGTTTTAATCAAAAATCAACGTTTCGGCCAGACACAGCTGGCCTTCCTCAAGACTTGAGGAAGGCCAGCTGTGTCTGGCCGAAACGTTGATTTTTGATTAAAACACATTTTTACCTTTATTTTGGAAGTCCTGAGAGTGCTTAATTCTATATACTTTACTACAAATATCCTGTCATTTTTGAGCACCCAGGCATTAACTCTTTAAGTGTGAGTGCTTCCACTCTTTAATATTATATATATATATATATATTTATAATAAATTGCATGGGTATTATCTGTATTATGGCTTAAGAGATAAAGTGGGAATTCTGTTTCCTTAATTAAGAATTCAAGACAATTTCAGCTATCTCCAGGGGAACAAAGCAAGAAATGAATAAAGGTTGCTTCAAAGGGTTTGACAGGATGTCCTTCCTTGGTTAGGTGTCTGAGAAATCAAAGGTCCTTCTTAGTTAAATATAAAATGAGTGAGGACAGATGTCCAAACTGTATTTGTCAACTAAACTAAAGAGTTCAGATAGAGAAACAAATGCTTCTGAAAAAAAACCTGTTCCTAGAGTCTTCCCCCATAAATAATATACCTTTGAAGCCAGAAGGAAATTGCAAGTGGGTGTGGTAACAAATGGCAGTTTTTGCCAGACCTATCTGATATGTAGTAAAGGAGAGCAGATGGGAGCAGCATGGGAAGACCTGTCCTTGAGAATCCAGATGTGAGCCCAGCAGATAAGAGACCAGAAACTAATTCAGTACAGTGGATGTGAGGAGATTGTTATCATAATATTTACTGGTATCCAATTTAATTCCATCTTTTCCATACCTGTAATCTACAATATTGTTCAATTCATATATAGATCATCCAAACTGTAAACAGCATTTTGATTCTGTACATAATACAATCATTTTCATTATTATCATTTATCTGTTTTCTTACATCACAATCTACTCCCAAAGAATAATTGTACCCTTGGTAAGAGGGGCTATATAGAATTTCTTACAAGCCAGTAGATCTCCTGAATTAACAAGTAACAGTTCACAGGTAGTGGGTGAGTGAGTTTAGGCAGCTGTATAAAGTGACCTTGCTTCGAGAAATGGTCTTCCCCAACCCATATGACTATTGCAAGAGGATAGAGGCAGATCCACCACAAAATCCATGGAGATCTACATCCATTGAGGAGCTGGCACAGGTAAGGGTTGCAAGAAACCTACAGGACAGTTTCTGGGAGCTTTCATCTGAGCCCAAATACGGCAAGATGAAACAAGAGACTAATCATCCTCCTTTAATCTGGACCACAGGAAGGACCTGGTAACAAGATCCTGAGATCGAAGTAAGCCAGGGTGGCCAGCCATCACTGAGCAGTGACCCCAATGGAGAATGTCTGGACAGTATTGTTCAGGTACAAAGTAGACACCTGGAGGTGGACCAACACCAGATAAACAAGTTGTGTGAGGCTTTTTTTTTTTTTTTTTTTTTTAATAGTAGTAAGGAGATCGGTATGTAGAGCATACAATATCCAAGTAGAGGATACGATGGGCTCATGAGTCAATAGGCAGGGACTAGGAGGCTTGTGCTGATGTGACAAGGTGTCGGCCTTAATGTTTTTTGTACCAGGGAAGTACAAAGTAATATAGTTAAAATGAGAAAAGAATAATGACCAACGGGCTTGGCGAGCATTTAACCGCTTTGCTGTTGCCAAATATTGGAGGTTTTGGTGGTCTGTCAGAATGGTTACCACATGAGGAGATCCTTCCAACAAATACCTCCATTCATCTAAAGCCATTTTAATGGCCAGCAGCTCCCAGTTGCCCACGTTGTAATTCCTCTCGGCAGAGGAAAAGCATCTGGTGAAATAGGAACACAGGTGCAGAATACTGAACTCAGTAGATCGCTGGGAGAGGACTGCTCTGTCTGCAACCTCAGAGGTGTCCACTTTGAGGATAAATGATACCAGAGGGTCAGGATATTTGAGAATGGGGGTGGGGAAATGGCTCCCTTCAGTGTCTCGAACTCCGGCATTGACCTCTGAAGACCACCAGTGAGTATCTGCTCCTTGCTAGGCTGTGATGGGGGAAAGACTAGCAGAAAAATCTTTAATAAACCGCCGATAATTTGTAAAGCCTATAATCCTCTGGATGGCTTAATGGGGTAAAGGTCAATCAGTGACAGTGGCCAACTTGTCCGGATCCATGGAAAGATCCCTAGAAAAGGTAGATATGTAGTCTCAACCTCACACTTGGAGATCTTGCAGAACAGATGGTTGTCACAGAGGTGGGTTAGCACGTGATGGACATGTTCACCATGTTTCTTCAAGGAGGTGGAAAATATTTGCGTAAGTAGAAGGACGTAGGATAAAAAGTCCCTAAAGCCATCATTGCGAAATTCTGGAAGATTGCAGGGGAATTGAGGAGGCCAAAGGGCATAACCAGGTACTCATAGTACCCAAACCTAAAGTTAGAAGCTTTCTTCCATTTGTCCACCTCTTTCATACATACAAGGTGATAAACACCCCTAAGATTGAGCTTTGTAAAGAACTATGATCCTCTGAGTCTGTCAGGTAGCTCTGGAATCAATGACAATGGGTAACAATTCTTTTTTTGTTATTTTGATTATCCCCTGTAATCTACACAGGGGGTGAAGACCACAGTCCTTTTTCTTTACAAAAAATATACCAGCCCCGGCAGGGGAGGTAGGACATATGAACCCTCTGGTTAGACTATATCCTGAATGCACTCTTTGAGCACTTTGTCTACATGTCTACAAATTTGTGGTAATTCATGGGTAATGTGGGAGGAATAGGTTCCAATGTGTCCAGGGCAGATATCCCGCTGGATTCACCAGGGATAATTGGGGAAGACAGTGTGCCAGAGGCCCAATTAATAGCTGGGTTATTCCTATGAAGCCAAGGGTAACCTAGGATAACCAGATTGCTTTTTGGCCCAAGTCTTCCAAGAAGACCATTTCTGACCAGACAGTAGATGGGTGTACCAGGATCCCACTGTTTGATCCCAATTCTGAGCTGATGGCACTGCTGGACATCTTCTGATTGTGAAGGGAAGTATGCATGATGTGTCTTTCATCTGCAGCACTGTTTCCATGCCTGACCACTGCATCTAATGTCCTCGTCGTTGCCTGTTTCTTTGTGCTTCTTAACAAACCCCTGTTTGCCTTGAAATTCCTGCCTGGGAGATACCTTAATGATTCAGCATCTTGTTAGCGGAGTTTGACTTTCCTTACCCAGTTTTATTCCTACTACACAACTATTTCTGTTTCAGTTAATGATTATGTTTAAACCCATATGAATTGATGATCATTAGCACCTGATTGGTAGAACTGTTTAATACCAAACCTGACTAGATGTCTACAAAATCCCTGACTTTGTGGAAGTGTACCTAGAAGAACTAATGCTGGTTTGAAGGCAAAGGGTGGTCACACCAAATATTGATTTTGATTTAGATTTGTCTTCTGTTTGCTCATTTGTTAATTTAGAAATATAAACTATTAGCACGCCTATTTTTGAAAGCATTCTTACATTACATCATTTTTTTCACACGCGCCTAAGACTTTTGCACACTACTGTGCAAATTTATATGAAGACTTTGGTAGAAGGCTGCAATGCCTGGAAATGTGAAATACTTGCATTTGAGTGTGACTGTAGAAAACAAGGGCATCCTCGTAGTAAAAAAATTGTTTGCAACCAGAAGTATGGAGACAACTTCCTTACTTCCCTTTCAGGTGGAAGCAGGCCTGGATGGAGAGGTTGTGAGACAATATAAGGGCTTACATCCCCTCTCATAAATCCAGGTGGAGCCTTATACATATTATTCTGTGCTAGATAGGTATCCATTACTTTTTTGAAAGCAGTTACAGTATCTGCAAGAACAGCATCCATAGGCAAAGAAATCCATAACTTTACTACCCTTGTTATAAAAAACCCTCCCTTTGTTTTAATTGTCTTTCTTAATGGATGACAACTTTTTCTTTGCTCAGCTCTTTGAGTAAATAGGTCCTTGGAGAGTTCTTTGTATTGATCTCAAATAGATTTGTCAATGGTAGTCATCATATTACACCTTAGACTTTTCTTCTCTAATGTAAACAAACCCAGTTATCTTAGAGTCTCTTTATAATTCAGATCCTTCAATCCCCTTATCAGTCTTGCTGCACGTCTCTGCACTTTTTTCCAGTTCAAATTTTTTTTATTACAAACTGGTACCCAATACTGTACACAATATTCTAAATGAAGCCTCACCAAGGATTTATGCAGAGGTAGATTTATATCTGATTCCCTGCATCTATACCCCTTTTTATGCAGGAAAGTACCCTATTTGCTATTACAGCAGCAGAAGGGACACTGCACACAGCTGTGAAGTCTATAGTCTATCAGTGCTCCTAAATCCTTTCTCTGTGAATTACCCAAGTAGCTTCACATTTAGTGTATTTGTAGCATCTTTGTTTTTACAACCCAAATTAATATCTTTACATTTATCTACATTAAACCTCATCTGCCACTTTTCTGCCGATTCACTCACTTTAGCTAACTCCTCATGCAGAGAAAAAATATCCTGCTCTGTATGTATTTCTTTACACAGCTTAGTGTCATCAGTAAAGATTGAGACGTTACTTTCTATTCCCATTTCTAAATCAGTAATAAATTAAAAATCATTGGGCTCAGGACTGAACCCTGTAACACCCCACTTACAACTTTTAGACCAACTTGAAATGTTCAATGCCATCTATCATTTAATCTGTTCTCTATCCATGCACAGATATCATTTTCAAAACCAAAGCCTTTTAATTTATGCAGTAACCTGCTGTAAAGAACAGTATAAAAGGCTTTTGGAAAATCAAAGTATACTACATCATCAGCAATTCCCTTCTACAAGGCATAGAGGGCATTACAACTACTTGTAGGCTATAAGGGCTTGGACCCTGTAACGCATCTATGGAACAATAAGTCCCTATGTCATCTTCACAACCTTGATTTCAGGGATACATATATTAGATACGGCATTTCTAATCTGGGACAGTTATATCAGGGCCATAATATTAAAACATTTGAACAAGTGCATACAGAACATGGGATTCCAAACTGTTTTTCTTTCTCTTATTTATTAATCAGGCATGCCCAGGGGGCACAGCATTTTGGGTATCCTAATATTAAGGAATTTAAACTTCAAACCACTGCAATGGCACATTGGCTGAATATACCAATCTCCTTTAAATACAAGTGGCTGGCTACACGTGCCCCTACTGACAATGCTCATCCTTGGCATCGGTAGGAGGGGGACTTCGGGATCTTGGAGGACTGAGAGTGTAATATGAACAAGGCTAGTCTCTCTCTCTCTCTCTCAATTGCTGTGAAGCACACCAAACATCAACTTACACAACCTAAGGCTCTGGCACCCTGGCACATCTGCAATACATGGGTGGAGAGGGTGGAGACAGATGCCCTAGATGCAATATGGAGAATGCCTGGGGCTATTGATGTACTGGACTTTAGTTTTCAACTCTATCAGATGCATTTATTTTTGTGAATGTATTTTACCAGGAAGAATACATTGAGATTCTCTCTTTCAAGTATGTCTTGGACTTAATTTATCTACCTTAGAGGCTGAGCTGACCAGGCCGAGACTAGAACCTGCAACCTTATGGTTTGAACAGATTCTACAGCTGGTGCGTTAACCAACTGAGCTAGGTAGAACGATTTTGAGGTCTCCTAAATTAGGTATATTGTCAGTTGTTCCTAATAATTTAAACTCTACTTGTTTAAAATTCCTATTATATGAAACATTGGTCATGACACGCAAGATAATAGCCACAGTATGGATGTCTGACAGGCTCCCACTCACATGCCCACTGATTAAATCTTCTTATACAAAATACTTACCATTATTATCTCATTTACACACACACAGGGTTTGTCCATACACATTTGACAAAGTCTAGGGATCTTGGCGCAGGCATTTTGAAATTAGGGGTGATGATAGATGACTGGCATATGTGAGTCCTTGGGGGAGATTCACTAAGCGGTAGTAAAGAGATGATAAAGTAGAGATGACTTCTCCAGTTTATCACTTCTCCAATTCCTATGTTATTCTATGGAGCATATGCACTAAGATTTCTTCAGCTTTGGAGATCTTAGTGAATATTCTCAAAAGAGTAACACTGGAACTGGACACGTCATCTCCTCTTTATCACCTCTTTATCAATGTTTATTGCATATCCCTCCTTGTGTCTTGTGGGATCGATGGGAGAGGGGTATTCGTTGGTCTTGTGTTGTTGGGCATTAGTTGTGGAAAAAGTACAATTAAGGCAAACTGTAATTTTACCCTATAAATTGCATTGTCTATACATCCTTTTTGCACAGTGTGGACACTTATGACTGTATTGATGTACACATTATGTATGAAATGCCCTTAATAAAACGATTTAAAAAAATTATCACTATAAATATTATGAATCCAAGGCAATTGACTTTTACAAACAAAATCTATTTATTAAAGGAGCAGTAAACTTTTTTTATGAAAAAAATATATATCGTAGGGATTTTCCTACTGAGTAAAATAATGGTTCTCCCACTGCTGAGAGATTTATATTTCCAGAGTTATTACAGTTTAAACCTGTGTTTTTTTTACATTAGCAGTGCCCTCTAGTGGTCAAATTCTAATTAGATTTCCTGTTAGATTCTAATGGAGAGGAAAGTCAGACAAGTCAGAGACATACAGTTCTCCATAGAATGTGATAGAAACTGCCTGTCACTTCCTGTCAGTTAGAACTATCAGGAAGTAAACACAGTAAATTCACTTCCTGATTATTTAAACTGCTATAAATTTTGAATAAAAAAATCTGACAGCAGTGGGAGTGACCTTGTTTTATTCAGCAGGAAAAGGTCTATAAAATGTGTTTTCATAAAAATAGTTTACTGCTCCTTTAAAGTTAGACTGAGTTATGCTAAATATTGACCATATGTAATGCAAAATGGTTAACTTACATACTCATGCTGCGTAAAATATATTTAAAGAAATGAGCCTTTAACAAAAGAACATTTCCTGAGTAAATTCTTTAAATGAAGGTTATAATTAAGATGTAGTTTACTATATTTTATAAGCAGGTACAAATCTCCATGGGTAGTCAAGTACAATACCCACACTTCATGTGGATTAGCAATTACATTGTGTTCACAGCTATCAGTACAGCCAACAGGTGACCAGACAAATGTCTCATTCATACAGCGTCTGTCGATAATCATGATTTCTGTCCTACTCCTGTGTTTATCTTCAGGTTACAAGTAGAAAAATATTTTGTACCTGTAGAAACTACAATGAAAGATTGATATAAAGAGACATGTTGAAAATGTTTGAATTCAATTAAGGAAATAATTTAAAGTTATAGTGTAAATATTGGTGTTAACACTTGAAAGAAAGTTAAACAAACAGTGCTGCTAAATTATGATTTAAATGGAAATCCATTTCCTATAATTTTCCAGTAATTCCTATAGTTTTGTTTAGTATAACATTAGGCCAAAATTCATAAAATATTCAGCAGAACAGTAGCAAGTTATGAATAGCCACTGAAGTGTCAGCAGCTTGACTTAATGATCAAGCTTAATTGGAGGCTAAGAATGATTTCCTGTAGTTAGATTTTGGAGCTGCTTTTTTTGGTCTGTGGGTCCCATCAGAAGCAGCAAAAACTTTCATCATGTATGCATTGGTATTTCAAAAGAGTTTACACAAATGTAATGTCAGAACTTTCTTCATGAGGTGTCATATAGCAATGTAGGAGTAAATAAAAGGTGGTGAGATCCTAATGCAAGAAGTCAGCCTTTGACTGACTAGACATCTGACTGCACATAGATCTATAACTAATGTTGAGAAAAGGGGATTGTGTGCTTCATCCCCTCTGTGAGTGGGAACTTCAGGAACAGGCTGAATCATGCTTGGTGAGGGCAGGAGGTAGCTGTCTTGGTCCAGATTTCTGCACTAATGAACAAAATCTCTTGACTGCACCCCATGTCCTGAAACAAACTCCTCCAGGAAGGGTACTCCTTTCTGTTAACCCAGTGTAGAGAAAATTCCACATGTGCATTAACATATTAGAATAGATAGATACAAAGATAAAGAGGCATAAAAGTTCAAACAGTAATAGGGTTTTGAAACATCCAGCTAATCCCAGACAATATATTTTTTTTTCTATGCAACCATATGGCTGGATGAGTCCCTGATAGTAGCATTTCAACCAAAGACTGGAAGAGTACCAGCATTGTCCATTGTCCATTCATCTTTGAAGATATTCATTCTACCTCTTCCTCAGTGTTTGTTTAATTTTCTTTATTAGAAAAACTAATGAAGAAATAACAGATTTCGGAGAAAAATAAAATGTGTAAAGACAATATTACTAAATATAAATAATTTGAGTCATACTGAAGTAATCCAATTAGAAAAATCAGTGGATCAAAGCTTCTGAACTTCTGATTTAAAATGTAATTAATATTTCTTAATAGGTTAGAAAGCATACTGTCAAACTCTCTAGAACTTGACGTTTGTACCTAATGACATTTTAATTTGTTTTTATTTAAACAAATTGTCATTTCTGTTTTCAGAGGCTAGGATTCCGTAAAACAGATTTTATTGTGGCTAGCTTGTTACAATGGTAAAGATTAGGTTTTGTACATTCCATGTGGATGATCCACACCTATCATAGATCTCTATTAGGAGAAAGCAACAGCGAACTTAAAATAGTTAAATAGGTAAAGTTTACTCCCTCAGAGTGATTGAGAATTACTTGATAAGCTTAAAGCCAAAATCCCTTCTATAAATTTCTAAGGGACGGTATGAAAATAGCAGCCTCAGGTTTTTTTTTAGGGTGAAGTAAAGGAATAGGAAAAACATCTGTATAACCTTTAACCACTTCCATGCCAGAAGGGTATGCAACACATAGAACAATGCATTATGTACTTCTCTGACACTCAAAGAGGTAACCTCTTTGTTGCTAAGTAACTAATAAGTAACTAATGAGTAACTAATAAGTAACTAATAAGTAACTAATAAGTGGACCTGTTCCCTTGATTCTAGTTTGCATATTTGAAAACTTAATTAAAAACCACACGTGTCAAGTTAGCCGAAAGACCAACAAATGTACAGTTAAGTATATATTTATACTTGGTAATATATGCTAATGTATTCTAATTGTGGAAGCTGTGCAGTTCCAGTGATGATTCACATGATAATGAAGCATTTTCAGTGACATTTCATATGCTAATTGAGGTTTTCAGTGACATTTCATATGCTAATAAAGTAATGTGCTGCATAAGGAGGCACTTTTACCAGGAATAAAAGTGAATATTTACTAAACTATACATCTGCTGGACATTTGGTTTATCTGACACAAGTAGTTTTGAACTGTGTCCAAAAAATTATAATTAAAATTCAAAAGTTATTGGTCTAATTTAACATACACTCTAAAACTGCTAATGACATTTCCTATGTCTTCAGCAGTACATTATGTGGGGGTAAGAAAGTGCCCATTAACCATTTTCGCTGCATTGAAATCCATTTGAAGAGATTACCCCTCTTTTACTAGCATGGTGATAATATATGATATATGGGGGAATCAGTGTCCTGTATATTCTCAGTCTGTGCTTGGGAAAGAGAAAAAGAATCTGAATTTTGGATGATAGCTAGTTCAGGCAGGCACAGAGTTAACTGCTTTGATAGGCGTGTTGGTGGAAGCCATTGACAGTTGATCTCTGGGTGTTGTGTGAAGGGAGAAAAAAAAACATTTTTGACTGGTAAGTGATAGCCATGCAGGTGAGATTTGCTACCTGAGCTGTCTGACTCCACTGGGACTGACGGATACAAGATACATACAATAAATCATACATTCAATATAATGCAAAATTTCAAACTTGACTTATTGTGTTACTTACACATACATACAAGAAGAGGGAAAATGAATGCCGCTGCTTTTATTGTAAGCTTATGGTGATTCTGAAGATAACACAGGTTTATCCTGTACTGTTTAAATTAACAGTCCAAGTCCTTGGGAGAGAAAAGTTTGATGCTAGTTAGTAGTGTGGAGGCAGACAGTCAAAGGAGGAGAGCTGGAGTTGCTTGCAGTTGCAGAGTGTGATTGTGACTTGTAGACAATGGCACTGACAGACACTGACATTGTGATTGACAAGTGAAATAGATGGATACTCTCCCTCTCCCCGTCCCTCTCTCTCTCTCTCTCTCTCTCCCCGTCCCTCTCTCTCTCTCTCTCTCTCTCCCCGTCCCTCTCTCTCTCTCTCTCCCCGTCCCTCTCTCTCTCTCTCCCCGTCCCTCTCTCTCTCTCTCCCCGTCCCTCTCTCTCTCTCTCCCCGTCCCTCTCTCTCTCTCTCCCCGTCCCTCTCTCTCTCTCCCCGTCCCTCTCTCTCTCTCCCCGTCCCTCTCTCTCTCTCTCTCTCCCTCCCCCTCCCTCTCTCTCTCTCTCCCTCCCTCCCTCCCTCCCTCCCTCCCTCTCTCTCTCTCCCCTCCCTCTCTCTCTCTCTCTCCCTCCCTCTCTCTCTCTCTCTCTCTCCCTCCCCCTCCCTCTCTCTCTCTCCCTCCCTCCCTCCCTCCCTCCCTCTCTCTCTCTCTCTCTCCCTCCCTTTCTCTCTCCCTCCCTCCCTCCCTCCCTTTCTCTCTCCCTCCCTCTCTCTCATTCTCTCTCTCCTGATATGCAGCAGTAGAAGCACTCCTGAAGATTCACTAGGCTCAGAGGCACATAACAGTGCTGTAGATATCTTCAGTTACATTAACCCTTTGAGTGCCAGAGGGGTACACACCGCATTGCTGTGCAGTGTGTTGCATACCCCTCTGGCACTCAAAGGGTTAATGTCCATGGATCCTGCTGCTGTTATGCAAATGGAAAACATTGAGGAGTATGACTGTGGGAGGAAATGCCAAGAGACATAGTGCCCACGTATGCAACCACCACCACCTCACAATATTGTTAAAGCAATAGTTTAAGCAGTACTTCTTCTGCCAACCCACATTTGAGTTCTTTGGAGCTAACAACTGCACAAAAATAATCCAAAAGCATGCCTGTCAAAATAATGCCAAGTATTCGAAGTTGACATGCTTCCCTAGTCTTTTGTGGAAAACAAAGATTTTAGAGAACTGATGTCATGAGCTGCACCAAACTGGCATACCCCAAGTCAGGGTTATTTTTCAAGGATGGCTATGTTAGAGTTTATAAGCAAGTGGTTAGTGTGATGGGCAAATGGCTGGAAATATCATACCGCAAGAAATACATGGATAAGTAGCCAGAGTACTACATGGTTCAATGCTCCATGTGTATCCTTCCCATCAATGAACAGCAACAGTATGCACCATCAGGTCTTTGCCAATTTTGAATAATAGATTAAAGTGAATGGTGGCTGATCCAAAGCTAGTCTTATTCATGTCTGAGACATTAAAGTAAAGACAGTCTCCAACTCAATTGTTTCATAAAGTGTTTGATGCAATTAACAATATTGATAGGGATTCCTTATTGAAAGTAGACAGTCATATAAAAAAATCTGGCTTGCATTCCTCTTATGTCTGCTAATTATATATAATCTTGCATTGGTAGGATAATGCAAATACACAGGAACAGATACTGTGCTTTGTGTGTTAAAATGCCCATATGAAAGCATGTGTGGGTACTAAGATGCATGCCATGATGACAAAGCATGTTCATGATGAACATTAAAAATGACATATAAGAAATGCATTTGCTAAATAGCTTGTGGAGGCAAGAAATATGCTCTCACAGTTTTGCTTCCAAAGGGGAAATGCACTAAATGTGGATTAGAAGCCAGGATGGTATTATGGTAGTGTATTCGGGTTGATGGCATATTGACAGCATGCATGAAGATGTCTTCACCATTGTATCCATGTGAATTTGCCACCAATCTGTCACAATCTGCAAACATCTCCAGGAATTCACCAGGTTTATGATTTTGCAATCATTACTACATGGACAATGGCTAATCTACATAGGGAAATGCAGGTTAATGAGCATATTGATGTGGGTGGGATTAAATGTTGTGCTGCATGCACTAACCTCGATAGCAGCCTTTGCTATCAGAGGTGACAGCCCCAACATCGCCAGCCTGAGGTTGGCAATGTTAGAATCTTCCTATTGCTTTCTATGGAGCCAGCGGGCAGTTTGCCCCCATGTAAGCCTTTCAGTACCAAAGGGATATGCATTGCATACTGCCATGACAGTTAAAAGATTTAGATCTTTGTCTATGAAGTCTAGTGAGCAACAGTTTTTTATTCTTCTATTTCAATGTATTTAGTCCTACTTGTAATCTTTGTATAGCGTGCCATCTGTTGTACAGTGTGTTTCCTGTTTTATTAAATGTTGACAAATGTGTTTCACTTTTTTTCACTGCCATCAAGTTGTTAAAGCACATTTATTAATGTAAAGAGATGAATACTGATTAGTTGATATTCTGGCCACACCTTTTTCATTTAGACTACCAGCTCTTGACAGATGAACTCTCTCCTTCATGCCAAGTAATAAAGAAACACAACATGTGTCCAAAATAATGCATATTTCCAGAGTGATAGAACCATTCACGATAAGGAAGGTTGTAAAATAATCAGGAGGGTATTTCATAATTTAAAGATTGAAGTTTGAATTCAAAAGAAAGTGATGAAGGCAAAGCTACAGATGCAACAATGTTTATATAACTTAAAATCTATTTCTGATAGCACCTACACTTGCACATATCAATAACCCGGTAAAAAGCCCTTCCTGCAACATTTATCCATCTGGATGGAAGCTCTTAATGCTCCAGTGTTGCATACAAATAACAATTTCCACAGGGTCTTGTAAAAAAAAAGTATGCGTGTTTATTATGCCATCACCAGACAACCTGGATTTTAAAGGAGAATTAATACCACCTAAAACCATGGGCAGACAATGACACATTAAAATGTGACCCTCGTGCCTTTGTTCAAGATACTCCTTCAATCAAACCTGGATTTGACATCACAAAGATAGATATGATAGGTGCTACCAACTTTTTTAAACTTAAACAGAGGACATAAGCTTTCCAAACCCTGTAAGGACAAGAGTAGCGTGCCATGCATTGCACACTCCTCTTGCTCAAAATTTTCATGTCTGCCTCCAAGGACATACCATCTTCAATCATTCCTAGGTGTCTTCTCTTGAAACAAAGACCACAGTTATAGTTTCCATTAGGCTCTCCTGGCCATATTAAGGTAAATTTTTTTAGGTCTCCTTTGGCAACATTTTATTCTGTATGGAACTTGAGCTAATGAAATGTACACGATCCTCTAAAAAATTACTTAAGTGATTGTTGAAATAGTTTTAAAAATACCCTATATATTAGTCTTATTTCATTTAGAAAGTTGGTTTTCAGTTATTTATATATTTTAGATTATGCTTATTAAGGCATACCACGATTTGAAGCAACATATCCATAAAGTTCATTGCTCAAACTAAGAGTCCCATATATAGATTGGTTCTCCTTCTGTAACTCATTAACCGTAAGTGCCTTCATTGTAGGACTATAAAACAGTTCTAGGTGGCATAATCACAATGAGAGTTCAATGCCCAAACCAAAGGAGTCCTATATACAGACTGGGTCTCTCTAAAACCTGCTTTTTTGCCTGTTCAATTTAGTATGGTTGTAATGCATTGTGCCAAAATGATAAATACATCACAAACATATTGATTCACATAAGTTAACCATGACAAAATGCATAGCCATGGGACTTACAGTATATAGGCAAATATGCAAGTCTTCTCAATCTGGGCCTGTAAAATAATGTGATGCCTCGTAATTATATTGATTAATTTTAAAAATGAACAGGATCCCAGCTTACATCCAACTTGGCACACATAAGGTCACAACTTTGAGCTGGGTATCACCTATTAAAAATTCCCAAGCTTTAGGTCTCCAGAACATTGCAGAGTCCGTTGACTATCTGGTTATGTGATTTAATATATTGTTATGATTTCATAGCATTATAAAACATACTATGACTTTACAATGCATATCTATTCAGGTGTCCAGGTCTAACTGATACTGCAGAGAGCTCCAATTATCTGAATATTAGACTGAGAAAGACATTAAGTTTAATATGAAAATGCTGAAATCTCCAATTATATGAAGGTTCTATGGACTGTCAATTGGTCAAAACCAGCCACAATTTATTATAATGGTGGGATTGTTACACTGGGACTCAGTTCAAGGTATAATTGACAGAACAAATGGAGGTTAGCCTAATTAACATCATTCTACACAATATCCAAATGTAACATGTCTTTTATATTAAGGGATGTATTCTGGTAACATTTTATTAGTAACAATGTAACCAATATATTGTTTCTACAAGAGTATATGGCATGCCTCTTCATGGCCTTGGATTGGTCAAATCATTTTAACATAGATCCCACCATTTTGACTGACCTCACACATTTTAATTTGTATTATCTTATCCTGATGAAGGGATTACAATCCCGAAACGCTTCGATCATATTATTTTTATTTATTTTTTTTATTTTTTTTTTTTATACTATCAGTTCTTATGCTTTTGTTTTATTGGTCACCATTAAACTATACATACTATCCAACCTTGGACAGTTTTCTGTATTGGGACAATTATAATAATTATTGATGCAACTCCGCACAACACCAGTTACGGAGGACTGATTCTAAATCAATAAATAGGCAACTGGGTGGCATTGCTGACCAACCACAGTGCATGAATATAGGTTGAACGGCGTCAAAGATTTTAGAGGGATCCATCAATAAAGAGTAGACCACAAAAGCGAGCAGGACCTGGTGAGGAGACTAGCCATGCAGGATTCCACAAGTAAAAGGCTTTACCCAAAGAGTGGTAAGCTCATTATTAATTCATATGCAATGTTTCTGCTTGCTCATTAGCGCTTAGTCTTGGTACCAACAAGGCATGTTGGTTTTACCCTAAGCCCTAGTGGACTGAACACTTCCATCAGTGGCTCCATTCCCTCACATAAATCTCCCCATCACCACCACCCTCTACTACAGCACTGTGCATCCAATATGTAAAATTCTACACAATCCCTATAAGAGGGGATTTTTTTTTTTATAGTTTTCACGCTATTCATAGTCACTATTTCCAGGCACAGTCAATCTCACTATAGTGGTCCGACTGTAAGGAGGCAAATACCACTCTGCCTGACTGAATATGTATGCTAGTAGCGAGGATGGTAGTAGCTACTAGTACAGGGGCAGATGCGAAGCCCCTGTGAACAGAGGGAAAATGCTCATGTTCAGCTCAGAGACGGATCTCCCTAGAATGCTAGGGTAACAGAACAGGTAGTAGTGACTGAGAATCCCTAGAACACTAGGGTAAAAACAGGCAGTGGTGACTAAGAATCCCTAGAAAGTTAGGTTAACCCAACAAGCAACGGTGACTGAGAATCCCTAGAGCATTAGGGTACCCAATGGCACAGAATGGAACACAGACAGCAGGAATGTTAGTGGCACAGACTGACGTAGACTGAGCACCGCTCGAATGGAGGAAACAGAGCACAGAGAGTGCAAGCGGAGACAGTAGGCCATGGGTATAGAATGATCAATAGTCAGCTAGAGCAGGGGTCAGCACGGAGCGGGTAGTCATCCAGGACAAAAGGTCACACCGGAACAGAAGGCAGTAGTCAGGGATCAAACAGAGCTGAAGTCAAAACATAGCAAGGAGTCATACACAGAAATGGAGCATCGGAATCACAAGAGCTATAGCGCACAGGTACACCATGAAAGGGCAAAGAAGTAAAGGCAGGCTGAAACTTATAAGGCCAGAATGAGTCTCTGCCTACATGCTAGGCAATTAATAGCGGCCAATAAGAATAGCAAATGTGCCTCAGCACAACAACCAGGAAGTAATGCAATGTCTCCTGAAAGCACAGTTTGTTGGAAGCAATCACAGGCACCATGATAACAACATACTTAAATGTAAAAAAAAAAAATAAATAAATAAAAATAAAGATAAACCCTTTAAATGTCTGTCAGATAAAAATCCAAGATCATCACGTAAAATGTCTGCATTTATCAAAATGAATTTATCAAATGTAGGTGAACACTACATCTAAAAGACATATTTTTGAAACTGCGTTTCATTCATATTTTAAGACAATTTATGTATTTCCACATTAGTCTACCAAATGTTGCACTTTTAGAATAAAGAGACGGAACTTGTTCTGGTGCAACACGTTTATTTTGTGATTCTTATCTGAAAACCTATAAAAGACTCTGTTTTATTCTGGGCGCTCTGGTGTTATGCCTCTTAACTGCATTCAGTGCTAGCCTCAGTTTTACTGAACCACTGAGTATACAAAACATTATAATATAACATCATTATACATTCTCTTTAAAATAAACAATTGGTGCATACATATCTAGAATTAAACAAGTTTATCCAGCATAATTGTCAGTAATGTTACTAGAGTAACCATGCTACCAGGTAAGGAGGCTAGCAATTAGGGAGGTATGAAGAAAGCTAAGACTCCTCCAACAAGAGTGATTGGTGCTAGAAGCTAGAGAGCGTCGCTAGTGTGCGTGGCTAGGTTGCGTAGGCGAAACGTAGTGGGGTGTGCTGCGGCCAAAGCCGTATAAAGGTGCTGGCTGCGAAGCCAGATAGCCCACTTTGGTTGAGCCGAAGGTGACTCAGGATACCCACCACGTTTGGTCTATACCCCAATGTCCCCAGGGAGGAATGAACTCCAGAAGAACAGACCAGACTGATATAGGAGAACTGGAAGGAATATACACTTACTGGTAGTCAGCAAGAGAACTGGAGGCAGGGGCAACAGGAGACCACCCCAAGGCTGTAGAGCAGAAGACTGGAGGACTGGAGCAGGAGCAAGGAAGAGACTGAAGGCACCAGCTGGAACAGCAGAACAGGCACTGACCCACAGGACACAGGAAGCGGCTAGACCAGATCCGGAGAGGCTAGGAGATGCTTTGACAATGTGTCAGAAGAAGTGCCTCCACGCCTTTTATGTCAGTGAGAGAATGGCCAGCCTCAAAAGAAGGACAGTGCATGCACGCGCCCAACCCGGAAGTGGACCGGGCGCACGGAGCGAAGGAGGCTCCACCGGAACGGGAGCAACGGTGACAATAATACAATATTCTTTGGACAATACCCTGTGTCACTTTAAATCTCTGCTTAAAGGGATAGTAATACTTAAAATGTAAAAAAAAATATGTTGTAGGGTTTATCCCCCTGAGTAAAACAAGAGTACTCCCACTGCTGAGAGGTGTTTTATTCAAAAGTTATTAATTTTCAAAGTAGAATTTTTTAGGTGCAATATCACAGTGGCCTGAAATTGTACAGTGGCGCTGTTGCTACACGATCCTATGGACAACTCTGGTCAGTTGACCATAAATCTCCATAGGATGGTGTAGCAACAGCGCCACTGTACAATTTCAGGCCACTGTGATATTGCACCTAAAAAATTCAACTTTGAAAATTAATAACTTTTGAATGAAAGACCTCTCAGCAGTGGGAGTACTCTTGTTTTACTCAGGGGGATAAACCCTACAACATATATTTTTTTACATTTTAAGTATTACTATCCCTTTAACTTTTTCACAAATAAAACATCTCTTGAAATTATTCTGGATACCAGAGTTGCTTGGACATAAGGCCTCAATTGCTTTACTAGCCTCAGCCTTCTTCACAATTCGGCCATATTGATTACAACACAAGGCTGCAGCAAATCCATTTAACAACCTATTTAACCAGGTGGACCCAACGGAATATAACAAGCTAACTCTGGTTAATCTGTCACCATCCATGCTAGTGGAGTGAGTAAACTATTCAGACATTAATACAGTTACTGCAGTTTACAATACACATTACACAAGGCCTGTCATAATAAACTCCATTCCATACAGTATTATTTCACATTTAAATGATTCTAATAACATTTCCCATTGACTGTTATACTTAAATGCTTTTCTGCCTACCTGAAAACAGATAAAAGACTCTGATTTATTCTGGGCACTCTGGTGCTATGTCTCTTAACTGCATTCAGTGCTAGCCTCACTTTTACTGAACCACTGAGGTGTTCACAAGTTACCAATTACAGTTACTGTGACTGAGAACATAGCAATCTCCACCTGCTGGTAGGAGGTTAAAACAGCAGGAAAAGAACTATGGACAATGCAGTTATAGGACTGTCAATAATAACAATAAAAAATGCTTAATACTTCTGCATACTGTATTCTTTTGGTGTGCAGTGAGTTTAATATCCATTTAACACACAGAGTGCCCCACAGACATATTGATGCTTGCTTTATTTAACCCAATAGGTGCTAAAAACATCAACACATTGGGGAGATATACGAAGGAGTGATACAGAGGTGATGATAAAGTGGAGAAAATTTCTCCAACGATATCACTCCAATTCCTTTGTTATTCTATGAAACCTAGGCACTAAGATTTCTCAATTAGAAGATATCTATTCTTAATGCATATATTCTACATAAAACAACATAGAAATTGGAGAAATTGTATCATGAGAAGTAATTCTCCACTTTATAGCCTTTTTATCACCCCATTTCACAATGTGCTGAAGACTTGTAATCTCTAGCATACAATGGGTGGTTGTACTGTATGTGGGTGGGCAAAAGGTCCCGTTATGTTCCCGTAAAAATATATGAGAAGGGGGCGGAACTGACCGGACCAAGATGGACACGTTATCTTGAAGCTGCACGCGCCACAGGCAACTTTGCTTAATATATGAAGCAACTGCTACCTAACCTACTATCCAACCCACTACATAAACCCACTACTTGAAGATGACTCTTCACCTACCTTCATGACCTGCAATAACTGTTCCGCAAAGCGGGAGGTGAAAAGGATCACTGATTTCCTACTGACCAGAAGCGGCCCTCAATCGAGTGAGAAACCTTCAGGGGCTTACTTGCCCTCCCTGGGTCCAGTCGCACCAAGAGACATGAATCCCACAATGGCGGATTTCAACACCTCATCACACCCCCATGAACAGGGACTCAGAGCCTGAGTGTATGGAGGTCATGGCAGACACACCCCCTGGGCCTACCCCAAGGTTGGACTCCCAGTCTATATTTTATGACTAAGCAGGACATTGTGTATCTAATCAGCAAAAATTATATGAAGTCCTTCGTTAACAGACCTGAGATTCACTGTGAAGTGAGATTGCGGATCTTCACAAGGACTTAATGCAACTTGGTCAACGTACACATTTTCTAGAGGAAAGACATGAGGCCACTTTGAAACAGACACAGAACCTGGAACAGATGTTATTACAGATGAAACAATCACACAGCTCATTACCTGTCTGTATTATCTAAATAATAGGAGTTAGTGGGCAAACATTTGTATTGAGGATCTACTGGAGTCGGTCCCACCGAAGGACCTTGTGTCTTCATTGCAGAGTCTATTTGCTAACATGTTGTAGGCCCAGATTGCTCCTTCAATAAAAAATTTTTGTACAGACAGCTCGCTGCACTTGAGGGGCCCTCTGGGCTCTCAGTCTAGAGTCATTGTTTGCTGTTTACACAGCTACTCTGATAAAGAAAGAAGTATGTTATGCAGCTGGGAGTTACCAGACCTCAAATTAGCTGGGGTCCCTATACACTTGAATGACCTTTCGGTCCACACTTTACAACTACACTGTGCTCTCAAGCTACTGCCAGATCACCTGTGCAACTTAGACAATCGTTATAGGTGGGGATTCCTATGAGTGTTTCAGCTACCCACAACGGAATTTCTGCAACTCTCTTGGACCCCTAAGACCCCTAAGACCTTCTGCACTAATCTAAACATTGAAGTTCCATCCTTTCTTCAGCAGCTTAACCAGAATGCTTCTTATAAATCATCACCACCACTAGGCAAAGAGAGGCAAGAGAGATGGTTGAGACACTTCTATTCAATTGCTTACTTTTTCTTTCTCTCTTCTAATTTCCTCCTTCCCATATTTGGCTTCTCCTCTGCCTTCCTTGCACCCTTTTTCCCCACCCTACCTATCACGGTGCCCGTGATTGCTGCAGTTCCTCGTCTGTCACCAGTAGGGGGCTGCTATTGGCTGTCTGCAGATAGCCCGCCTTTCATTGCCTATTTAAACCTGGATTGGGCACCCTTTGGGTGCCCTTTCGTGTTGTTTCTGACCTTCTTGCTATCACTATGCCAGTGATAGCTGGGCCTCTGTTCTAGTGTTCCTGAGTTCCTGATCTCATGTGTTCCTGAGTTCCTGATCTCTGCTGTTCCAGTGTTTCCTGCATGCTGACTACTTCCAGTCCTGGTTCCGGCCTAGTCTCTGGTGTTGCAGTTCCTGCTGAACTTCTTCTCTGCTGTTTCCTGACCTGACTGATCGTTGCTGGTTCCTGTGTTCTCATCGCCTGTCTCCTGCATCCTGGCGACCTCCTGCCTGGTCGTGTCGGCGACATTGCTTGTTACACCAGTGTGCGGTCACTGGTTTGCTCCAAAGCCTATCGGCTATACAATCCTGTGTTGGTCCCAGCGTGCGGACGCTGGTTTGCTCCTAAGCCTTGCGGCTATACAAACTTGCTTGTTACACCAGTGTGCGGTCACTGGTTTGCTCCAAAGCCTATCGGCTATATAATCCTGTGTTGGTCCCAGCGTGCGGACACTGGTTTGGTCCTAAGCCTTGCGGCTATACAAACTTGCTTGTTACACCAGTGTGCGGTCACTGGTTTGCTCCAAAGCCTATCGGCTATACAATCCTGTGTTGGTCCCAGCGTGCGGACGCTGGTTTGCTCCTAAGCCTTGCGGCTATACAATCTTGCTTGTTACACCAGTGTGCGGTCACTGGTTTGCTCCAAAGCCTATCGGCTATACAATCCTGTGTTGGTCCCAGCGTGCGGACGCTGGTTTGCTCCTAAACCTTGCGGCTATACAAACTTGCTTGTTACACCAGTGTGCGGTCACTGGTTTGCTCCAAAGCCTATCGGCTATACAATCCTGTGTTGGTCCCAGCGTGCGGACGCTGGTTTGCTCCTAAACCTTGCGGTTATACAAACTCGCTTGTTACACCAGTGTGCTGTCACTGGTTGCTCCAAAGCCTTGCGGCTATACAAACTCGCTTGTTACACCAGTGTGCGGTCACTGGTTTGCTCCAAAGCCTATCAGCTATACAATTCTGTGTTTGTCCCAGCGTGCGGACGCTGGTTTGCTCCAAAGTCTTGCGACTTTACGATTCCCCAGTTGGTCTCAGTGTGTGTACACTGGGTTGCTTACGATCCTGTCAATTTGCCATTACCATCTGACTGCTGCTACTATCTCTGGACTGCCCTGCCCGGTATTGGTAAGGCCGGTAGAACCGTTTGCCATATTCCATCTGAGGTTGCCTTACCCGGTATTGGCAGGGCCGGTAGAGCCTACATTGTAATCTATTGAGGCTGCCTTGCCTGGTATTGGTAAGGCCGGTAGAACCGTTATGCTATTCCATCTGCAGGTTGCCTTACCCGGTATTGGCAAGGCCGGTAGAGCCTAACATTCTATTACTTCAGACTGTCCTGTCCGGTATATTGACAGGACCGGTACAGTCTGCCTTCTGTCTTAGTTATATTCTGTATATATCTGTATGTATGTGAATGCCATCCTACATTATCAATCTATTATTTCAATAAAATTGATTTTTACCTAAAACTTGTATCTGAGAGTCATAATAAACCGTGACACTACCCCATTAACTAATTTACTACTGTTGGAGATAAAACACTTACCTAGAACCCACACATCACTAACGAATATTGTTTGAGTTGTCATCTCAAGTATGAGATTGACTCATTTGAAATTTGCTATTGTTTAATGCTAGAGGTCTGTCACGGATTTGAAGACTCTCAGACTTAAGGTTTGGTAAAATAACTTAACTTTATTAAAAGTTAAAGCCAGTCCCCGTAGGGTAAACATACATAACAATACAGCAGTAATAGCAGATATAATAGGTTCTACCGGCCTTGCCTAAATACCGGGCAAGGTAACCCAAGTGACAGTAATAATGACAGGCTCTACCGACCTTGCCTATACCGGGTAAGGCAACCGTGAGATGACATATACCGGTTCTACCGGCCTTACCAATACCGGGCAAGGCAGCCCAAGGAATGCGGAATGGAGGCTCTACCGGCCCTGCCAATACCGGGTAAGGCAACCTTCAAGATGCTGATGTACAAGGTTCTACCGGCCTTACCAATACCGGGCAAGGCAGCCCAAAGTAGTAGGCTCTACCGGCCCTGCCAATACCGGGTAAGGCAACCTTAAGGATGGTAACGTACAAGGTTCTACCGGCCTTACCAATACCGGGCAGAGCAGCCTGAGCAAGTAGACCAGCTGTCAGATGGCTAAGACAGCAGAGAGAAATAGGAATTATGGTCTTACTCAGCAGAAGTCTATTGCCAGGGATAATCAGACGACTGCATAGGAGTGGACAGCGACCTGGCCAAAGTACTGGATCATTCAGGAGCAAACCAACGTCCGCACGTTGGGACCAACAGTAAATAACGCCACCAGGTTAATGGAGTAAACCAGCGTCCGCACGCTGGGACCAATAATAGATGTCGCCACCAGGTTAATGGAGTAAACCAGCGTCCGCACGCTGGAACCAACAATGTAATCGCAACCAGGTTTAGTGGAGTAAACCAGCGTCCGCACGCTGGAACCAACAATGTATATCGCAACCAGGTTTAGTGGAGTAAACCAGCGTCCGCACGCTGGAACCAACAATGTATATCGCAACCAGGTTTAGTGGAGAAAACCAGCGTCCGCACGCTAGAACCAGCAATGTATATCGCAACCAGGTTTTAGTGGAGTAAACCAGCGCCCGCACGCTGGAACCAACAATGTATATCGCAACCAGGTTTTAGTGGAGTAAACCAGCGTCCCCAAGCTGGAACCAACAATGTAATCGCAACCAGGTTTAGTGGAGTAAACCAGCGTCCGCACGTTGGAGCCAACAATGTATGATCAGCAGCGAGAAGAACAATGTCGCCGGAGCGACGGCTGGAGAAGGAGATTCAGGAACACAGATTAACCCGCGAGGTGCTGGAACACAGGAACACTAGAATACAGGCACCCAGGAACACTGGAACACCGGAACACTAGCATACAGAAACACTGGAACACTGGAACTCAGGAACGCTAGCATACTGGAACACTGGAGCACTGGAACACAGGATCAGCAAGTACAGCAGGAACAGGCCCAGAAGCCTGACCAGCAGGTCAGGCAGAGTGAAGTCAGAAACACCACGAAAGGGCAACCTGGAAGTGCTCAGCCTGGGTTTAAAAAGGCTGTGTGAGGAGGGCTACTCACAGACAGCCAATCATGATTACTCAGCAAGTGACTGACACTGAACAGCACCAATCATGGGCACCGTGATAAGGTCTTCATTCCCAAGAGAAGAGGTCCATGGCATTATGGGAGACATCCGGACTCAGAACAAATGTGGTGTCCATTCAGGAAACACACTTTACATCACGTAATCCCTTCCCACATGCTTGGTCCTCATCCGCTTCAGAAAAAAAGAGGGGTGTTGCCATTGTAATTTATCATAAACTCCCTTGGCTCCTTGAGGACTCCTTGATAGACCCTGAGGGTCGTTACTTGTTCATAAAAAGGACCATCTACTCAGAAACCTTTATTCTGGCAACCCTTTATGCTCCAAACACCATTCAAATGGCCTTCCTAGATAAAAACATGTGACTTTTGGATGAACTCTCCAGCACTACTATTATATTAGATGATTTCTGCAATAGGTGCCTCATAGATGTTTGGAGACATTTCTTCCCAAAGATTGCACTTTCTATTCCCACCCTTATCCATAAAGGTTTGAGAGATGCACCTGGGGGCTATTAAATTATTTAGCAAAAATCTACATTATGGGGGATAGTAATAATAAAGTATTACTATCCCTTTAATTACACTTTACTGAAGGACCCTTCAGTGATACATGGTTAAACATACCCTAACTACGTATTTTGATCTCAATGCCTCTGCTGCTTGAACAATTATGAACCACTGTGAATTGATACAGATTGGCTCCCAGAGACAGAAGGCTCAGAGGTGTCAAGTTACTTCCCTGTTAGAAATAATTAAGCAAAAACAGATTAATAAGGCTACCATCTCACAGTTTGATTTGAGGGCTCTGTAGTCTGCCCGCTCTGATTTGGCAAAATTGTTAACAAACAAAATACATAAGTCTTACATGTAGACTAAAAATTAACGTTATCTCAATGGAGACATGCGGCAAAATGTTAGGTAAAATTATTAAAATTAAGAGACAACACAAGAAGGGAGTGCAACACGGACCCACCAAATCCAAACATCTGACTCAGTCTTGAATCATATAGTAACATAGTAGATAAGGCTGAAAAAAGACATGCGTCCATCAAGTCCAGCCCATGCCAATAACACCCCTGTTGATCCAGAGGAAGGCAACAAAAAAGCCCTCTGGAGCAATTTCCAATGTAGGTGTGTGTGTGTGAGTGTGTCAAATAGTTCCCCGGCTCAATATCCTATTTGCTTTGAAGCCATCTGTCATAACTGTCAATATTGTTCTGTGCTAGATAGGCATCCATTGCTTTTTTGAATGCAGTTACATTATCTGCAAGCACAGCATCCCGAGGCAAAGAATTCCATAGCCTTACCGCCCTTACTGTAAAGAATCCCTGCCTGTGTTTTAGTCGAAAGCGCCTTTCCTCAAGTCTTAATGGATGACCTCTTGTTCTTAGCTCAGCTCTTTGCATAAATAATTCATTGGATAGTTCTTTGTATTGGCCTTGAATGTATTTGTAAATGGTAATCATATCACCCCTTAGACGTCTCTTTTCTAATGTAAACAAACCCAGTTTGGCTAGTCTCTCTTTGTAACTCAGATCCTCCAATCCCTTTATCAGTTTTGTTGCACGTCTCTGCACCTTTTCCAGTTCAGTAATGTCTTTTTTTAGAACAGGCGCCCAAAATTGTACTCCATATTCTAGATGAGGCCTAACCAAGGATTTATACAGAGGTAGGATAATATTAGCATCCCTTGCTTCTACACCTCTTTTTATGCAGGCTAGTACTCTATTTGCTCTTGCAGCAGCTGAGTGACTCTGCACACTGCTGTGAAGACTATTGTCTATCAGTACACCTAAATCTTTCTCTAATGAGGATTTCCCAAGTTGTTTCCCATTTAGAGTATATGTAGCAAGTTTGTTTCTACAACCCAAATGCATAACCTTACATTTATCTACATTAAATGACATCTGCCACTTTTCTGCCCATTCACTTAGTTTATCTAAATCCTTCTGTAGGGAAAAAACATCGAGCTCTGTATGTATTTCCTTACATAGCTTAGTGTCATCAGCAAAGATTGAGATGCTACTTTCAATTCCCACTTCTAGATCATTAATAAACAAATTAAAAAGCATTGGGCCCAGGACTGAACCCTGCGGTACCCCACTTATAACCCTAGACCAATTTGAAAAAGTTCCATTTACAACAACTCTCTGCCATCTATCATTTAACCAGTTCTCAATCCATGTACAGATACCACCACCCAAACCGAAGCCTTTTAATTTATGCAGTAACCTGTTGTGAGGCACTGTGTCAAAGGCTTTTGCAAAATCCAAGTACACTACATCAACAGCAATTCCCCTGTCCAAATTACTACTCACTCTTTCATAAAATGCAAGTAAATTAGTCTGACATGATCTGTTCTTCATGAAACCATGCTGATTCCTACTAATGATATTGTTTGTCTTCACATAGTTCTGAATACTATCAGTTAATAACCCTTCTAGTATCTTACCCACTATGGAAGTCAAGCTCACAGGTCTATAATTTCCTGGTTTGGATCTTGCTCCCTTTTTAAACAATGGAACTACATCAGCTTTCCTCCAATCACAGGGCACTATGCCTGATGAAAGCGAATCAATAAATATTAAGTATAATGGTTTTGCTATTACTGAACTAAGTTCCTTAAGTACCCTTGGGTGTATACCGTCCGGTCCAGGCGCTTTATTCACTATAACCCTTTCCAGTCTCTTTTGGACCTTGTCCTCAGTAAGCCATGTAGATGTTGGAGGAAATTCCATGGTTTTGTCTGTTTGCCCATAGCTTGACATTTCTGCTTCCTTTGTATATACTGAAGCAAAGAACGTATTTAGGGTCTCAGCCATAGCTTTATCCTCACTAATCAATTCACCTGTTTCAGTCCTAAGAGGACCAATATCAACCTTAACTTTTTTGTTGTTAATATACTTGTAGAATTGTTTAGGGTTATTCTTGCTCTCGTTTGCAATGTTTCGCTCATTTTCTATTTTAGCTAGCTTAATTGCTTGTTTGCAGATTTTATTACATTCTTTATATTTTTTAAATGATGCATCTGACCCATTTGACTTAAACACCTTAAAAGCCTGCTTTTTATTTCTCATTTCCCTGCTAACCACATTATTAATCCACATTGGTTTTGCTTTACTTCTCTTGTGCTTATTCCCCAATGGTATATATTGACGTGTATATTTGCCCAAGAGCATTTTAAATACATTCCATGACTCTTGTGCATTTTTATCTTTGAAAATTACATCCCACTGGATATCCTTTAAAGCTTCTTTTAACTTTGTAAAATTAGCCTTTTTGAAATTGAATGTTTTGGTTAAACTCTTGATATTGGATTTCTCATAACAAACTTCAAAGGATACAATATTATGGTCACTGCTGCCCAAATGTTCCCTTACCTGCACACTGTTTACAATGTCAGAATAGTTTGAGAGCACTAGGTCAAGCAAGGCCTCTTTTCTAGTTGGCTCCTCTACTAGTTGGGACATAAAATTATCATTTATCATACTTAGAAAAATATTTCCCTTTGTTGTGCCTGAAGTCATATTGCTCCAGTCAATTTCAGGGTAGTTGAAATCTCCCATTATAATTACCTTTGCTGACCTAGCAGCCTTTTCCATTTGCAGTAAAAGCTGGGCTTCCTCCAACTCCCCAACATTAGGTAGCTTGTAGCAAACCCCCACCAATATCTTTTTATTATGTCTGCCCCCAGTGTGTATTTCAACCCACAAGGCCTCTACCTTTTCATTGGACCCTTCATTTATATCTTCCCTTAAACTAGGTTTTAAGGCCTGCTTTACATATAGGCATACCCCTCCTCCCCTTTTATTAACCCTGTCCCTCCTAAAAAGTGAATAACCCTCTAGATTGACTGCCAAGTCATACGTATCATCTAACCAGGTTTCAGACACTCCAATCAGATCATACTGCTCATGTACTGCAATCATTTCTAGTTCCCCCATCTTACCAGCCAGACTGCGAGCATTTGCATGCATACATTTTATCTTTTTGCCATTCTTAAAGATTTCATTCTTTTTCAGATGTATTTGTCTTTTATCAGGCTGTAACAATGGCAACTCCCTATTAGCTGAACTAGCCCATTCCCCCTCTCCACCCCCATGACCCTTCTCTAATCCCATTCCCTCAATTATACTATCTTCCCCAGCCTGTGTTGCAGCTCCCTCCCCCCCCTTTCTAGTTTAAAGTCTCCTCCAGCCTTCTAACCATCCTATCACCCAGCACCGTGGCCCCCCTTCCACTAAGGTGCAATCCATCACTACTATAAAGATTGCTCCCAAGGGAAAAGACTGACCAGTGCTCTAGGAACCCAAACCCCTCCTGCTTACACCAAGTCTTTATCCACGCATTTAACTCCCTAATCTCCTGTTGCCTTTCTAATGTAGCGCGTGGCACAGGTAGAATTTCAGAAAATACTACCTTAGAGGTCCTCTGCTTAAGCTTATATCCTAGGTCCCTATTTTTATCATGGTATAAAAAGCTTTTATTCTTAAAAAAACAAAAACACCATCATATTGCCTAAGTATGTAAACTTGAAAATTGATGACTTTCGTAGCACAAAACTGCCTTATGCATTACGTGATTTATTCACTTATTCATAGGTCATAAGTCATCTAATACATATAGTCACTATCCTAACAATGCAACCAATCAACCATAGATCAAAATTGTTCCACAGGGGAGAAATTACTCTTAACCAACTTTTAATACTTGACTCCATCCTTGCTGAAACAAAACAAGGTAACACAATCATATACAAACTAGTGTAAAAGCCCATGTACACGGTCCAAGGTCCGGGTAATGTTAACCCTTTGAGTGCCAGAGGGGTACGCATCACATTTCAGTAACCCTCTGGCACTCAAAGGGTTAAGAGCCCGTTACCTCACTGCTCCACATGATGCAGTCTTGGATCGCCTCACTCACGCGATGCAATCACATGCAGTAGAGACTTCCCAAACACGGCAGTCTCTACTGCGCATGACTGCATCGTGACAAACATCCTAGCAAATTATTATATAGGATTACATAGTGACAGTCACTTTCAAGTTGCGCTGGACCACAGAAATTCAAACCCAGAACAAGTAATTGTTAATAATAATCACATACAATATGTATTCAGATTCAAGCAATATTAAGAAAATCAATTAAAAACATTCTTAGAACTTTGTACATAGGAAATCCATAAATGCTTCAGTCCCACGTAGTCTCCATAACAAATACGAGTGCTGACCCCAACACAGCAACAAGGGATACATGCTCACCAGAACCAAATATATATATATATATATATATATATATATATATATATATATATATATATATATATATATATATATATACACAAACAACAACAGAGGGCGGCACCCCTGGGACTTATTGAACAGGCTTTATAATTTATTAGAGCAAAAACAACCGTCAACGTTTCAGTCCACTCAGGGACCTTTCTCAAGACGCCATACAGTACAATTACCTTGTGCTTTATTCCTTCGTCCGTCTTGGTCACGTTTCTGGCGCAGGTGACGTCATCACCTCGGGCTCATTCATTGAATGGTCCGTAGGTGGACCAACCACAACTACACACCATTGATTCATGCCCAATAGTAACGGATGATCATTCCGATGTACTTAACCATAATGAAAACTAAAGTATACTGGGAAATATGTTCCCATCAATATATAGTGTGGAATTATTCTGATGCATCTTGAGCGCTACCATGTCCGATAAAAACGAACCACATCGGGTCCGCTGTATCGGAACATGGAGCGTATCTCTGCCTGCAGTCACAATCCCTCACCACATCGGGAAGCAGCCAAAAACAGACACCCCTGACGATATGTCCGTTTCAAAACTATAAGACACTGCAAAGTATAACCAAGGGTCACTGTACAATAAAATTACTAACTGATACCTTGAACTAGTAATAAAATGGCAATAAGTACAGATCTAATATGGCTCAAAATTAATGTGAATGACCATAACCCTTACATGTCATCCCTCAGTTAGTGGAAAAATCACCATAATTAGTGACCACTTGAATGTCATTACTCCCAATTCCAAACCACTATCGGCAAAAGTCCAACACATAATAACACAACAATGGCAAATGTAACTTCAGCGAGTCGAGGTTAATTGCTATATGAACTCTCCACAACTGGTGTGAAACAGATAGCAAACGTCCCTTTACACCTCTATACCACACCAAGAGTAGATAGAGATATATACAGATTCAAAGATTAAATGTATACAGCGCAAGTTCACTATTAGATGTGATAGATGTCATTGGGGTTCTAAGGAACAAACAACGGTACAGTCTCCAATGTGCGCTGGTAAATTTCTAAGGAACAAATTCCAATAGAGTCCGCAATTATGCATTTTAATCCAATGTGGTCCATACTGCCCAAAAAAGGTCCAGTGAAATCCTAATATTTTACTTTTACCACAGATAAATCCAAGAGATAAATTGGGGTTAACCCACCAGATCGTCCATGGCTGGATAAACCACATGGTTCAGACAACCAGATACATAGGTGTTATGCCAACATAGAATCCTTCATCCTGATCAACCAAGTCCTATAACAGGCCGATTGTTTAAATTAGCAACGCCCCCTATTTTTGGGGGTTCTATGCCCATCAGACCCTGGAGAGGTATCTCAGGTACATAGCCAAATATGACAAGATTTTCAACTCTACCCCTATCTTCTAGGGCAGGTTTACTATCATATGGCTTAAGGATAGTTACAAGAAGCAATTCAGAGGAGATCTGTCATTCAGACCTCTTGGGATTAGAGTGTCCAATTTATGTATCCAAAACGCCTCCTTCTGCAAGAGGTATTTACCTCTATCACCTCCACAAGGTAATGCCTGTTGGAAATCAATAATCATATACCTCAATTCTGCCAAGGTATGTTTCGCTTCTGCGAAGTGTCTTGCGACAGGTTTATCACTCATCTTCCCATTAAGTACTTCTCTGATACTTGACCTATGGTTGGCCATTCTTTCCCGAAAGCTGGTCGTCGTCTTGCCTACGTATAAAAGGCTACAAGGGCATTTTATAAAGTATATGACATAACTACTAGTGTTGAGCGAGCATGCTCGGCCGATGCTCGGATCGGCTCGAGCATCGCTCTGCTCGGCACATGGCGGTACTCGTACGAGTACCGCATGTGCTCGCCCGCCATGTTCGGGTCTCCTCCCCGCACGTTTTGCGGCTGCTGCGCAGCCAATAAACGTGCAGGGAGGCTCTGACATCGGTGTAATGCCAGCAGCCATGTTGGCTGCTGGCATTACACTGATTGGCTGGCCAGAACCCGTGGTCGGGTGCTGTATAGCACCTGACCATCGAGTTCGGCTCAGTCTGAGCCAGGGAGAGCTGAGGATAGGAAGGGAAAGGCAGTGTAGGGAGGAAAAAAAAAAATTGTGAAAAAAAAGAACCAAAAGTCCTTTTTAGGACTACTGTGTATGGGGGCAGCAGGTTATTTTGTGTGGGGGGAAAAAAACAAAAAAAAAAAAAAAATATTCTGTTTAGTGTGAAAAGTTGCAGATTAGAGCACATTCTGTTTAGTGTGCACAGTTGCAGATTAGAGCACATTCTGTTTAGTGTGCACAGTTGCAGATTAGAGCACATTCTGTTTAGTGTGCAAAGTTGCAGATTAGAGCACATTCTGTTAAGTTTTCAAACTCAAATATTAAAGTCACATATTCCATTCAGTGTGCTTCGCCGCAGTTTAGCAGCACATTCTGTGTACTCTGCAGAGTTGCAGAATAGTAAGAAATAGTGTTAAGTTTTCAAACTCAAATATTAAAGTCACATATTCCATTCAGTGTGTTTCACCGCCGTTTAGCAGCCTATTCTGTGTACTCTGAACAGTTGCAGAATAGTAAGAAATACTGTTAAGTTTTCAAACTCAAATATTAAAGTCACATATTCTGTGTAAGATGAAGAAGGCGGGTAAAAAGGGACGGGGAAGTGGACGTGATCCTGAAAGTTCAGGGCGCGGGTCAGGACGCGGAGAAACTGTGCCTGGTGCCAGAGCACAAGAAAGAAAGACATCCACCATACCTAGCTTCATGTCTAATTTTACAGGGCGTCGCAGGACATCACTCTCGAGGTCCGACCACTGCGAACAGGTGGTCGGTTGGATGACAGCTGATACTGCTTCCAGTCGGTTAAGCACCACCCTGTCTTCCACCAAGTCCACTCTCAGTAGCCAAGAGTCTGGTCAAAATAATCCTCACTCTGATCATCCTTCCTCCCACCATACACGGTCTGGTCAAAGAAGTGATCCCACGCTGGGATATAGTGAGGAGCTCGTCTCATCACCAATCCTTCATTTGACCCTCTCTCCAAGCACGCTTGCAGAGGAACATGACATCTTGTGCCCTGATTCACAACCTCTAGAGGCTACCCAATCACAAGAAGATGACAGATGTGAACGGCATTTAAGGTCAAAGGAAGTAGTGGATGATGATGATGATGATGAGACACAGTTGCCATTAAATCAACCACTATTTCCGTCTCAAGACCTTGTTGAGGAGAATGTTATACAGTTGTCAATGACTGAGTATGTGGTGGGATCAAGACTTGAGGAGGATGATCAGAGTGAGGAAGTGGAGGAGGACTTGGTGGACGATGAGGTGACTGACCCCACCTGGGAAGGTGTAGAGCCGAGCGATGTCAGCAGTCCTGAGGGTGAGCCATCTGCAGCACCGCAACAGGCTGGAAGAGGCAGTGGTGTGGCTACAGAAAGAAGGCGGACCGCACCAAACCAGCCCGCAAATGTTCCACGGAGCACCCCCTTGCGTAAATCTACCTTGCCAAAGGGTAGGTGTTCCGCGGTATGGCGTTTTTTTAAGGAAAGTGCGGACGACAAAAGAATTGTAGTTTGCAACCTGTGCCACACCAGAATGAGCCGAGGCATGAACACTAGAAACCTCACCACCACCAGCATGATCCGACACATGGCATCCAAGCACCGTAGTAAGTGGGAGGAACGCCTGGATCGCCCATCTGTGTCTGCAGGCCACACCACTGCCTCCTCTTCCCCTGTTTTCGGTGCCGGCCAATCGCCTGTCGAAGGCGCAGGCCCGCATACCTCCCGCCCTGCACCTGTACCATCTGAAGCACCATCAGCGACCACATCCACTTCCCTGTCCCAGCACAGCGTCCAAATGTCGTTACCCCAGGCATTTGAGCGCAAGAGAAAGTACCCAGCCACCCACCCACAGGCCATAGCACTAACCTCACACCTTTCAAAATTACTGGCCATCGAAATGCTGCCATTTAGGCTTGTGGACACTGAGTCCTTCCGCAGCCTGATGGCAGCAGCTGTCCCTCGGTACGCGGTCCCCAGCCGCCACTACTTTTCCCGGTGTGCCATCCCCGCATTACACCACCATGTGTCCCGTAACATCACGCGTGCCCTCACCAACGCAGTTACTGGGAAGGTCCACTTAACGACTGACACATGGACAAGTGCTTGTGGCCAGGGACGCTACATTTCCCTGACGGCACACTGGGTGAATGTCGTGGAGGCTGGGAGCGACTCGGACCCTGGGATGGCACGGGTGCTACCCACGCCGAGGATTGCGGGCCCTACCTCCATCAGGGTTTCCACCAGCACCTACGTTATTGGCTCCTCCTCCTCCGTTTCCACCTCCGAATTCTCTACACGCAGCGCCACTCCCCCATCAGCCAGTAGCTGGAAGCAGTGTAGCACTGCAGTGGGGAAGCGTCAACAGGCCGTGCTGAAGCTGATCTGCCTTGGGGACAAACAGCACACGGCCTCAGAGCTGTTGCAGGGGATTAGTCACCAGACCGAGCAGTGGCTCTCGCCACTCAACCTGCAACCAGGCATGGTTGTGTGTGATAATGGGCGTAACTTGGTGGCGGCTTTGGAGCTCGGCAAGCTCACACACGTACCATGCCTAGCGCATGTATTTAATTTAGTGGTGCAGCGATTTCTAAAAACCTACCCCAATGTGCATGATCTCTTGACCAAGGTGCGCCGCGTGTGTGCACATTTCCGTAAGTCATCTACAGCTTCGGCCGGCCTGTTGAAGCTGCAGCAGCGCTTACAATTGCCAGCTCACCGGCTGCTGTGTGACGTGAGCACGCGCTGGAACTCCACCTTCCACATGTTGGCCCGGCTTTGTGAGCAGCAGAGGGCAGTAGTGGAGTACCAGCTGTTACACGGTCGTCGCCTCTCCGTTCAACTTCCTGTAATCAGAAGTGAGGAGTGGGAATGGATGTCAGACCTCTGCGAGGTTTTACGCAATTTTGAGGAATCGACACAGATGGTGAGCGGCGATAACGCTATTATCAGTGTAACCATCCCACTTCTGTGTCTACTGAAACGCTCGCTGCTCACAATTAAAACCGACGCTTTGCATGTGGAAGAGGTGGAAATGGGGGAGGAAGAGCTTACACAAGGTGATAGCCAGAGCACCCTCACTTCGTCTTCTCAGCGACAATTGGAGGAGGCGGAGGAGGAGGAGGAGGAGGAGGAGGAAGACACGGTTGCCTCCGCTACAGAGGGTAGCCATGGAACTTTAGTTCCATCTCTTCAGCGTGGGTGGGCAGAAGAGGAGGAAGAGGATGAGGAGATTGAGAGTCATCCTCCTGGTGAGGACAGCGAAATCTTGACTGTTGGTACTGTGGCACACATGGCTGACTTTATGTTAGGCTGCCTTTCCCGTGACCCACGCGTTATACGCATTTTAAACAACACAGATTACTGGGTGTTCACCCTTCTGGACCCCCGCTACAAAGAGAATTTCTCATCTCTCATTCCTCCGGTGGAGAGGACAAGCAAAATGGTGCAATACCAGAAGGTTCTTGTCGAAAAATTGCTCCAAAATTTTCCATCTGACAACGCTGGCGGCAGAGTACGTGCTACCTTGGCCAACCGAGAAGGGGAGAAAAGGGGAGCACACAGCAGTTCTGAGAAAGGCAGGGCAACACTCTCCAAGGCGTGGGACACCTTCATGACACCCCGCCAGCACCCTCACCCTGATGCGCAGCCTAGTGTCACAAGGAGGGAAAAGTTTTGGAAGATGGTGAAGGAGTACGTAGCAGACCGTGTCAGTGTCCTCAATGATCCCTCTGTGCCTTACAACTACTGGGTGTCCAAGCTGGACACGTGGTATGAACTGGCACTCTACGCCTTGGAGGTGCTGGCCTGCCCTGCCGCCAGCGTTCTGTCTGAGCGGGTATTTAGTGCTGCTGGTGGCATCATAACAGATAAGCGTATCCGCCTTTCCACCGACAATGCTGATAGGTTGACACTTATAAAAATGAACAAGGACTGGATTTCCCCTGACTTCTCCACTCCACTGGAGGAAAGCCCCGGGGGAACATAAACTCACTTTATATATGTTATTTACAATGATGGGAATACTCTGTATTCCCATTCACCCCTTCCACCCAAAAAACGGGTATATGGTTGACTCTTAATCTTCTCATCCTCCTCCTCCTCTTCCATATGCCCTGGGATATAATTTTTATATAGGGCCAGCTCACCAGCGGGCCCTGTGATATAATTTTTATATAGGGCCAGCTCACCAGCGGGCCCTGTTTGCCAATTTTTATATAGGTCAGCTCACCAGCGGGCCTTCTCATATAATGTTTTATTGGGTCAGCTCTCTAGCGGGCCCTCTCATATAATGTTTTATAGCGTCAGCTCACTAGCGGGCCTTCGCATATAATGTTTAGGATGGTCAGCTCTGCAGCAGACCCTCACCCATAATGTTTTAGATGGTCAGCTCAGCGCACGTTTCCCTCTTAATCATGGCCTCAGTTCAATAAAATCAAGGAAATTTTTGGGAGAATTTGCCTCTGTGCTCGTTTCCCTCTTAATCATGGCCTCAGTTCTGAAAATCAAGGAAATTTTTGGGAGAATTTGCCTCTGTGCACGTTTCCCTCTTAATCATGGCCTCAGTTCTGAAAATCAAGGAAATTTTTGGGAAAATTTGCCTCTGCGCACGTTTCCCTCTTAATCATGGCCTCAGTTCTGAAAATCAAGGAAATTTTTGGGAGAATTTGCCTCTGCGCACGTTTCCCTCTTAATCATGGCCTCACTTCCGAAAATCAAGGAAATTTTTGGGATAATTTGCAGATGATATACAAGTAAATATACAGCAAATATTGTTTGGTAACAATTTTTCGCCTAAAGTCGTTTTTATTTTCCTTTTTGTGTGTTTTACGGTCAGTCTGTAAAAATGGCGTACTACGGGCGAAAGATCGTTCCCAGCAGCGATGTTGGAGTCCAAGATGCATCCAGACATCCTCCCTATGCTGTCCCTGAACCATTTCTGTAGTGTTTCCATCTTTTTCTGCCCTTTTCCTATGGACCAGGCACCCTCCCCTCATCAGAGCAGGGGGTGCCTGGTGTAATGCTCGAGTCCTCCCATTGACTTCAATGGGGCTCGGGTGCTCGGCCGAGCACTCGAGCCTCAGGGGGTGCTCGGTCAGAGCACCCGAACACCCGAGCATTGGGGTGCTCGCTCATCACTAATAACTACTCATGCAGTTCAGCCTGTGTTGAATTTTAATAGCCCTTCCTGTATGTGGATGTGAGAACTGAGTGCCTGTTATCAAATATTTACATGTGGTGCAGCCCAGACATTTAAAGCATCCCTTTTTGTCCGTGGGGAGCCATGAAGTGTATTGGGTTGTATAACAATGTCTGTGAACAGTATGAACCAACATGTCCGTCAAATTTTTACCTCTTTTATAACAATTTCGTGGTAAGGACCTGAAAGAGTTAGGTAAAGATCTATCTGTGGATAAAATGTTCCAATGTTCTCGTATGGCTTCATTGATTTGATGACTTTTCGTAGTGTATGTTGAAATGAAAGTCAATCTATTGTCTTGATCCTTTTGAACTTTCTTTTGTAACAACTCAGTCTGAGTGTGCGTTTTCGCACGTGATAAGGCTTGATCCAAGATTTCAACTCTATATCCTCTGTGTAAGAATCTCTTATACAGTTCATTAAGCTGATCCTCCGCTAGTTGTGGATTAGTGTTATTCCTAATAATCCTTAAGAATTGTGCGTAAGACACCCCTCTCTTTAGATGTTTAGGATGAAAGCTATTGAAATGCAACAATGTGTTCCTATCTGTGCTTTTTCTAAAATTTGTAGTGCCCAAGCCTTTTGCTTTTCTAAAGACCGTTACATCTAGAAAATTGACACTTTGAGGATCTGCATTTCACATAAATTTTATTGGGGTGTCCAGTGTATTCAAGTGATTGGTATATTCATTAAATGTGTCCATGGTACCTTGCCAGACAATAAACAGATCATCTATAAAGCGTTTATAGAAAACTATCTGTGCCGGTATCAGAGGTAAGATGTGTTTTGCTTCGAACTGTGACATAAAAATATTCACAAAAGCAGGGGCTATGTTCGACCCCATCGAGGTCCCCGAGATCTGGAGATAATAATCACGTTCAAACCTAAAATAGTTCAATGTTAAACAATATTCCAGAAGTTCCAGGAGAAAACCCAATGGGGGACGATTTGGTGTGTTTTGAGCTTTCAAAAGTGCAGCTGCCACTGCTCCAATACCGTCTCCAATAGGTATGACGGTATAGAGAGAACTGACATCAAGTGTGGCTAGAATAACCTCATCCTCCAAGTCATTCACGGTAAGAATTTGCGAGATAAAATCTCCAGTGTCTCTAATATATGATGGTGAACTTTGCACCAGAGGTTGAAGCCAGTAATCTAGAAATTGGGCTACTGGCTGTAACAAAGAACCTCTTGCTGAGACAATCGGACGTCCTGGAGGTTCCAAAGAATTTTTGTGAATTTTTGGTAACGTATAAAAAATAGGGAAGACAGGATGTTCCACCGTGAGAAACTTAACGGTAGGCTCATCCAGCCACCCATGTGAAAGGGCATTTGTGAGTGACTTATCTATGATTCGTTTGTGACGTGGGAGGGGATCTATTGCTAACTTCTGGTATACATCTTTATTCTCCAATTGGGATAATGCTTCCTTTTGATAATAAGCGTAATCTCATATTACAATGGCCCCTCCTTTGTCCGCTGGGCAAATCACAATAGTTGGATTATTTGCAAGATTTTTAAGTGCACTATACTCTACCTTTGTAAGGTTATTATGTGGAGATGTAGTAGGTTTAATCTTGCTCTCACACTCAATGAGTCTCCTAAAACTCTTAATTGAAGGATTGATGTTGACTGGATCAAATGTGCTCACAGGAGAGAACCTATTTGCATTATTGTTTAAACTATTTTGGAAATAATCCTTTAATTTTAAAGTTCATTGAAATTTATATAATTCAACCGATGCATTAAAATAATTATGTTTAGTCACTGGCATAAAGGAAAGACCTTTAGAGTGCACATTCATCTCTACAGTAGTAAGAGGGTGGGAGCTCAAATTAAACACTATTACTTCTTGGTCGGTGGTTTTAATGTGACTTTTTTGTTTATACTTGCCCCTTCTTGTATGAGGTCTTTTGCGTTGGCTGCCGACCTTGTAGTAACCCCAAAAAAGATTCCTTGGGGGCAACTACCACCTGAGGGGAATCCGAATCTGAGGAATTACCAGAAAATGTATCAACTGTACGAATACTAGGTTTTGTAATTCTTCTATGGGTTCTAGTGTATGTCCTAGGTCTCTCTTGTGTACCTGTTAGCCATTTGTACACTCTATTTTCTTTATAATCTTGATTAACGTTGAGAACTTTTGCAGACTTAAACCGATGTAATTCTGCTTTGTATGTGTTGATTGCTTCAGTTAATTTATCAGACCATTTACCCTCAGAATCAGCAGTCAAGGTGGGCAGGTGTACCTCCTCAAAACTGTCAATTTCTGCTTTGACTAATTTTAATTCTCGGGTCACGTCCTCTATCACCAATAACATCAAATCATAGGAGCATTTGTTCAAAATACAACACCACTTCCTACAAAATTCTGGGTTAGTGCGTCCTATGGTTGGTGTATTGGTGATGCGGAATCCCCTGGGAATATGATGAGCTCTATAGTAATCTGATAGATACACTCCATGTAAATGGAGATCTATCTCACGCTGTTTTAATTTTGTAAGATTATTAAAAATATCGAGGGGTGCCTTACCCTGATGGTATTCAACTGCTGATTCAGTGAAGAGAATCTCCTCTGCGGCTGTGGGTGAGAAGGTCAGTGACTCAGTGGGTTGTTCTAAAATGGTGATCGCTGTGAGGTCTCCTGCTGCTTGCACAGATCATTGTGTCTCCATTCAGACTCAGGAAAAGCATATTCAAATGTAGAAACTCTCCAACTCTGATACTTTTACTAGTAGCTTGAGGGTGCACTTCCTAAAAAGCATATACACAGTCCATTGGTAGAAAGCACTCACTCTCAACAAAATTATGGCCCAGGTGCACAATCCCATTCATAGATACAAACAACAACAAAGAGGGCAGCACCAGTGGGACTTATTGAACAGGCTTTATAATTTATTAGAGCAAAAACAACCGTCAACGTTTCGGTCCACTCAGGGACCTTTCTCAAGACGCCATACTGTACGATTACCTTGTGCTTTATTCCTTCGTCCGTCTTGGTCACGTTTCTGGCGCAGGTGACGTCATCACTTCGGGCTCATTCATTGAATGGTCCGTAGGTGGACCAATCACAACTACACCATTGATTCATGCCCAATAGTAACGGACGATCATTCCGATGTACTTAACCATATTGTTCTTTGTAGCAATGTCTAGGATCTGTACGGACCAATATGTCACGTAAACATTTTCCTCTCTTATAGCATGCCCGTGGAGTGTCTCTAAAAGCAGTTGGGAGGGTTTTATCTGATTCAAGAATTTCCCAATATTTATTAATAGTTGTTTGAATCTGTCTGCTGGATGTAGTATATGTGGATATAAATGTCATTCTATTGTCTTTGCTCTTTTGGGGAGAGCCTTCCAATAGGCTCCTCTGATCATGAGTCTTTGCACGTTCTAGTGAAATATTCAGTTCCTCCTCCTTATATCCTCTCTGTAAGAATCTTTGGAAAAGTTCTAGTTGTTTGCTTGAGTCCTGTCCATGTTGTTCCTGATAATCCTCAGGAATTGTGCATATGGCACCCCTCTCTTTAAGTGTGGTGGATGAAAACTGCTGAATTGTAGTAGTGTGTTGCGGTCAGTAGGTTTTCTATAGTTTGTAGTACCTAAATGATCATCCTGACAGAAAACAGTCAGGTCTAAAAAAAATCTACTTGATAAGAATCAACAGTATGAGAAAACTTGATGGGAGTGTCCAAAGAATTCAGATCGTTTACAAATTCTATAAAGGACTGTATAGATCCCTGCCAGATAAGAAACAAATCATCTATAAAACGTCGGTAAAAGATGATTTGTTTACTGAGCAAAGGTGAGATATGCTGTGCTTCAAATAGTGACATGTACAAGTTTGCAAAGGTGGGTGCCACATTTGATCCCATCGAGGTACCAGATATTTGAAGGTAGTAATTATGTTCAAATTTAAAATAATTCATTGTTAAGCAATACTCGAGGAGCTAAAGAAGGAATCCTATAGGTGGTCGATTAGGAGTCTTTGGTGCTGTCATAAGTGCTTTTGCAACTGCCCTAATGCCGTCTGTGATGGGAATGACTGTATAGAGTGACTTGACGTCCATGGTGGCTAAAAGTACATTATCACCCAGATTGCTAATGGACAAAATTTGAGTAATAAAGTGACCTGTATCTTTAATGTAAGATGGTAGTGTTTGTACCAGAGGTTGTAACCAGTGGTCCAAAAATTGGGCCAGAGGTTGGAGCAAAGCCTAGCCGATACAATGGGGCGTCCAGGAGGATTCTGCTCATCTTTATGTATTTTTGGTAATGTGTAAAATATAGGACAAACAGGATAGTCCACCATTAGAAATCTGTGAGTTTGTTCATTTAGCCAACCATGGTTTAGAGCATTCGTGAGGGAATTATCAATAATCCGTTTATGGCGAGACATAGGGTCAGCTTGTAGTTTCACATATATCTGTTTATTCTCTAATTGCGATAAGATTTCAGATCTATAATATGAATAATTCAAGACAACTATTGCTCCCCCTTTGTCTGCTGGACGGATTACAATTGTCGGATTCTCAGACAGATTCTTTAAAGTTGATTGTTCCAATTCAGAAAGATTGTGACGTGGGATCGACATAGGTTTAGTCTTTGCTTCACTTTCCACTAATCTTATGAAGGTTTTGATCGAAGGGTTTGTGCCTGGTGGATCAAATGTACTTTTTGGAACAAATTTTTGTTTCGTTCTATCACTTTGATTTTTGGAAATGATCTTTGAGTTTTAAAGTTCTGTGGAACTTAAATAGCTCCACAGAGAGATCAAAGGAGTTTGAATGAGTTACAGGCACAAATGATAATCCCTTAGATAATACCGACATCTCTATATCTGAGCTCAGATTAAACACTATGTTTTCTTGGATGGTGGTTTGAGTGATGTTTTTTTGTTTGTGGTTGCCCCTTCTACCGTGGGGTCTTTTGCGTTTGCTGCTGATCTTGTTGTAACCCCCAAAAAAGTCTCCTTAGGAGTGACAACAGGAACTGCAGCATCAGTCGGATGAATTGCCATAGGAATTATCGACTGTGCGCAGACTGGGTTTGGTAATTCTTCTGCGTAAACGTGGAGTGTATCTCTGTCTATCCTGTGTGCCAGTCAACCATTTATACACTCTGTTTTCTTTATAGTTTGGTTGACTTTGAGCACCTTGGGCGATTTAAATCAGTGTAATTCGTTCTTATAAGAATCTAAGTCCTCTGTCAATTTGTCCAACCATTTATTCTCTGTATCAGCAGTTAAGGTGTTCAAATAAGTGGTTTCAAAATTAGATATTTCGGCTTGAACCAATCTCAGTTCTCTGGTGACTTCCTCAATCACTAAAAGAATCAAATCATAGGAACATTTATTGAGTATACAGCACCACCTTTTACAAAATTATGGATTGGTGCGTCCTATGGTAGATACATTGGTAATACGAAAGCCCCTTGGAATGTGTTTGACTCTATAATAATCCGACAGATATACACCATGTAGGTGTAGATCTGCCTCTCGTTGTTTTAATTTATTTAAGGTATTAAAGAGATCGAGGGGTGCCTTACCCTGGAGGAAATCAACTGCTGTCTCAGAGAAAAGAATGTTGTCTGCTTCAATAGTAGAAAAAGCCAGTGAATCAGTAGGTTGTTCCAATATCGTGACTGATGGGGGGTCTTCCCTATTCTTTAGAGCACATTGTGTCGCCATTCATCCACCGGAGGCGTCAGATTGTTTGTAGAATATATATATATATATATATATATATATATATATATATATATATATATATATACATATATATATACACAGTGGATCCTTTTATTAATGCATCCTAAATTTAATTCAATCCTCTATATATTCAAGATATCTCTTCCCCAAAATAGGATCCCTGTGAGCATCACAACCCTGTCACGGGCAGACTATGCACTCGTTAGTTCCATTAGTGTATCCCTATGATTAAAGTGGAAAGACACCAAGAATAATAATAAGGTGTACAACATGAAAGTACCTCCATTTTATACAGTCACCCCACATTACTTCAAAACATTCCAAAACAAGAATGGGAGAAACTTGTCGCCATGGTCCCACAGGAAATTTTGCGAAAATCACGTTATCTGCTTTTTTGCAGGAAAATCTGCTTCAAAACTAGCTGTTAAAATTTTCACATCTTTCACCCATTGACCAAAACTTTTTGCCATTTTTTTCAATGGCTATAAAGTTTCTACCCATTTAATTACATTGTTTTCGCACTTCCGCTATAAAAAGGTGACGTTTTTGCTGAAGGCACACACAATAGAAGCAGCTACAGAGCACGATAGACATGATATGCTGTTCTGCTGTGATATTTTGCAAAAATTGAGACAGGAAAGGCTCACAGTGACTGCTATCACTATGAGCAGGGTGAAAGATAATCAACGGAGGAGCTGAAAGCACTCTTATGTGTCCACTGAGTCTGAGGAGGAGGAGGATGTGACTAGCAGTACTGAACCAATGCTGTCCAGTCTCCCTAAATCACCCCAAGGGATCTTGGGCAATTTAATGGGAAGGAAGGGAGAAAAGGGAATGGGAGAAAAGAGTAGTACCAGTGAGAGCAGGACAGGTCAACTGCCTGTGTCTGCTGCAAGATGTGCCACCATTGCTGTTCCTGCAGCCATTAGTGTTGTACCTGCTGCAAGATGTGCTGCCACTATTGTTGTACCTGCTGCCAGTGCTGAACCTGCTGCCACCAATACTTTGCCTGCTGCTAGTGTTTCTTGTAGTACTCGGGGGGAGGAGAAAATGATGCCAAGTGACAGCAGGGGACCCTCTGTCACACTGCTCATCACCTCCTCCAAGCATCAGTAAGATGCCTGTAATAGAGCAACAGCACATAGGGACTAGTGGTGGGGGTGGTGTTGGAGAAGCTGGGATGGAAGAGACATTGGTGGCCTTTTTATCAGAAAGTGAGAAGGAATGGGAGACAGGGATGAGAATGGTCATCACTACCACCACTAGCAATCAGCTTCTTGAATTTTTGGAAATTGTAACTGTTTTAATTTCTGCTGCTGCTGAGATGCAAGGGCAACAGGAGACTGAGGAGCAAGCTAGTGTGCCACAGACCACCGTGGACACAGTGGGAATTGTCAACAAGTGATGCGGGACTAGCACAGGTCCACTTGCCAGCTCCAGCAATAATCCTGGTCCTAGTTGCAGTGCTAAATCTGAGGCAGTAGCAGCAACATTATCCACTGCTACAAAAGGTGAAAGGGAATGTGGAGGACAAAAAGAGAGTCCATTCTTCTCCATCTGTTCCCTATCCCTCCCCCAGAAGTCATAGGTGTGGGACTAGTATTCTCTTCCAGCAGGCACAGCGCAGTCATCACCAACAATGGTACAATGCAAAATTTGTGACAAGTTAGTGAAAAGCGGAAAGGAGGGAACAAATCTTGGCACAAGCTCCCTGATGGCACACACGAAACACAGACACCATGACATTTATATCAAACATGTTAAAGCCAAACACCCATTACAGAAATCTTGCACTGCTGTTACTGTACCCCCTGACTCTCCAGAAAGGTGGAGATCAAAAAGGAGGAAGAATAAAGAAACCCAGACAGACACTGGAAGTTCCATGACGAGCTAAAAAACTAGCTTGCCATAAACATCACCTTTCTTCCTCTAGGGTAACAAGTACATCTCCTGCCAATCCACCTCTTTCATTGTTACCTCCCCCGCCAAATGATAGCCACTCTGTTAATGTTAGGATATGGCAGTTCATCTCTACCCATTGCACACTGTGTGTGGTGGAGGAGAATTGATACCAGGTCATCCAGTGGCATCTGAGAAGATTCCATCACACAGTATATGCTAGGATTCTGGCAGGGAGGGTTCATCATTACTATTAAGCTGTCAGCAAGTTGTCATGTGTCCTTAGGTGGTCTGGAAAAAGGGTACAGTGACAGAGGCAGTACTTAGTTTCGGGTGTCATGGTGTTTGGATTCAGTGCCCCCAGATGTTATTTACCACACACACTGTGCACATTGCAGTTGCTGATAGAAACCACAGTTCCTGTTCACAAGGAAAAAATATATATTCTAATAAATCACACATGATTTTGGAGGAGGGGCAGGTGGAGAAGATTTAATGGCCAACTTCTTCTTTTCTCCACATAGGCCGGCGGCTACTTATTGTGGTGCTACTGCCTCAGGCGCATCACTGGACCCAGTCGTGGCAAGTGGAACCTTCATCATCCATCTTCCATGTTACCGCTGTTGTTGATCCCATTCCCTTTCAGCTGCCTAATCATCCTGCTGCTTAAACAACTCAGCAGCAGCAGCATGAAAGGCAGTTGCAACTCAGGAGGACATTTGACAGTGGCCACTGGCCAACATGACCTGCTGGCATAAGGCCAGTATGGTGTTTTTATTTTTTTCTCACATCCCAAAAACAAGACGACATAGACAACATGGGTTGTACAGCAATTAATATACTGTTTAATAGGCTACTTCCTACCAGTACATTTACTCACCACCTCCTACCTACCTGGACATAGGTGCAAGCGATACATCTTCTAGCACCACATCCATACAACAGATAACCAACTCAATGCAGTTACAGAACTACTCCTAAACAAACTCAGTGAAAGGGCTCTTGCTAGGGTGGGTGCTCTTCTTGCTACATATTTACATGTTTCTCCACTACTGATCTCTGGGCAGTGGCTCCACCAAGTATTGGTATATGTTTATCAATAATATTTCTTATATTGAACTCCAGATTGTAGTCTGTAATGAACATAAGCGGATAAGAGTTTTCATCCCATTGTTTGTTCTTATAGCCTGCAGTTTGGCGCACAAGTGCAGACCTATCTATATTCAAGAGATCAGATTGTAGTCTAAATTCATCATCAGGGATGACAAGATCTAGTATGTAACAAAGAGTTACCTGCACAAGCTTTCCTAAAAAGCATGGTTCATATCTCATTATCCTCCAGGGAAAGCCTCAAATCTAGAAAAGGTGTACTTTTTCCACCAAACTCATGAGTAATCTTCAAACTCATATAATTGTTATTTAAAAAAAGCATTAAAGGCTAGAAACTTTTGTTTGGTATCTTCCCACAAAAGCAGAAGATCATAGATGTAATGACAATAAAACCTTATTAAAGACTGGAAAGCATTACTCACGCCATATATAGGTATCCTCAAACCACCCCATATACAGGTTTGCCATGCAAGGGGTGAATTTTGCCCCCATTGAGGTACCCCTCTTTTGTTATGGGGAATGATTGAGTACAGGGAGACCACATCCATAGATCCCCAATCCAGATTATACCCACATTGATATCAGACAATTGGCTCAGCAAATGCCCAGAATCTCTAGTATATCCAACCAGCCAGGTAACGGCTGTAAATATGAATCCACATACGCAGAGAGATTCTCATTCAATAAGCTAATGCCCAACTCAGTAGGCCTACCTTTAGGCGTTCGATCTGGCTTGTGGACCTTTGGAAGATAATGTAAAATTTGACATTTTGGGATTATTCACCTTCACAAAATCAGCCTGTCTTTCTGTGATGACCCCAAGACTAACACCTTCATGTATTAGTCTATATATCTTCCTCAAAAAAGGGCTTGGTGGGATATTTACTTAAAATCATACATGATTCCACATCTTCCAGTTGACTAAATGATTCCTGATGGTAATGATAAGAATCTAGCACCACCACACTACCTCCCTTATCAGAGTTTTTCACTACCAAGATGTAATCCTCCGCCAACTCCCTGATGGCAAACCTCTTTTCATGTCTGATATTGTCTGCATATCTACCTGGCCCTGTGGGATTATTCTTCAATTGAAACAGATCTGTAATGGTTTGTTTGACACACAGACACAGTGGTTTAGGATAAAACACAGTTTTATTGAAATCACAGTAATAAAATAACTCTCACAGGTCCTGCAGTATATAAGCTGAATAATACAGACACACGACAGGTTACATATACATATGCATACACATGTCTAACATAAACATAAAGTTCACAACAGTCTATACTGACATAGGTCAGGCAGAATATAATGGGTTAATGGTCTTCTTTGTGTGTAAACAGTCCCATGTGCAGAGAGGTCTGTGATGGGGCTCTCTCCATATAGACAGCTGAAGGATTCGTAACGCCCAGAAACAGGTTAGCAGAACAAACGTGAACTGGCAATGTAGTAATGGGAATTGAGTCATATAAGGCACTGCCGTAGCAGTAAAGGAGACCAGACCACTTGCACTCTGCCAGAGCAGTAACGGGGACATGACCAATGGCACACTGCCGTAGCAGTAACGGAGACAGAACTTGCTCTCTGCAGAGCAGTAACAGAGACTAGACCGGTGGCACACTGCCGTAGCAGTAACGGAGGCAGACACATGCACTTTGCAGGTGCAGTAACAGAGACCAGGCTCAAGGCACACTGCCGTAGCAGTAACGGAGGCAGACACTTGCACTCTGCAGAAGCAGTAACGGAGACTAGGCCACTAGTACACTGCAGGAGCAGTCAAGGCCAATAGCACATTGCTGTAGCAGTAACGGGGACTGGGCCACTTGTACTCTGCAGGAGGAAATGGAGACACAGTTGCCTGACAATCAGAATGTCGCCAAGGCAACACAGTGCAGGAACGTCAGCCAAGCCGTGTTGGGTCACGGAGCAGGAACGTCAGCCAAGCCAGGTCGGTACACAGGAGCAGGCGCAGAAGAATAGTCAGGCAATCCGGGCCAGTACACAGGAGCAGGATACAATATGCAGAGTAGTCAGGCAGGCCAAGTCGGTACACTGTGAATCACTGAGCAGAAACAAGCACTGCCACAGGAACACCACGAAAGGGCACCAGAGGGGTGCCACAGGCCAGTATATAAAGGTCATACTGGGCGGGACAAACACAAGGCAGCCAATGGAAGCAAAGCACAGGATTAGACTGACAGAAAACAACAAGGGAGCACGGGCACCATGATAAGATCCCTCTCTACCACCTCTTGAAAAATGTCAATGGCCTGACTGTGGCACTGTATTGGATAAAAGCTTGAGCAAGGTTTAAACCATCTATTATCTACCATGGTTTGTCACCAAAACACTAATTTCTGATGTACCTTCTTGCCTCAAGCTTTCCAAATCCAGTGTCGCACAACCGTACAATCCACCTTACATATCTGTGGTGAAACACCCCTACAAGACACTGTACTACTGCTACCATCTATGGATTCTTGCACATTGATATCATTATGAAATTCTTGTAATACAGTGTCCTGAATGTTTGCTTCATTAAATGCCTGACAAAGCGATTAAGGACCAATATGGTATCCAATAGGTTAAAATGTCTGTTTGGAGAAAAATGCAACCTTTTACTGAACACTTTTGTGCCAAGCTCAGGGTTTTTCTTGATAAGCTTACCACCTCCTGTTGTGACCCCTTCTCTGCTGATTTCCTCTTCCTCGGCCTCTTGGGGATCCATCTCATGCATGATCTTGTTGCTCTAACATCGCACGACCCCATGGATAAGAGCGATCTCTCAATGTATGTCTCTGCTCGTTTTTTTTCCCTGTGCGCTGTTAACTCCACTCTTTCTGAAGAAAACTTAACTTCACTCACTGATGCATGTCCCTGCAGTGAGAGAAGGGAAGAAGAGACAGTACTCTGGTCTAGAGTGGAACTTTCTTGATCTACACTCAGAGTTCATTCTCTTAGCTTGTTTATTCATTCTCCATATTGATCATGGACTTTAAAACCACTCTTATTTCTCCATAACCTCCTCAATTGCCCAAGAGTAAACCCTATTATTGGTGTAGTCATCCTTATCGCTCTTAAATTTCTAGGTTTTATTAATCATAATATTTTGTTCTAAATTCAAAATTTTTTCTATTGGTAGATCCAGTTGCTCTTGAAATTACCGAATTTCAGAGACAGTCACACTTTATTCATTCAGTGAAATATGCTGAAGGCCAACATCGTAAATCCTTCCTGGACATTGCTGAGGCATTCTGGCAATTTTATAAAGGGCTCTACAATTTAGCAGATGATCCAGAGGTCAGGAAAGCTCAACTGCCTACTGCTACAATAAAGTCTTTATCAGAGCCGGCCTTCTGACTCTCCCTGCTGAGGTAGCCGATACCCTTGACCTTCCTTTTTCTGAATTGGAGCTCCTGTCCACTATCAAATGCTCGCAGAAAGAGCCCAGGCCCTGACGGATTTCCGATAGAATATAACAAAGTGTTTGTAGACCCACACATGTTAAGCACCTTCAATGCAATCATACAGGGCCCCCCCATCCCCTGCCAAACATTGGAAGCACATATAGCTGTCATCCCTAAACAAGGCAAAGACCCCTAATTATGCAGTAATTTCAGGCCTACATCCCTTCTCAACTTAGATCTGAAACTTTATTCAACCATCATTGCTAAGCACCTATCACCTCTTTTGACCACTTATTCAACCCCAATCAGGCAGGGTTTCTAAGAATAATACTTCAGAGGTGATATCACTATCTATGAAGTCATCTGAAAACAAATACGGGCTTTTCTGTTGAGTGCCAGTGCAGAAAAAGCTTTCAACAGTTAGCTGAAACTTCCTATTCGCGATGTTTGAGCATTGTCATGGTTTTAATGAACACTCAGACAATTTGGGTAGGATAAAATAGGAAAGTTTATTAGACAGAATAAAGCGCACAAGGCCCCTCACGGGTCCAAACTCTACAAAGCAGCAGTAATAAAGTTTGACACAGGACGGGCATACAAGATAACATTACAATAGTGAGGCTCTACCGGCCTTACCGAACACCAGGTAAGGCAGCCTAATATCTGCAACAATGAACTGAGGAAGCTTTACCGGCCTTACCGAATACCGGGTAAGGCAGCCTAATATCTGCAACAATGAACTGAGGAAGCTTTACCGGCCTTACCGAATAACGGGTAAGGCAGCCAAATATCTGGTGCAACAAAGACTAGCTAGAGTCCGGATAGCACTGACAGGAATAGCTAAACGAAGATCACAGAAGTCACAGGCTGAGCGATATAGGGAGGCAACAGTAACCGCTTAGTGACTGGATAGCACTGACAGGAAGTGCTTAACGGAGGCCACAGATAGCAACAGGCTGAGCGAAATAGGAAGGCAACAGTTAACCGCTTAGTGACTGGATAGCACTGACTGGAAGTGCTAACGGAGGCAACCAATAGAACAGGCTGAGCGATATAGGAAGGCAACAGTCTTCCCTAGTGACTGGATAGCACTGACTGGAAGTGCTAAATGGAGGCAACAGTACCAGTCTAAGCGAAAGGCCACAGTAACCGCTTAGTGACCAGATCGCACTGACTGCAATAGCAAGGGCAACAGGACAGCATAATCAGTCGTGCCTAGATCAGTACACGGAGAGCGGAAGTCATCCACAGCCTGGCTCGGTACACAGAGAGCGGTAGTCAGCCACAGCCAGGGTCGGTACACAGAGTGCGGTAGTCAGCCACAGACTGGGTCAGTACACAGAGAGCAGTAGTCAGCCAAAGCCTGGGTCGGTACACAGAGAGCAGTAGTGAGCCAGAGACCGGATCAACACAGAACAGGAGCACTGAATCACGAGTATAGGAAAACGCCACGAAAGGGCACCCGCTTGGTGACAGGAGGGTGTATATAAAGGCTAGCCCTGGGAGGGGCTAGCCAGCATGCACCAATAAAAGGCAGCAAGGCAAAAACCTGGAAATCAGAATGTCGCAAAAGAATCACGGGCACACTGATAAGCATATTGGAATAGATCACAAATGCCTGACTGCCATTAAGTTTTTGTAATCCTGCCCCATGGCAAGAGTAAATGGTTACCTGTCTCAACCATTTCCCATATCCAATGGTACCCGGCAGGGCTGCCACCTTTAACCTTTGCTATTCATTTTGGTATTGGAGCCCCTTCTTCAATTAGTCTGTAGTTTGCCTAACATTCGAGGCATACAGGCATCGGTGGATTCATCTAAATTATCAGCTTATGCCGATTATATCTTGTTCTATATCGCATACCTTGATGGCTCTCTGCCACCTCTGCTTAGTTTGCTGAACAGGTACAATGCATTGCCCCAATTCAAAAGTCCAAGTCAGAAGTTTTGAATATTAACTTGTCACTGATACTGTCATCTCACTTGGGTAACAGATTCCATTAGGTGTTTGGGAATTTCTTTTTCCAACACTCTTAGTACAATGATAGCTAACAATATGTAATCGCTGATGGCTGCTATTTCCAAAGATTTACACAAATGGAATGGCCTGTTCGTTTCTTGGCTTGGGAGAGTTCATCTTTTGAAGATGGTGGTTCTGCCAAAAATCCTTTACCTGCTCAAAGCTCTGCCTCTACATGTCCACATCATTGCTTAGAAAAACTGCAAAATATGATGACTTTGTTCATTTGGAAATGAAAAACACCTAGACTAGGATGGATGTATATGATGGCGCCCCCTCAAGCCGGAGGACTGGGGATGGTACATATGCATACATACTACAAGGCTATTGCTTTGACTTATTTGAGTGAGTGTTTCACATTCCCGGCAGCCGAATTGATCGCATGCTCCTGTTGGATTTGACCCTTGTTAGACCTTTGTCAGATGTTTTGGTTGTCCCCTGCTTCTAAACCCACTCCAGTGAATCACCATCCCATATGGGGCCACCTATTGGAAATTTGGTCCTCAACGAATCAGAAATTTGATCTCCTTTACAATCAATTTTACGTAATCTGGGATTTCCCCCTGGCTATATAGATGATTCTCTCTTGATTTGGCATACCCTTCCTATTCATACACTCCCCTTGTTGGCACGTAATACTATATCCTCGCTTGAAACTTTGACTACTCAATTCCACTTGCCCTCAACCTCTTACTGGCAATATATGCTATTGAAGCAATTCCTCATGAAGATGGTCAATGAGTGATGCAAAGACAGACCAAACAACCCATTTGAAGACCTGCTCCTAACTGATAGAGATGTAGATCAGTCCCTAGCTAAATTCTACAAATCACTGCTCCAAAGCCAGTTATCCCCCAGCCCATTCTTAATACAGGAATAGGACTCAGAATATTATAAAGAAAAGAAACCAAAGGTGCTTTTCAACAACATTTTTTTTTTTTTAACCAGAGGAGCAAGCAGCATGCCATCAATTAACACGCCGCGCACCCCCAGCACCCAAAAAGACATATAAAGAAATCAGAAAAAGCTAGCTGTAACAGAAAATAAAGGTAACTTAAATATGGAGTATTAACTGAAAAGAATCCAGATGAGGGGACACAGAGCAGAGCACACCATTTAAGGCCCACCGGGAGGTAAAAGATGACATACTCCCAGTGGCAAGGGCTTGGGTGTACTCTGCTCAGATACGGGAGCGCACATATGCCCGTAATAAGACTTTAGGCGTCACTGGAACCTCCCCAGACAGTACCTGCTTCCTGGACACATAGATGGCCATCTTAGCCTGCGTCAGGAGCAGGTTTATGAGGAGGTCCTCAGCCCTACTGTGCCGGGACACCATGCGCCCAAAGATGAAGAGGTGAGGGGAGAAGTGCAGCCAGAACTGCAGAAGGAGTCCCCTCAGGAATGACAAGAGGGGCTGCAGTCAGCTGCATGAGAAGTAAATATGAAAAACTGACTCACCCCTGCCGCAGAATGTACAGGTGGCTGGGGAGTCCGTGAAATGGGCCAGGTACTCCCCCGCGCTCAGTGCACCATGGAGCACTCTCCAACTCAAATCCCCAATGGGTCTGGGCACCAAGGTGGAATAGAGTGCCCTCCACCAGGGTCTCTCGCCCACATCAAACACTTGCCTCCAGATAGTGTCTGGACGACCAACGAGGGAGAGGAAGTGCACTGTGTGGAGCACGAAGAAATACAGCCTCTTCCTCAACATGCCACGGAAACATGCAGAGGGTATCACCCCCAACCGGCTTAAGTTGGGGGCTGGAGAAGCCAAGGGGGACTGACGAGGTTTTGGTTGTATGCTCCCAGCCGGAGGCAAGGGTTCCACAGATAGATGTGGCTCTCCAGCCTGTAAGGCCTGGTCAATGAAGGTGCGAGATTTGGGCTGATGGCGAGCTTAATCTCCCGGAGCAAACGGTTCAGGACTCTGGAGACCCATACGGCGCATGAGCACATCGGGCTCCACCCAGTCCGACCGTTCATAGTCCAGGAGATCTCTGACTCTGGTCATCCATGCTTGACGAAGGCGGCAACATATGCTAGGGGCTTCCAACATCCGAGCCCCCACAGCTGGATTATATAGAAGGGGCTCAGTCAGAATGTCTGCCCCCTGCGCTGAGCCCTGCCTTGACACGGAGACCATGCGCCAGGCCTTGAGGGTTTCCCGGTAGTATGCCGGCAACACTGAGAGGTTTCTCCCAAACCCCACAGGCTTGATGAGGAACAGTTGCTGGTCATACCCAATATTGCGCAACTGGCGGTAGAAACTGGAGGACAGCTCGCACCACTGCGGTGAAGGGTCTGCGTACAGGTATCTCTGCAGGTACTGGAGGTGGAAGGTGTGCAATTGAGTGTGTATACACACCATTCCTTGACCGCTCTCTCCAAGTGGGAGGCACGCAACACCCGCAGAGACACAATGCTTCCCCATCCAGAGAAAGTCCAGCAGCATTCTCTGGATTTTGCTGATGAACTCAGGGGTCGGGCTAAGGCAGATCAGCCGGTGCCATAGCTGTGAGGCCACCAGCTGGTTGATCACCAAAGCCCTCCCTCTTAGGGAAAGCAATTTCGCAAGACCCTCCACAGTCCCATCCGACAGAGGACTCATTCCTCTAGCTCTTTCCAGTTTGTAGGGACTGTGGGATTCGCAGAGGACAGGTAGACTCCAAGGTATTTTGAAGCTGTAGCCTCCCACTTGATGTTACGGAAGGTGGGAGGCAGGGAGTCTACCTGTATGGGACCCTCTAAAAGGCCTGTGCATTTGGACCAGTTGATCTGAGCAGAAGAGGCAGCTGTATAAACCTCTTGGCATTCTTTAGCCCGCTCCAGATCAACTAGGTCTTGGGCCACAAGGAGTACATCATCGGCATATGCCGAAAGGACCACCCTCATGTCTGGCTCCTTCAGCACCAGCCCTGTGAGCCTCTTCCTTAACAGACATAGGAAGGGCTTGATGGCTAGTGCATATAGGTGTCCAGACAAGGGGCATCCTTGCCGTACCCCTCGTCTAAAAACCAGGGGTGCTGTTAGGGACCAGTTGATCCTAAACACTCTGCAGAGGCATACAGCGTCTTAAGGCAGTCCACAAAGCATGTGCCAAAGCTGTATGCATGCAGAGTAGCTATGAGATATCTGTGATCCACTCTGTCAAACGCCTTCTCCTGGTCCAGTGAGAGAAGAGCGAGTGACAGACCAGTCCTGCAGGCATAGCAGAGAAGATCCTGGACCAGAAAGATATTATCAAAGATGGTCTGGCCCGGGATTGTATAGGACTGGTCTAAGTGGACCACCTCTGCCAGCACTGACCTGAGCCTTAAGGTGACAGCTTTGACTACGATCTTATAATCCGTGCTGAGCAGCGAGACTGGTTGCCAGTTTTCGATAAGGCGGAGATACCCTTTCTTGGGCAGCAAGGCCATTACTGCCCATCGACAGGAAAGGGGCATCTCACCAGTCTCGAGGGCCTCCGTTAGGACCAGTTGGAAATCAGGTCCTAGAGTCTCCCAAAAGAATTGGAAGAACTCTACTGTCAGTCCGTCCAGCCCCGGAGATTTGCCATGGGGCATTAGACTGAGGGCTTCAGAGAGTTCAGCTAGAGAGATGGGCTGATCCAGCCTCTCTCTTCTACCCTCGCTGACCGTTGGAAGCCCATCCCATAGCACCTTGCAGGTATCGAGAGATGCAGGAGAGATGAGATCCAAAAAAGGGGCATCGTCCTCAGCAAGGAGACAGGTGATATGTCTACGGTTACCCCCCTCTTCTCCAGTCCATAGAAGAGGCGCAAGCCGCGAGCCATCTCCCAAAGAAATCTCAAGCAGCTTTGCACGAAGGCTCCCTTAGCCTGGTGCCGTTCCAGGTGACAGAGAACCTCCTTCCTCTCTACATATTCGCGCTGCAAGGCTTGATCCCTAGATTCAGCACCCAGCCTTTGCTTGAGGCCAAGCACCTCCCCCTGGAGTGCCCCAATCTCGGCATTGTGCTGACTGCTCACACCCCTAGTATACTCCTGACACAAGAGTCTCAAGTCCCACCACTGACTCAGCGTGGCAAAGTCACCCTTGAAATCCCTCCAGTCCGCCCACCTCTCCCGGACCAATGTCGCAAAGCCCTCGTCCTCCAACAAGATATTGTTGAAGTGCCAATAGGCGGCTTTTGTCGCAGATGACGTGGGCAACAGCTTCGCGGACGCACAGTTGTGGTCCGTGAACGGGGCCAACCTAATGGCACTGGACTGGGCCTACGACATGTAGTGGCCAGATATATAAAGCCTGTCGATCCGGGAGCGGGACACCCTACCATCTCTCACCCTGACATAGGTGAAAGTGTCTGATGCCCCTGGGTACTGTTCTCGCCAGATGTCGACCAGGGAGTAGCGGGTGATGATCTCCCTCAAGGCCGACGCGGATGGTGGATAGTGCTCTGTCCTGACACGGTCCAGAGCTTCGAGGGTGCAGTTGAAATCACCCCCGATAATCAAACACTCATCCGCATCAACAGACTCCAGATAGGTCGACAAACTATCAAAGAACCTCACCCTCTCCGGTCCTGCAGAGGGTGCATACAGGTTCAGCAGACTAAACGTGCAGTCTAGCTCTCGGACCCGGAGATGCAGCAGACGGCCTGGGATAACAGCCTTCACACTCAGCACTTCAGGCTGAAAGGACGCTGAGAACAGGGTCGCCACTCCACATGACGCCAAAGTGAAGTGGCTAAAGAAAACCCTGCCTCACCACTCCAGATGCCAGTTGGCTTCAGCCTCCCGGGTGGTATGGGTCTCTTGCAGGAAGCTCAGAGTACCCCCTTGCTGTAAATAGGAGAGTACCTGGAACCTGCAAAACCCATCCCTACAGCCATTGGTATTAAGAGTGCTGATGCTCAGAGCCATTACTGTGTGTCAGGAACTGCTTTCATCCCATCTCCTAGAGAGACCTGATGGAACAGACACAAATTTAAGAACTTGCAGGCGCGGATATGTTTGGCAGGCCTGAAGTTTTTGGCCCGATTGCTGGCCCTAAGATATTCTCTGAGAGAGTGGATGATTAACGGCAGATCATTCCACCTCTCAAGGGCCAGGCACACCTTCTTTTTATTTTGTCCACGAAGGGTGCTCTCAAGGAAAGCTGTTATTTCCTTGGCAGGGATGACAGGGCTAGATGTAGGCATTGAGGCTGTGGAAGCCTCACTGCCATCCCTGGGCTCCTCATCGTTGAGTACTTTATAAACCCCCTTCTCCTCTAAGGGGGTAAGCCTTCTCAGCTTGATCTTAATGCTCCCACTTCTAGGTGTCATTGAAGTGGGGTCTAATACACCCTTCGCGACCGAACCCTGAGAGGAATCTTGTGCCCCCTTGCTAGTACTAGGGGCACACTCAGGGGTAGCTAGCTGAATGGCGGCAGACGGCTTGCTGACATGGGGAGCTTTGGAGGCCTTATATGCCTCCTCAGCCTTCTCCACCGCCGTCTGCGCAGCTTGGATGATGCCTAGGTTTGTGTCAGTGGATGAAGTGGGAGGAGGGATCTCTGAGGTTGGAGCAGTCTCCTCCACGGTATTAACAGGAGGGACTGCTTGGTCATCCTCCTCCATTACCACTTCCCCTATAGCATCACCCTCCCCTGGATTTTCCTCTACAGGGTCCTGAATGGGCATTATGCTCAAATCAATCGCCTCCAGGAGTGGCATATCCTGGGGAGTTGGTATTACCCCAGTGTCACCACTGGAGAGTGACCCTGGAGGGAGAGGCTGACTGTGGTCCCCAAAGCTCAGCACCTTAGGGACACTAACTGCCCATTCTGCAGGGGCTTTATTGGGCTTCCCTTCATATATCAGGGGCAAGACAAGCTGCATAGCTATAGGCTGGCCGTCTGCCCCGTCTCCTCAGGGAGACCCTTATTCCCCTGCACATTCCCCAGACCCTTGGCCACATTATCCCCCACCAGGTCTGGGGGGAGAGGTGTGTGGTCTGTCCCTGGCTGGCTGAGATCAATAGCCAGGTCAGACAATGTCACCACTTGAGGAGGCGATGGATGACTCCTCTTTTTAACTTTGGAGGGATAGGAGATACGCTCCTCCCATTCCTCCAGTGTCCCCCTATTTGTTTTATATTTCTTCTTCCTTGGGGCGTCATCCTTAGAAGAGGAGGTGCCGCTGCTCCCCGTGCCCTCTTTAGAGGGCTGAGATCTTTCCTCCCTCCCCCCATCCCCTACACTTGTAGAAGTGTTTATACTTGGGGCAGGGGGGTATGGCACCGGGGCAATGGCCACACAGGGGGTAGTGGCGACATTCTTCTCCTTCCTCCCTTTTGCTGCAGCATCAGAGGTAGCTGCAGCTACTGATGTTTTTGGTGGGGAGGAAGGAGGCATGGAGGCTGCAGTGGTGGGCTTTGGAACAGCCTCCTTATTGCTCTCTGAAGGGGGGGCTTTCCCTTTTGAGGGCCCTGCCACGGTGGTCTTAGCAGGGCTGGGCACTGTACATGAGGTGCTCGGTACTGGCACCTGGAGCCAGGGCTGCTGATTTAGAATGCTGCCCCTTGGGGCAGCTCTGGCGTGTATGCCCCAGCTCCTTACATACAAAGCACCTCACTTCTTCTGTGCTGTAAAATATACAGTACAGCACCCCCTCAAAATTAACCCCAAAGGACCCCTCAATACTGACTGCACCCCGAGGCAGGAGGACTTGTGTCTGCCTCTTAAAAGAGAGCCCATGCTTAAGTGCTCTCTCTTTGCATCCCAGGGGAATCTTAGTGATATTTGATTTTAACTCCACCAGGGCTTGCAAGTGGGGGCGCTGTAAAGGGTCCAGTAGGAAGGGGGGCACATTAGATAGTACAAGTTGTGTGTCCATCCCTTCCAGGGGATCTATGGGGATATAAGTCCCCCCCACTGTGAGCCCCCTTTGCACCAAAGTATGTGCAGCAGCCAGCGTATGTAGAAAGATGACAGCTTTACCGTACATTTTGCTGGCTGCTACAACTGCAGAGGGGCTCAAAATATCAGCTGCAGCCTTAACATATGCCCCTATGCTGTGAACCCCAGCCATTATACACCTGAACCCATGCCTCCTAGTGAGCTGCTCTCCCCCAGAGTTGGAGTGACTGGGGCTGGCACTAACCACCTGTGCAAAAGATCTAGTAGTAGGTGCTACAGGGGCAGTGCCAGTGGAGGCAGAGGGAGCCTGAGGTCTGGGGCTTGTTGCTTGGGACACAGCAAGGCCTCAGCCAGTATTTCCCTTATTCCATCTTTGGGATCCTGAGGCCTCTTTATCCCCTTCCGCATTTTAAATCAAACTTAAAAAAGAAATAAAATAAAGAAGGATTTTCTTTTTTTTTTTTTTTTAGAGGGAGATGTGAGGGAGAGGGAAAGATGCAGTGCTATGCAGTTGGCACTGGGAGGGTTAACAGAAAAAAAGTGTTTAAATCTCTGTCCCTCCCAGCTGATTTAATCTCTCCCTCAGAGACACTTAAATAAAAAGAAACTTAAACATAAAATACATTTTTCCCACCACCCACCAAACCAATTTAAAACATCTTCAGCTTTGTGGGACTGTCTTTCAAAATACTGCATGCACAAGGTGGCATGTCAATGGTATGGGTTATTCTGCTGCTGCCTCTTAATCACATTGCCAGAACCAGAGGCACAATTAATGGCTGTCAATTCATGCTGTAAGCTAGTGTTGCCCACTGTTGGTGGTGGGAGGGAAACCTAGTGAGCAATCACAGTCCATATATCTGTCGGGTGAATTTTTTTTGCAGTACGCACCTTCCAGGCCTTTGTCCACCACACTAACCACCTGCTTGTACAATTCAGGCACAGCATCCTGGAAAAATAACTGCGGCTTGGCACATGCCAGCATGTAGCTACACATGACATCAGTTCTCTGAAATGTTGGTTTTCTGCAAAACAATATGGCAGCATGTCCGCTGCCATCATCTTGGCAAAATTGCCATTCCAGAGGTGTACGTTGGGATTATTTTTATGACTCCTTCCCAGAAACTCGGTCATTGTGGGTTGGTAGGACATGGCAGAAGAAACCTGTAACTTTATTACTTTAACAACATTACTAGAGGAGGTGGTGGAGGTAGAGGTAGCATGTGAGGGTCATCTATAACTCTTGTAATCTCCCACAGCAAACCCAGAGTCATCATATTACTCTGTAGCAGGAGACATGGGTGTTAAATTCCAAATAGATTTTTGGTCCTGTGTGAAGTATCTAAGGAAGGGGGGACAGCGCAACAGTATCCTCTAAGCGTAGTATGATATTATTGTTTTTTTGTAATCCCAAATATTATTTCAACTCACATTTATTAGAGGCTGCCTCTCAGTTTTTTTGCTTCTCTTAGATGTAATAATCACACCGAGCTGGTTGCACCTCCAGATGGTCCTTCACACTCTTTTGTTGTTCCAGTAGTGCCAGTCCACACTTATACAAAATATGTACAGGATAACACTCCTACATATAGTATGTGGAACTTTTTATTGGTGTCAAGACAATAGTTTAAAAAATATATATTGTGAGTGAGGGATTAACCCTTACACCTTATTTAGGTGCATAGGGTCTAAAAAACCTTTATTGGGATAGAAATATTATATTCATAAACATATGCATATAAAAAATTATTATTAATGAAAATGTACTCAAATCAAAATACTATACAACAATAAACAAATGCACTACTGGGTGAGAGTGGTTTAGGTGAGCCTAAGTAAAAACGAAACATAAACCACACATATAGCGCTCCAATTGCTGAATAAAATTACCCGCACAATTAAACCATTAAAGAACCTTATATGACACCATCATATATGGGGCTGCTCAATCCGTGGTGTCCTTGGTGGCACCTAAACGTTTTTAGAAAACTAAAAGAAAAAGATATAGATATGGACGAGCACCTCCTATTATGGGTCACTAAGTATTGTTATATTTATCAAGTGGAAAAAAATAAAATCTATATAAGCAAGATACTATCTTGCAAGTGTATACCAAATGTATCTATTGAAAAAAAAAAAGTAATAATAAAAATATAAAAAATAAATAATAAAAAAAATGAAAAGTCCTATAACAGTCTTGTATCCATGGTGTCAGATCTGATAGAAGTCCGGACTACTGTCTTGTACAATTGGTATAGGATTACTAAGTTCTCACTGGAGTTCTTGCTGTGAAGGTATAAACACAAAGAATATCCAATCTAAAAGTGAGTCTGTATAAATGTGAAAGTCACACTAAGGCCCCCTAAACGGGCCAGACTCACCAGATCTAGGCAGTGTGCCATAAAAGCCCAACCTGGCTCTTGGGACAACTCTGTCTATGTGACGTATGGATATGGGAAGGAGGTGTCAAGGAATCGGTATGGTAAATATCCCTAAAAAAGATACAGCTGATCTGAGAGTGAATCTGTAAAGTGGGTATAACCCAACGTGGCCCCGCAAAGAACTAGACTCCCTTGATAGACTCAGCGTATAGATATTTCAAGCCCGACCCGGCCGTAACTCTCCAAGGAAGAAAGACGTGTTGGTAGCATAAATCGCTTTATTAATTAAAGTAAGCAAATATCCCTACGTGTTTTTTGGCTCTCCGTCTACTTTGTCAGGGGTTATACATAGTAAAAAGAACAGCATCCATTAATTCATTTAATTTATGCATTTAATTATAGTTCAAGTACCATAAGGGCTATCTTGGTGGATGGCATTCAGCCTGCGTAATGAGACTCATAACGAGGTCAGATTATATGACCAGCGAGGATGAACCCATGCCTCGCTCTCAGTTGGTTGTCATGGGGATCTGGATGTCTCTCCTATTCTTTTACCCATTCGATATGTTGCGTGATAATGTATAGGTCTATGGATCATACCCACTTATTGTCCGTGTTACAAAGTATCTACTCACAATTATGTATTGTGGAACTGATCCATAGATCTTAATAGTTTCTAAAGTATTCAAGACCTGTCTTACTGATAAAATGTATAATAAAAAATATATAAAATTAAAATATTTAAAACTTAAAATAGCATATATGCTGTATTTAGTGCTATTGGTTGTCCTGTGTCTCATGAGGCTACAAAGAAGTTAAGCTTATGGGTGATCTGATAAAAAAATCCCTAAAAGGACTAATATATATTAAAAGAATATATATATATATATATATATATATATATATATAAAAAGAATATATATAAAATAACGTTTGGAAAACATATATATGCAAAAGAAATCCGCATGAAGAAAGAGGAGATAGATGTGATTGCTGTTAAGACCTATATTACTTGGAGTAATCCACAGTAATATATGCCGACTCAAGGGATGTGCAAAAATATTTCAATAATGTAACAGGTTACTGTAAAATATTACTGACCTCCATCTCCTCATTGAGACCCTTAGGAGACACAGTATCCAGTGTATATATCCAGAAAGCTTCTCTGTGACATAAAGCAGAGAATTTATTAGGTCTAGATGTGGGGATATGTACACTTTTCTCCAGGAAATCCTGAATGTTACTGCAATTTCTTCTTAACCTATGAAATTGTCCAAATGTGATATTTTTAACCCATTTGGGATGATGGCGACTATCTGCTCTCAAATATTGGTTCCTGTGAACTTATTTTTTGTGGATAGTACTGCTTATATGTTGGTTAAGAATTCCTGTGAATTTTAAATCTAGAAAGGTTACTTCTTATGAATCGATTTCAGAGGTAAAATGGAGTCCCATATTGTTAGAATTGAAATTATTTACAAGTTGTTTCAATGAGTCTAGTGGTCCTTCCTAGATTGAGGATGTCATCTATGTAGTGGCCTTAGTAGACCAGGCTGCCCCCCCACATATCTCCCTGGGCCATATGGTAACATTTTCCTATAGGCCCATGAAGAGATTAGCATACGAGGGGGCAAACCTGGTCCCCATGTCCGTACCTCTGATCTGCAGGAAGAACTCCTCCTGAAATGTTAAAGTTGTGATTTAATATAAATGCTACACATTTAAGGATGAACTCCGTTTGTTGTAATGGTAAGGTTGCTTCAGTTTCCAAAAAATAACGGCCTGTAAACCTAAGGTATGGTCAATGCAGGTGTACAGGAATGAAACCTCTAGTATTGCCCCGATTTAGTTTTCTTTCCATATCATGGAAGATAGTATGTTGAGAACATGTTGAGAATCCCTTATGTAGGATGGGAGTGTGATAACATATTGTTGAAAATAAAAATATATGTAGGATGAGAAGTTTGAAGTGAATTAATTAAGGCCAGAAATAATTGGCCTTCCTGGTGGGTCTTTATTGTTTTTGTGAAGTTTAGGAATGTGATAGAAGAAGGGGGAATCCTCATGTTCCAAATAGATGTATTGGAACTCATGTTTGGTTAATATTCCTTCTTTTAATCCTTCTTCTAGCAAATTTTTTAAGTGAGTCATTGTAAACCTCAGACGGATGATAGGTTAACTTCTGTGAGATGCAGATTCCTATCAGAAGTCTGCGTACTTCTTCTAAATATCCTGTAGTATCATGTATGACTAATGCTTCACCTTTGTCTGCTTCACGAATAGTGATGATTTTATCAGACGCCAGTTGTTTTAAGGCTAGCCATTCCTTTCTACTGAGGTTATCACCATATTTATAATATTTGTTGTTTTGAGATTTTTCTTTGAAATCCTTAAGAACCATCCCAAAGAAGGTATCCACATAAGGTCCTTTATATTGTGAAGGGAAAAATTGGGAATGTTTTTTATAGTGTGTATGTAATATACTTCCCCTGTTATTTTCTGTCTCACAAGTCTCCATATCACTGTTACCTTCTAATTGAAGGTATATTTGTATATATTGGTGGTCTTCTTCGTTTAGGATGCTTTTCTCTTTTACACTCTCCATACTGGGTACTGGTACAGAAGACTTAGATTTTTTGATTTCAAAATATCTATGTAAGGATAGTTCTTGTGTAAATCTTTTCAGATCTAAGAAGAATGAAAAGTCATCAGGTTTGCTGGTTGGAGCAAATTTGAATCCTTTTTGCAATAGAGACTTCATCTTCATTTAATATCCTACTACATAAATTGCATTATCTGCTTGAATTATTGGGTTCTATTGGTTTTCTTTTGTTTTTGATTGTCTGTTTTTTCTCTCTCACCTTTTTCCTCTGTGGAATCTCTTTTCCTTCTGGATCCCTGTGTCTGTGATTTTTTTGTGTTTTCCTTTGTCCTTGATGTTTGTACCAAGTACTAAAAAAGACCCCTAATGTTGTATGGATTCAAAATTCAATGATCCTTCATCATGTATTGTGGTTTGCAGGACATCAAATGTATTATTTAGGGGCATATTTGTCCTGGAAGTAGATGGTGCAACATCATCCTTATATCTATCAGTATCTACATTTATGGAAACTTTTTCTCCAGATTTGGAATTATTGTTTATTTTCAATTATGTTGTCTTTTTTTATATTAGGATTAGTGTTAGTGGTGATGTTGATTAACGCTTTTTTGTCCATGGGTTGGTTCCTTGTCCTGGCCTTTTGGTTCCTTTGGGATATATTTACCCTTATTACCTGTTCTGGACTATGATTTAACCTGATTCTTAGCATAGTCATTTTGGTCCCTCTTCAATTTTCTTGTTTTTCGATCTTTCAATTCTTTTTCCAAAGTTTCTACCTTAGAGTGTGCTTTCCTATCTAACTCTTTAAATAATGTATTTTGAACATGAGGTTATAAAGCTTTGTATAGTGTCTATTTCTTCTTCAATGGTAACTAAATGTTTACTTCTAAAATGAATAATATGCCTCATGAGACTAAAGGAACAATTATCTAAAGTTTGTTACCATTTTTTTGAGAACTGTTCGTTAAATCCACACGTCTTAACTATTCTTAATCCTCTGGGTACAATCTTGTTGTCAACATATTGTTGTAAAGATAGTAAATCCCACCACTGTCTCAATTCTAATACTCCACCGTTATTCACATCACATATTCAGTGAATATATATAGATTAATCCGATTTAAGATACTCCTGATGAAGTGACATAGAATTAATCTGTCACGAAACGTCTAGAGCCAATACAGGAATACCTGGTTCTGATTTTTTTTTTTCATTTTAATCGGCTTAATAAATATATATATATATATATATATATATATATATATATATAAAAAATATGAACTGAATGTGTGACGTGAATAATGGTGGAGTATTATATATAATAAATAAACCATTTTCACCTAGTAGTGCATAGCTTTATTGTTGTATGGGATTTTGATTTTAGTATATGTTCATTAATAATCATTGGTTATGTGTATATGTTTATGAATATAATATTGCTATCCCAATAAAGGTTTTCTAGACCCCATGCACCTAAATGAGGTGTAAGGGTTAATCCCTCACTCACAATATATATTTTTTAAACTGTTGTGTTGACACCAATAAAAAGTTCCACATACTATATGTAGGAGTGTTAGCCTGCACATATTTTGTATAATTGTGTACTGGCACTGCTGGAACAAAGTGCACATTCAAAAGAATGTGAAGGACCATCTGGAGGTGTAACCAGCTCGGTATGATTATTTCATATAAGAGAAGCAAAAAAACTGAGAGGCAGGGGAAGCCTCTAATAAATGTGAGTTGAACTTAAGAGGGGAAATAATATTTGGGATTACAAAAAACAATATCATACTATGCTTAGAAGATACTGTTGCATTGTCCCCCCCCTTCCTTTCATTTCTGTGTTTTCTCTTCATAGTGTGATGTGGGTTGCGACTTGTGAAACCCACACAGGACAGCAACAAAACAACTATCCTTTAAATAGGAAACTTCACCTACAGACTGAGCGCTAAAGAAACAATCCATTTATTTTTGTTTGAAGTATCTGGACTATATGTACTGAGGGGTTCGTGAAGTGCTTACGCTGCTCTTCCTCCTCCTCCTCCTCCTCCTCCTCCTATTACTACTACTACTACTACTACTACTACTACTACTACTACTACTACTACAACTACGGCTAGATGTTGATGCAATTCTATTGCTACTACTGTAGGTGTCAAAGGTGCAACACTTCCAGCAGCAGCAGGGGCACTCATAATAGCTAAGGTTGTGGATGTTAATAACTGGTGTTTCTTATGTTTTTCTCAAGCAGTTTATAGACACACAGTTCTCCTTTGCTGTGGTGGAAGATTGAACTTTTGCCTTTCAGCTAACTTTCTGTCCATGTCATCATCTCTCTTACTCTCAACATCATCTGTATCTGAACAAGAGCATGCTAGAGGAATGTATTCTATGTCTACATCATAATTCATAATTAGGTCATCCACAGCATCGGCAGCCACATCTTGCTCATTACCCTCATATTCCTCTAAGCTTTTAGGTGTGTCAAACATTTTTTTTTTTTTTAACTTCCAAAAAGTTCAATACTACTATGAGGACAGGTGTTTTAGTGCTTGTTTCTCACTGTCATTGTCTCAGCTGTGACTCCTCCATTATGCTCTTGTCCTCCTCAACACTAGATTGTGACTCATTGTCATCTTCAGTGTTCTAGACTATCTAGACAGACTGAGACAGTACATTTGTGATTTACATTATCATCTGTCCATGTGGCTTGTTTTATTTTGGTAAAACCACCACCGCTCTTAAGAACCATATTAATAACCACAGATGCTCCATAAGGAAGACTTTTGAATGCACTTTTGAGGCCAAGGATAGTTCTAAACAGGTGGTACGCACTTTGGAATTGCCCAACATAAACTAGTTGACTTAAAATTTATGGTAGTCATTCAAGTGCATACCCCAAGGAGAGGGTAGTTGACATCAATTACTTCTACAAATGGAAGAAAAAGTGATTTATCAGCTGAACACACTATACCCTAAGGGCCTTTAATCATGAACTACAACTGGGCACCTTCCTGTAAAATGTGGGAAAGACATATATAGATGGTGAACCCTTTGTGAATCATCACTAGGCTATATACAAAACCTTACCCTCTTTATATTGTCCATCTCCGTCTTTAGTATCAACCTAGGAGTTATGTGAATTAATTTGGTTTGTACCATTACATATTCATGGGATGGATTCATGTAGCTCCTAATGGCTGTTCTTCATGATGTTGGATACCTTGTTTTGGACTATTGTTAGAATACATATCACACACCTAGATTACTAGTACCATCATAGGTTTCATGCACTGTTTACACCCTTGGCAATGAGATCTTACAGGTGTTGCAATGTTCTGATGCTGCGGTTGGGTATAACTACCCTTGATGGATTTACTGATGTAGAACTGCATTCTATGGAACAATTAACTTATATAACCGTATTATAACAGATTGACATTAAGCCTGCACATATTTTGCTTATGAGTTTACTTGATATGCTGTGTTGCGATGTACTGGAGTCCTGCCTATCCAATTTGAGCGAAGTAATTCTGATTGCTTATTACAGACCCAATGCAATGCTTTTAGCCAGCATTGCACACCTGTATTGAGGATACTTTGACAGTGTATCACTATCTTTTTCCCCTCATCTTTTTTATCCCACCACTATTTGAATTTACTTTTACTGTTCAGGATCTTAGGTTTGGGTTACTATACACTATATTATATTTTTTTTGTTTATTATCTTTTAGAGGTGGTCCTCCGGTGGTGCACGATGACCCATCCCACATGATATCATGCTCAAGTCTTTGGTGCGGGGAATGAGAGAGCATGCACCTTGGACATACTAGGTAGTCTAGAACTTCATTAAAGGTATTTGTTGTTTGTGCCATTGGTCTGGTTACCCTGATGAAGGACCGGCATAGGGCAGAAAATGTTTGAAATGTGAGCATCATGTGAATAAACATCACTTCATGGAGCTTCTTGAGTGCTGTCTCCTTCTCTTAAACCCTTCAGTGCCAGAGGCTCGGGCCATTTTCTGAACCCTGCAGGCCAGACACTTTTTCAACATTTTTGCTATCCTTCTGTTTAGGCTTGATTTCCTCTGGGGATTTTTAGTTAAATATGGAAAACTATATATTGTTTTTTTCAGAACGAATTGAGCTTTCTCGTGATACCTTACATGAAGAGAATTTTACATCGTGCAAAAAGCTATGATGTCATAATGACAAAAAAAAGTGAAAATTTACTCATTTTGCTAAAATCACATACTATGTATCAAAAACATTTACCTTGATTGAAAAAGTTTCAATTATTTGAAAAAGCCCAGAGTCCCCCGAGTAAAAAAATACCAAATTTGTATAGTTTTACCTAAGTCCAAGGCTAGCATAGAGCCCTAATCACCAGCAGCGCAAAATGACATTTTCAACTTTATAAACTAAAATGCACATTCTAGGGTTTTTGTGGTAAAACTACCCTAAAACAGTGGAATAACTATATAAAACTATATATTTCTGAAAAGTAGACAACCTGACGCATCTAATGAGGGGTAACTTGCCTTCTTGCCCCAAGCCTGTGGTACCCAAATGCTTCCAGAAGGTGGCACTATAGGAAAAAAATGGCATTTTCTTACATTTCTGCCCCTTCAACTGTACTGAAATCTGTGAAAACCATGGAATTTACAACTGTATTCATTAGCTAGTGCTCTTGGGAGAAAAATTACACCCCATTGGTTTGGGTTCACCTACCACAGTGGATGCTAGAAGTGCAAAAAGACACCTACTACAACCTCTAAATTTTCTAACATTTTCTCAAACATTACTTGTCTATACAAAAATGGTTATAACAACTAGAGAATTAAAGAAAGGCTACACAAACCATACCATTTTGGAAAGAAGACAACCTTCCGCATCTAATGAGGGGTGAATTGCCTTCTTACCCCAAGCCTGTTGTGCCCAAATGCTTCCAGAATGTGGCACTATAGGAAAAAAATGCATTTTCTTACATTTCTGCCCCTTCAACTGTACTGAAATCTGTGAAAACCATGGAATTTACAACTGTATTCATTAGCTAGTGCTCTTGGGAGAAAAATTACACCCCATTGGTTTGGGTTCACCTACCACAGGGGATGCTAGAAGTGCAAAAAGACACCTACTACAACCTCTAAATTTTCTAACATTTTCTCAAACATTACTTGTCTATACAAAAATGGTTATAACAACTAGAGAATTAAAGAAAGGCTACACAAACCATACCATTTTGGAAAGAAGACAACCTTCCGCATCTAATGAGGGGTGAATTGCCTTCTTACCCCAAGCCTGTTGTGCCCAAATGCTTCCAGAAGGTGGCACTATAGGAAAAAAAATGCATTTTCTTACATTTCTGCCCCTTCATCTGTATGGAAATCTGTGAAAACCATGGAATTTCCAACTGTATTCATTAGCTAGTGCTCTTAGGAGAAAAATGACACCTCATTGGTATGAGTTCCCCTACCTTAGTGGGCGCTACAAGTACCAAACTACACCTATTGCAACCACTAATTTTTCTAACATTTTCTCAAACATTACTTGTCTGTACAAAAATGGTTATAACAACTAGAGAAGTGAAGAAAGGCTACACAAACCATACCATTTTTGAAAGAAGACAACCTGCCGCATCTAATGAGGGGTGAATTGCCTTCTTAATAGTGTTGAGCGAGCATGCTCGGCCGATGCTCGGATCGGCTCGAGCATCGCTCTGCTCGGCACATGGCGGTACTCGTACGAGTACCGCATGTGCTCGCCCGCCATGTTCGGGTCTCCTCCCCGCATGTTTTGCGGCTGCTGCGCAGCCAATAAACGTGCAGGGAGGCTCTGACATCGGTGTAATGCCAGCAGCCATGGTGGCTGCTGGCATTACACTGATTGGCTGGCCAGAACCCGTGGTCGGGTGCTGTATAGCACCTGACCATCGAGTTCGGCTCAGTCTTAGCCAGGGAGAGCTGAGGATAGGAAGGGAAAGTCAGTGTAGGGAGGAAAATAAGCAAAATTGTGAAAAAAAAGAACCAAAAGTCCTTTGTAGGACTACTGTGTGTGGGGGCAGCAGGTTATTTTGTGTGGGGGGGAAAAAAAAAAAAAAAAAAAAAAAAAATATATATATTCTGTTTAGTGTGCAAAGTTGCAGATTAGAGCACATTCTGTTTAGTGTGCACAGTTGCAGATTAGAGCACATTCTGTTTAGTGTGCAAAGTTGCAGATTAGAGCACATTCTGTTTAGTGTGCACAGTTGCAGATTAGAGCACATTCTGTTAAGTCTTCAAACTAAAATATCAAAGTCACATATTCCATTCAGTGTGCTTCGCCGCAGTGTAGCAGCACATTCTGTGTACTGTGCAGAGTTGCAGAATAGGAAGAAATACTGTTAAGTCTTCAAACTAAAATATCAAAGTCACATATTCCATTCAGTGTGCTTCGCCGCAGTGTAGCAGCACATTCTGTGTACTGTGCAGAGTTGCAGAATAGGAAGAAATACTGTTAAGTCTTCAAACTAAAATATCAAAGTCACATATTCCATTCAGTGTGTGTCACCGCAGTTTAGCAGCCTATTCTGTGTACTCTGCACAGTTGCAGAATAGGAAGAAATACTGTTAAGTTTTCAAACTCAAATATTAAAGTCACATATTCCATTCTGTGTTCATCACCGCAGTTTAGCAGCCTATTCTGTGTACTCTGCACAGTTGCAGAATAGGAAGAAATACTGTTAAGTTTTCAAACTCAAATATTAAAGTCACATATTCCGTGTAAGATGAAGAAGGCGGGTAAAAAGGGACGGGGAAGTGGACGTGATCCTGATAGTTCAGGGCGCGGGTCAGGACGCGGAGAAACTGTGCCTGGTGCCAGAGCACAAGAAAGAAAGACATCCACCATACCTAGCTTCATGTCTAATTTTACAGGGCGTCGCAGGACATCACTCTCGAGGTCCGACCACTGCGAACAGGTGGTCGGTTGGATGACAGCTGATACTGCTTCCAGTCGGTTAAGCACCACCCTGTCTTCCACCAAGTCCACTCTCAGTAGCCAAGAGTCTGGTCAACATAATCCTCACTCTGATCATCCTTCCTCCCACCATACACGGTCTGGTCAAAGAAGTGATCCCACACTGGGATATAGTGAGGAGCTCGTCTCATCACCAATCCTTCATTTGACCCTCTCTCCAAGCACGCTTGCAGAGGAACATGACATCTTGTGCCCTGATTCACAACCTCTAGAGGCTACCCAATCACAAGAAGATGACAGATGTGAACGGCATTTAAGGTCAAAGGAAGTAGTGGATGATGATGATGATGATGAGACACAGTTGCCATTAAATCAACCACTATTTCCGTCTCAAGACCTTGTTGAGGAGAATGTTATACAGTTGTCAATGACTGAGTATGTGGTGGGATCAAGACATGAGGAGGATGATCAGAGTGAGGAAGTGGAGGAGGACTTGGTGGACGATGAGGTGACTGACCCCACCTGGGAAGGTGTAGAGCCGAGCGATGACAGCAGTCCTGAGGGTGAGCCATCTGCAGCACCGCAACAGGCTGGAAGAGGCAGTGGTGTGGCTACAGAAAGAAGGCGGACCGCACCAAACCGGCCCGCAAATGTTCCACGGAGCACCCCCTTGCGTAAATCTACCTTGCCAAAGGGTAGGTGTTCCGCGGTATGGCGTTTTTTTAAGGAAAGTGCGGACGACAAAAGAATTGTAGTTTGCAACCTGTGCCACACCAGAATGAGCCGAGGCATGAACACTAGAAACCTCACCACCACCAGCATGATCCGACACATGGCATCCAAGCACCGTAGTAAGTGGGAGGAACGCCTGGATCGCCCATCTGTGTCTGCAGGCCACACCACTGCCTCCTCTTCCCCTGTTTTCGGTGCCGGCCAATCGCCTGTCGAAGGCGAAGGCCCGCATACCTCCCGCCCTGCACCTGTAGCATCTGAAGCACCATCAGCGACCACATCCACTTCCCTGTCCCAGCACAGCGTCCAAATGTCGTTACCCCAGGCATTTGAGCGCAAGAGAAAGTACCCAGCCACCCACCCACAGGCCATAGCACTAACCTCACACCTTTCCAAATTACTGGCCATCGAAATGCTGCCATTTAGGCTTGTGGACACTGAGTCCTTCCGCAGCCTGATGGCAGCAGCTGTCCCTCGGTACGCGGTCCCCAGCCGCCACTACTTTTCCCGGTGTGCCATCCCTGCATTACACCACCATGTGTCCCGTAACATCACCCGTGCCCTGACCAACGCAGTTACTGGGAAGGTCCACTTAACGACTTACACATGGACAAGTGCTTGTGGCCAGGGACGCTACATTTCCCTGACGGCACACTGGGTGAATGTCGTGGAGGCTGGGAGCGACTCGGACCCTGGGATGGCACGGGTGCTACCCACGCCGAGGATTGCGGGCCCTACCTCCATCAGGGTTTCCGCCAGCACCTACGTTATTGGCTCCTCCTCCTCCGTTTCCACCTCCGAATTCTCTACACGCAGTGCCACTCCCCCATCAGCCAGTAGCTGGAAGCAGTGTAGCACTGCAGTGGGGAAGCGTCAACAGGCCGTGCTGAAGCTGATCTGCCTTGGGGACAAACAGCACACGGCCTCAGAGCTGTTGCAGGGGATTAGTCACCAGACCGAGCAGTGGCTCTCGCCACTCAACCTGCAACCAGACATGGTTGTGTGTGATAATGGGCGTAACTTGGTGGCGGCTTTGGAGCTCGGCAAGCTCACACACGTACCATGCCTAGCGCATGTATTTAATTTAGTGGTTCAGCGATTTCTAAAAACCTACCCCAATGTGCATGATCTCTTGACCAAGGTGCGCCGCGTGTGTGCACATTTCCGTAAGTCATCTACAGCTTCGGCCGGCCTGTTGAAGCTGCAGCAGCGCTTACAATTGCCAGCTCACCGGCTGCTGTGTGACGTGAGCACGCGCTGGAACTCCACCTTCCACATGTTGGCCCGGCTTTGTGAGCAGCAGAGGGCAGTAGTGGAGTACCAGCTGTTACACGGTCGTCGCCTCTCCGTTCAACTTCCTGTAATCAGAAGTGAGGAGTGGGAATGGATGTCAGACCTCTGCGAGGTTTTACGCAATTTTGAGGAATCGACACAGATGGTGAGCGGCGATAACGCTATTATCAGTGTAACCATCCCACTTCTGTGTCTACTGAAACGCTCGCTGCTCACAATTAAAACCGACGCTTTGCATGTGGAAGAGGTGGAAATGGGGGAGGAAGAGCTTACACAAGGTGATAGCCAGAGCACCCTCACTTCGTCTTCTCAGCGACAATTGGAGGAGGCGGAGGAGGAGGAGGAGGAGGAAGACACGGTTGCCTCCGCTACAGAGGGTAGCCATGGAACTTTAGTTCCATCTCTTCAGCGTGGGTGGGCAGAAGAGGAGGAAGAGGATGAGGAGATTGAGAGTCATCCTCCTGGTGAGGACAGCGAAATCTTGACTGTTGGTACTCTGGCACACATGGCTGACTTTATGTTAGGCTGCCTTTCCCGTGACCCACGCGTTATACGCATTTTAAACAACACGGATTACTGGGTGTTCACCCTTCTGGACCCCCGCTACAAAGAGAATTTCTCATCTCTCATTCCTCCGGTGGAGAGGACAAGCAAAATGGTGCAATACCAGAAGGTTCTTGTTGAAAAATTGCTCCAAAATTTTCCATCTGACAACGCTGGCGGCAGAGTACGTGCTACCTTGGCCAACCGAGAAGGGGAGAAAAGGGGAGCACACAGCAGTTCCGAGAAAGGCAGGGCAACACTCTCCAAGGCGTGGGACACCTTCATGACACCCCGCCAGCATCCTCACCCTGATGCGCAGCCTAGTGTCACAAGGAGGGAAAAGTTTTGGAAGATGGTGAAGGAGTACGTAGCAGACTGTGTCAGCGTCCTCAATGATCCCTCTGTGCCTTACAACTACTGGGTGTCCAAGCTGGACACGTGGTATGAACTGGCACTCTACGCCTTGGAGGTGCTGGCCTGCCCTGCCGCCAGCGTTCTGTCTGAGCGGGTATTTAGTGCTGCTGGTGGCATCATAACAGATAAGCGTATCCGCCTTTCCACCGACAATGCTGATAGGTTGACACTTATAAAAATGAACAAGGCCTGGATTTCTCCACTCCACTGGAGGAAAGCCCCGGGGGAACATAAACTCACTTTATATATGTTATTTACAATGATGGGAATACTCTGTATTCCCATTCACCCCTTCCACCCAAAAAACGGGTATATGGTTGACTCTTAATCTTCTCATCCTCCTCCTCCTCTTCCATATGCCCTGTGCTATAATTTTTATATAGGGCCAGCTCACCAGCGGGCCCTGTGATATAATTTTTATATAGGTCAGCTCACCAGCGGGCCTTCTCATATAATGTTTTATAGCGTCAGCTCACTAGCGGGCCTTCGCATATAATGTTTTATAGCGTCAGCTCACTAGCGGGCCTTCGCATATAATGTTTAGGATGGTCAGCTCTGCAGCAGACCCTCACCCATAATGTTTTAGATGGTCAGCTCAGCGCACGTTTCCCTCTTAATCATGGCCTCAGTTCAATAAAATCAAGGAAATTTTTGGGAGAATTTGCCTCTGCGCACGTTTCCCTCTTAATCATGGCCCCAGTTCAGAAAATCAAGGAAATTTTTGGGAGAATTTGCCTCTGCGCACGTTTCCCTCTTAATCATGGCCTCAGTTCTGAAAATCAAGGAAATTTTTGGGAGAATTTGCCTCTGCGCACGTTTCCCTCTTAATCATGGCCTCACTTCAGAAAATCAAGGAAATTTTTGGGAGAATTTGCAGATGATATACAAGTAAATATACAGCAAATATTGTTTGGTAACAATTTTTCGCCTAAAGTCGTTTTTATTTTCCTTTTTGTGTGTTTTACGGTCAGTCTGTAAAAATGGCGTACTACGGGCGAAAGATCGTTCCCAGCAGCGATGTTGGAGTCCAAGATGCATCCAGACATCCTCCCTATGCTGTCCCTGAACCATTTCTGTGGTGTTTCCATCCTTTTCTGCCCTTTTCCTATGGACCAGGCACCCTCCCCTCATCAGAGCAGGGGGTGCCTGGTGTAATGCTCGAGTCCTCCCATTGACTTCAATGGGGCTCGGGTGCTCGGCCGAGCACTCGAGCCTCAGGGGGTGCTCGGTCAGAGCACCCGAACACCCGAGCATTGGGGTGCTCGCTCATCACTACTTCTTACCCCAAGCCTGTTGTGCCCAAATGCTTCCAGAAGGTGGCACTATAGGAAAAAAATGGCATTTTCTTACATTTCTGCCCCTTCATCTGTATGGAAATCTGTGAAAACCATGGAATTTCCAACTGTATTCATTAGCTAGTGCTCTTAGGAGAAAAATGACACCTCATTGGTATGAGTTCCCCTACCTTAGTGGGCGCTACAAGTACCAAACTACACCTATTGCAACCACTAATTTTTCTAACATTTTCTCAAACATTACTTGTCTGTAGAAAAATGGTTATAACAACTAGAGAAGTGAAGAAAGGCTACACAAACCATACCATTTTTGAAAGAAGACAACCTGCCGCATCTAATGAGGGGTGAATTGCCTTCTTACCCCAAGCCTGTTGTGCCCAAATGCTTCCAGAAGGTGGCACTATAGGAAAAAAATGGCATTTTCTTACATTTCTGCCCCTTCATCTGTATGGAAATCTGTGAAAACCATGGAATTTCCAACTGTATTCATTAGCTAGTGCTCTTAGGAGAAAAATGACACCTCATTGGTATGAGTTCCCCTACCTTAGTGGGCGCTACAAGTACCAAACTACACCTATTGCAACCACTAATTTTTCTAACATTTTCTCAAACATTACTTGTCTGTAGAAAAATGGTTATAACAACTAGAGAAGTGAAGAAAGGCTACACAAACCATACCATTTTTGAAAGAAGACAACCTGCCGCATCTAATGAGGGGTGAATTGCCTTCTTACCCCAAGCCTGTTGTGCCCAAATGCTTCCAGAAGGTGGCACTATAGGAAAAAAATGGCATTTTCTTACATTTCTGCCCCTTCATCTGTATGGAAATCTGTGAAAACCATGGAATTTCCAACTGTATTCATTAGCTAGTGCTCTTAGGAGAAAAATGACACCCCATTGGAATGAATCGACATACCTTAGGGGTGCCAGAAAAGCATAACTACACCTACCTGTTTGCTTCTTCGAAAATGGCTGCTTGTACTAAAATGTTCATAACTGTTAGAGACATGACGGAAAGGTATAAAAGGTATACCATTTTGGAAAGTAGACATTCTCCCGCATCAAATGAGGGGTCACTTGCCTTTCTACCCCTGGGCTGAAGTGCACAAATATTTCCAAAAGGTGGCGCTATGGGAATAAATACATGTTTTTTTTTACATTTCCACCACTTCAAAGATACTAAAATCTTTGAAAACCATAACATTTCCTGCTGTATTCAGTACCTGCTACCAACATGAGAAAAATGGTAGCCCATTTGTGTGGCTTAACATACAATATGTGGGTGCTAGGAACACGTACGTAAACCTGACACTTTTGTTTCTTAAATTATCTGCTTGCACTAAAATGGTTAGAACCATAATAGATATGCAGGAAAGGTAGAAAACAATGCCATTTTGAAAAGAAAACAACCTGACGCATCTAATGAGGGGTCACTTGCCTTCATACCCAAAGGCTGGCATGCACAAATGCTTCCAGGAGGTGGCGCTAATGAAAAAAAAGGCATTTTCTTACATTTCTGCCCCTTCAAATGTATGGAGCTCTGTGAAAACCATGGAATTTTCAACTGCATTCGTTAGCTAAAGCTCTTAGGAGTCAAACGACACCCCATTGGTATGAGCTGAACTACCTTAGGGAGTGCTAGAAGTAGAAAACTACACCTACTACAAACTGATGTTTCTAACATTTTCTCAAACCTGACTTGCCTCTACGAAAATGGCTATAACACCTTCAGAAGTGAAGAAAAGGTAGATAAACTATACCATTTTGGAAAGAAGACAACATGCCGCATCTAATGAGGGGTCACTTGCCTTTTTACCCCTAAGTTAGTTGGCACAACTATTTCCAGAATGTGGTGCTACAGGAAAACAAACAAACATTTCTTTTACACTTCAGTCACTTCAAAGATACTAAAATGGTTCAATGGCGTGGGATTTCCTAGGAGGACTTCTTGCCAGCCTAAGAAAAATGGTACTCAACTGCTGTGGGTTGACATACCAATTTGAGTGACAGGAGTGTAGCTACCAGTGAAATAGGAATGGGAAAGCAAACAGTGTATGTGTGATTTTATGGCTAACAGATGAAAGAAGCTAGGGCGTCAGCCAGTGTACGCGCGGACCTGTGACTACCAGTGTAACAGTGTGGGAGGGTGAGGGATTAGGCAGTGTGTGTGGGTATGAGCAGAGGAGCAAGGATGGTGGAGATGGTGGGGCAGTGTCTGAGAGTGTGTATGGGAGATCTGTGACTACCAGTGTGCACTGTATGTCCCCCTCATACAAAGTTTGATTCCCAGCCTGAATCTAGTGCATACTGGTACTTTGAGTCTAACAATAGGCAGTGGAAACAGGCTGGGGGTCAGGCTGGGGAATGGGACTGCCAGTTGGCTGTGGAACCAGGCAGGGGAATACGGTACATGTGTATGTGTGGGGGGGAATCGGAGGCATTTTTTGTGCATGCCACAAGGGTGCCCAATGCACTGCAAAGCAATGCGTTGGACCCTCTGTTGCACACAAAGAGTTTTTTTTTTTAATTATTATTTTGTATTCATACCTCGTTGGGGAGGTGAACATTCCTGGTGTCCCCCATCCAGGTCTAAAACAGAATAATTAAAAAAAAAAAAAGTGTGTGTGTGTTACAGGGGGTCCAACGTATTGCAAAGCACTGCGTCGGACCCCCACTGTGGCACGTGCATTTTTTGGGGCTTTTCCCCCAATATTTTTGTGTAGACCTCGTTGGGGGCATCAGAACCCATACAATGAGGTCTAAATAAAAAATAAAAGGGGAAAAAAAAATAATCCTTTGGGTGCCACAGGGGTGTCCAGTGGATTGCAAAGCAATGCATTGGGCCCCTGTAGCACACAAAGGGTTAATTTTTTTATCGTTACTTTGTATTCAGATGGCCACCAAACAAGCTCTGATCACAAAGTAATGATAAAAAGTCCTGTGTGTGTGCCACAGGAAGGGGGTCTGCATTGAACCCCTATCCCAGTGGCACACACAGGGTTAAATTTTTTTTTATTTATTTATTTTTTTTATTATACACCTCATTGAGGGGCATCAGGACCCCCTGATCCCTCCCCAATGAGGTGTTAGTAAAAAAAAATATATATGTCCACAAACGGAGTGACCCTGTGAGTGCCACAAGGGTCTCCAGCGCATTGCAAAGCAATGCATTGGATCCTTGTGGCACTCAGAGGGTTAATTTTTTTTCTATCATTACTTGGTAATCAGAGCTTGTTGGGGGGCCATCAGGACCAATCCTGATGACCCCCCCAACAATCTCTGATAACAAAGTAATGATAAAAGCCCTGTGTGTGCCGCAGAAGGGGGGCTGCATTGCCCCCCCCCCGTGGCACACACAGGGTTAATTTTTTTTTTTATTTACTTGTTTTTATTATAGACCTCATTGAGGGGTATACAAACCCCCCTGATCCCCCCAATGAGGTCTTACAAAAAAAAAAAAAAGTTATCAAAAAAAGTGTCCCTGTGAGTGCCACCGGGGTCTCCAGCGCATTGCAAAGCAATGCATTGGACCGTTGTGGCACTCAGAGGGTTAATTTTTTTTTATCATTACTTTGTAATCAGAGCTTGTTGGGGGGCCATCAGGAGCAATCCTGATGGCCCCCCAACAATCTCTGGTAACAAAATAATGATAAAAGCCCTGTGTGTGCCACAGGAGGAGGGGGGTGCATTGGACCCCCACCTGTGGCACACACAGGGTTAATTTTTTTTTTTTTTTTTTTCTAATTATAGACCTCATTGAGGGGCATCAGGATCCCCCCTGATCCCCCCAATGAGATCTTTAAAAAAAAAAAAATCCCCCCCCAAAGAATTGACCCTGTGAGTGCAACAGGGGTCTCCAGCACATTGCAAAGCAATGTGCTGGGACCCTGTGGCACTCACAGGGTTACTTTAATTTTATTATTTTTTTTTTTAATTTTTTTTTATACATTTCAGACCTCCTGGGGGACATCAGGACCCCTCCTGGTGTCCCCCCAGTCATTGATCTCCCAGCCGATAGGCTGGGAGATCAATGATGCGACCGCAGGAGAGCAAGAGCTCTCCTGCCCTTCTCTCCTACCACCGGTAGGAGTGAACAGGACCGGGGAAACTTCCCTAACGTCATCGGTGACCATGTCACCGATGACGTTTGGAGGATTCCCCCGGTCCCGCCCACTCCTACCCAGAAGTTCGGGTAGGAGAGAGGGGGAAGGAGAAACTGTGTTTCTCCTTTGTGCTTATTGATCTCCCAGCCCGATCGGCTGGGAGATCAATAACTGGGGAGGCATGAGGAGTGATCCTCATGCCTCCCCATGAGTGCCAGGGTTTTTTTTTTTTTTTAATGCGGCCACTGCATGCCGGTTATACCGGCTCATGCAGTGACCGCATTTCACTCTTACGCCGTACGAGTGTGGCACAGCAGGTACAGCTGTGTCCACTCGTACGGCGTAAGTAGCTGGCACTCTAGGGGTTAAGCCCAGGCTGAGTACACGCTCTTGTTTTATACTATATAGGAAGTGTACGTTTATGTAACGTTAAATTGTGAGATACATATGAATAGTGTGCCGCTGCCAACTCTTGCTTAATTTACTTTAAACCGTTGTCCTCCCTATCTTATCACTGTTCAAATATATGCTAACTAAAAAAACAAAATCAACAACTTCTTTTTCCAGACTTCTTCCCCCCCAGCACAGAGACAAAAACAGCAAGATCAGCAAGGAAATTGCTTGTACCGCAGCTGCCTGTGTCTTTCAGATCAAGTCAGTCAGACAGAATGTTGCGGGTATCTTGATCAACCTCCATTGCTCCCTTTTCACACCCTCAGGCACGTCCAACACAGATATAATAACTAGTGATGAGCGAGCACCCCAATGCTCGGGTGTTCGGGTGCTCTGACCGAGCACCCCCGGAGGCTCGAGTGCTCGGCCGAGCACCCGAGCCCCATTGAAGTCAATGGGAGGACTCGAGCATTACACCAGGCACCCCCTGCTCTGATGAGGGGAGGGTGCCTGGTCCATAGGAAAAGGGCAGAAAAGGATGGAAACACCACAGAAATGGTTCAGGGACAGCATAGGGAGGATGTCTGGATGCATCTTGGACTCCAACATCGCTGCTGGGAACGATCTTTCGCCCGTAGTACGCCATTTTTACAGACTGACCGTAAAACACACAAAAAGGAAGATAAAAACGACTTTAGGCGAAAAATTGTTACCAAACAGTATTTGCTGTATATTTACTTGTATATCATCTGCAAATTCTGCCAAAAATGTCATCGATTTTTCGGAACTGGGGCCATGATTAAGAGGGAAACGTGCGCAGAGGCAAATTCTCCCAAAAATTTCCTAGATTTTTCTGAACTGAGGCCATGATTAAGAGGGAAACGTGCACAAAGGCAAATTCTCCCAAAAATTTCCTCGATTTTTCTGAACTGGGGCCATGATTAAGAGGGAAACGTGCGCTGAGCCGACCATCTAAAACATTATGGGTGAGGGTCTGCTGCGGAGCTGACCATCCTAAACATTATATGCGAAGGCCCGCTAGTGAGCTGACGCTATGAAACATTATATGAGAGGGCCCGCTGGTGAGCTGACCCAATAAAACATTATATGAGAAGGCCCGCTGGTGAGCTGACCTATATAAAAATTGTCAAACAGGGCCCGCTGGTGAGCTGGCCCTATATAAAAATTATATCACAGGGCATATGGAAGAGGAGGAGGAGGATGAGAAGATTAAGAGTCAACCATATACCCGTTTTTTGGTTGGAAGGGGTGAATGGGAATACAGAGTATTCCCATCATTGTAAATAACATATATAAAGTGAGTTTATGTTCCCCCGGGGCTTTCCTCCAGTGGAGTGGAGAAGTCAGGGGAAATCCAGGCCTTGTTCATTTTTATAAGTGTCAACCTATCAGCATTGTCGGTGGAAAGGCGGATACGCTTATCTGTTATGATGCCACCAGCAGCACTAAATACCCGCTCAGACAGAACGCTGGCGGCAGGGCAGGCCAGCACCTCCAAGGCGTAGAGTGCCAGTTCATACCACGTGTCCAGCTTGGACACCCAGTAGTTGTAAGGCACAGAGGGATCATTGAGGACGCTGACACGGTCTGCTACGTACTCCTTCACCATCTTCCAAAACTTTTCCCTCCTTGTGACACTAGGCTGCGCATCAGGGTGAGGGTGCTGGCGGGGTGTCATGAAGGTGTCCCACGCCTTGGAGAGTGTTGCCCTGCCTTTGTCGGAACTGCTGTGTGCTCCCCTTTTCTCCCCTTCTCGGTTGGCCAAGGTAGCACGTACTCTGCCGCCAGCGTTGTCAGATGGAAAATTTTGGAGCAATTTTTCAACAAGAACCTTCTGGTATTGCACCATTTTGCTTGTCCTCTCCACCGGAGGAATGAGAGATGAGAAATTCTCTTTGTAGCGGGGGTCCAGAATGGTGAACACCCAGTAATCCGTGTTGTCTAAAATGCGTACAACGCGTGGGTCACGGGAAAGGCAGCCTAACATAAAGTCAGCCATGTGGCCAGAGTACCAACAGGCAAGATTTCGCTGTCCTCACCAGGAGGATGACTCTCAATCTCCTCATCCTCTTCCTCCTCTTCTGCCCACCCACGCTGAAGAGATGGAACTAAAGTTCCATGGCTACCCTCTGTAGCGGAGGCAACCGTGTCTTCCTCCTCCTCCTCCTCCTCCGCCTCCTCCAATTGTCGCTGAGAAGACGAAGTGAGGGTGCTCTGGCTATCACCTTGTGTAAGCTCTTCCTCCCGCATTTCCACCTCTTCCACATGCAAAGCGTCAGTTTTAATTGTGAGCAGCGAGCGTTTCAGTAGACACAGAAGTGGGATGGTTACACTGATAATAGCGTTATCGCCGCTCACCATCTGTGTCGATTCCTCAAAATTGCGTAAAACCTCACAGAGGTCTGACATCCATTCCCACTCCTCACTTCTGATTACAGGAAGTTGAACGGAGAGGCGACGACCATGTAACAGCTGGTACTCCACTACTGCCCTCTGCTGCTCACAAAGCCGGGCCAACATGTGGAAGGTGGAGTTCCAGCGCGTGCTCACGTCACACAGCAGCCGGTGAGCTGGCAATTGTAAGCGCTGCTGCAGCTTCAACAGGCCGGCTGAAGCTGTAGATGACTTACGGAAATGTGCACACACGCGGCGCACCTTGGTCAAGAGATCATGCACATTGGGGTAGGTTTTTAGAAATCGCTGAACCACTAAATTAAATACATGCGCTAGGCATGGTACGTGTGTGAGCTTGCCGAGCTCCAAAGCCGCCACCAAGTTACGCCCATTATCACACACAACCATGTCTGGTTGCAGGTTGAGTGGCGAGAGCCACTGCTCGGTCTGGTGACTAATCCCCTGCAACAGCTCTGAGGCCGTGTGCTGTTTGTCCCCAAGGCAGATCAGCTTCAGCACGGCCTGTTGACGCTTCCCCACTGCAGTGCTACACTGCTTCCAGCTACCGGCTGATGGGTGAGTGGCGCTGCGCGCAGAGAATTCGGAGGTGGAAACGGAGGAGGAGGAGCCAATAACGTAGGTGCTGGCGGAAACCCTGATGGAGGTAGGGCCCGCAATCCTCGGCGTGGGTAGCACCTGTGCCATCCCAGGGTCCGAGTCGCTCCCAGCCTCCACGACATTCACCCAGTGTGCCGTCAGGGAAATGTAGCGCCCCTGGCCACAAGCACTTGTCCATGTGTCAGTCGTTAAGTGGACCTTCCCAGTAACTGCGTTGGTCAGGGCACGGGTGATGTTACGGGACACATGGTGGTGTAATGCGGGGATGGCACACCGGGAAAAGTAGTGGCGGCTGGGGACCGCGTACCGAGGGACAGCTGCTGCCATCAGGCTGCGGAAGGACTCAGTCTCCACAAGCCTAAATGGCAGCATTTCGATGGCCAGTAATTTGGAAAGGTGTGAGGTTAGTGCTATGGCCTGTGGGTGGGTGGCTGGGTATTTTCGCTTGCGCTTAAATGCCTGGGGTAACGACATTTGGACGCTGCGCTGGGACAGGGAAGTGGATGTGGTCGCTGATGGTGCTTCAGATGGTACAGGTGCAGGGCGGGAGGTATGCGGGCCTGCGCCTTCGACAGGCGATTGGCCGGCACCAAAAACAGGGGAAGAGGAGGCAGTGGTGTGGCCTGCAGACACAGATGGGCGATCCAGGCGTTCCTCCCACTTATTACGGTGCTTGGATGCCATGTGTCGGATCATGCTGGTGGTGGTGAGGTTTCTAGTGTTCATGCCTCGGCTCATTCTGGTGTGGCACAGGTTGCAAACTACAATTCTTTTGTCGTCCGCACTTTCCTTAAAAAAACGCCATACCGCGGAACACCTACCCCTTGGCAAGGTAGATTTACGCAAGGGGGTGCTCCGTGGAACATTTGCGGGCCGGTTTGTGCGGTCCGCCTTCTTTCTGTAGCCACACCACTGCCTCTTCCAGCCTGTTGCGGTGCTGCAGATGGCTCACCCTCAGGACTGCTGTCATCGCTCGGCTCTATACCTTCCCAGGTGGGGTCAGTCACCTCATCGTCCACCAAGTCCTCCTCCACTTCCTCACTCTGATCATCCTCCTCATGTCTTGATCCCACCACATACTCAGTCATTGACAACTGTATAACATCCTCCTCAACAAGGTCTTGAGACAGTAATAGTGGTTGATTTAATGGCAACTGTGTCTCATCATCATCATCATCCACTACTTCCTTTGACCTTAAATGCCGTTCACATCTGTCATCTTCTTGTGATTGGGTACCCTCTAGAGGTTGTGAATCAGGGCATAAGATGTCATGTTCCTCTGCAAGCGTGCTTGGAGAGAGGGTCAAATGAAGGATTGGTGATGAGACGAGCTCCTCACTATATCTCAGTGTGGGATCACTTCTTTGACCAGACCGTCTATGGTGGGAGGAAGGATGATCAGAGTGAGGATTATGTTGACCAGACTCTTGGCTACTGAGAGTGGACTTGGTGGAAGACAGGGTGGTGCTTAACCGACTGGAAGCAGTATCAGCTGACATCCAACCGACCACCTGTTCGCAGTGGTCGGACCTCGAGAGTGATGTCCTGCGACGCCCTGTAAACTGAGACATGAAGCTAGGTATGGTGGATGTCTTTCTTTCTTGTGCTTTGGCACCAGGCACAGTTTCTCCGCGTCCTGACCAGCGCCCTGAACTATCAGGATCACGTCCACTTCCCCGTCCCTTTTTACCCGCCTTCTTCATCTTACACGGAATATGTGACTTTGATATTTTAGTTTGAAGACTTAACAGTATTTCTTCCTATTCTGCAACTGTGCAGAGTACACAGAATATGCTGCTAAACTGCGGCGAAGCACACTGAATGGAATATGTGACTTTGATATTTTAGTTTGAAGACTTAACAGTATTTCTTCCTATTCTGCAACTGTGCAGAGTACACAGAATATGCTGCTAAACTGCGGTGAAGCACACTGAATGGAATATGTGACTTTGATATTTTAGTTTGAAGACTTAACAGAATGTGCTCTAATCTGCAACTTTGCACACTAAACAGAATGTGCTCTAATCTGCAAATTTGAACACTAAACAGAATGTGCTCTAATCTGCAACTTTGCACACTAAACAGAATGTGCTCTAATCTGCAACTTTGCACACTAAACAGAATATATGAAATTTTTTTTTTTGTTGTTTTTTTCCCCCCACACAAAATAAACTGCTGCCCCCACACACAGTAGTCCTAAAAAGGACTTTTGGTTCTTTTTTTTAACAAATTTGCTTGTCTTCTCCCTACACTGACTTTCCCTTCCTATCCTCATCTCTCCCTGGCTAAGACTGAGCCGAACTCGCTGGTCAGGTGCTATACAGCACCAGACCACGGGTTCTGGCCAGCCAATCAGTGTAATGCCAGCAGCCAACATGGCTGCTGGCATTACACTGATGTCAGAGCCTCCCTGCACGTTTATTGGCTGCGCAGCAGCCGCAAAACGTGCGGGGAGGAGACCCGAACATGGCGGGCGAGCACATGCGGTACTCGTACGAGTACCGCCATGTGCCGAGCAGAGCGATGCTCGAGCCGATCCGAACATCGGCCGAGCATGCTCGCTCAACACTAATAATAACAGCAATATCAGCAAGCAAATTGCACCCCAGTTGCCTCTGTCTTGTCAGTCAGTCACACCAAGTTTGGGGGCATTTGAGGTCAACCTGCTACCTCCCTTCCTCTCCTCCAGACTCCCCCAATATAGAGAACCACTGTCCTATCTAAAAGACTCCCTAAACTAAGCTCCAATTCCCCTTTATATGCCTATTTTCTCTAGCGCAAAAGAAAGAAGAGGGAAAACTTCACTTTTCACAGGAAATTTTTTGCCAATTTTTGTTTGACGTGAGATTTAGCATATTCCTAATCGTAACTAGGACATCAAGCGGCATCTGAAGAGATTACATCCCACATAATATGCTAAGCTGGTGGTAGGGAGGATTCATCATTACTACTATTAAAACTGCAAGTTGTCACATTCCAGTAGCGGGAAGTGGACAAGGGGCATAGTGACAGGAGCAGTACTTTGTTTCTGGTGGGATGATTTCACATTGGGGACCTAAGCATCATGGTGTTTGGTTACAGTTATGCCAGGTGTTTGATGTGAGTTCAGACGTACCCATTGTTTCTAATCTTTCCCTTATTTTCTACGCAAACTATGCACATTGCAGCTGCTTTGAGTGGCACAGTTCCTTCCTGCTCTCAAGGGAAAATTAATATTCCAACAACAAACCCATGATTTTGGAGGAGAGGCAGATGGGGAAGCATTATTGGCCAACTTCTTTTCTACACATATACCTGAAGTGTTGGGCTAGTTGTGGTGCTGCTACTGCCTCAGGCACATTACTGGAACTAGTACTAGTAAATGAAACCATGGTCATCGTCTCTCATATCACTGATATTGTTGTTCCCATTCCCAGCAGCAAGAACAGCAGTCGCAAAGGCCACACCGGGGTATTGGCCACTGGCCACCATAATATGACATGCTGGCATTAGGCTAGTAGTGCATTTTTTTCCTCAGAGATTTTTCTTTCAACACAAACCATAGGCCTACAAAAAAAAGCTATTTTGGGTGGCTTGTTTCTAACAAGCCTCAGTCCTGCAAATCACAGATTCCTCAGGGCTTGTGACGCTAGAGAGCCTAGGTCCTACAAATCAGTGTTTTTTCTGGGCTTGGGCCTCTAACAAGTCCTGCGAATCATCCTCTACAAAATATTCTATACCATCAGTTATGAGTCTGCCCTAATCACCGCTTATGTCAGAGGGTCTCCTGTCTGTCACGTTACAAACCAATTTCTTATTTTATTTATTGATTTATTTATTTATTTTTTAACTGCCCCCTAATCCTAGTCAAAGCCCCCTCCCAAAAAAATTCCCTGTCCGACTGATTCATTCCCCAGAAAACACCAACATAGGCACCATGTCTTATTTATTGATTTATGGATTTATTGATTTATTTTGTATTAACTGTCCCACACAATTCCAGTCAAAGCTCCCACCCCCACCCAAAAAAACAATTCCCTGTTCAGCTGATCCTTTCCCCACACTCCACCAATGCTGGCACCCTCAGACCCATTTTATACTATGTCTGTGGGAAATAAAATAGCATTTGCTATGTGTTGTGTTAAAATTCAATGATCCCATTGATTTCAATGCAATGAGCTAGGCAAAAAAAGTGGAAAAACTGCACTTTTCACTGGAAACTATTCACAAAGTGGAAGAGCCATTACTTGCCTATTTATTTTGCCTCAAAAAAAAAAAATTTGCCCATCCCTAGAAGTAACATGAATGCAAAAATTGCTAATATTCATTTTTTTTTATTTATTTATTTTTTTTTTGTCATTTGCAATTTATTTCATTTGTTTTTATTGTAAGGGTTCAACAGTAAAGTCTTGAACTTTTTAAAATTTAAGTTTTATTGTTCACCTTTTTGTCTCTTGCATTTTCTTAAAAGTTTAAATGACTGAGATCTATATTATCTTGCACAAATATTTTATACTGTACATATTTATATGAGTCACAAATGTCAATGAAGACAAGTCTATAAAATCAATCTTGAATATCTTTTACATCTAGACAAAAACATTCCATTAGGTATAAAAACACCAGAGAATATTGTGCTAAATGGCCCCATAAGGTCCAATTTATATTTCAATTAAGGAAAACCTCTGGTTAATAAATCATTGTATTTATGGTTGTTCACATTGATCTGTACACTTTCACAGATCAGTCTAAAAGGTTGCCATTTACTGTACGTATGAATATCTTTATCTGACGCCACACCATGTATGCAGCATCTTACAACCGTAGTATGTTAAAATAAATTGGGATAAAATAACTTTTACAGACATAGAAACAATACGAGAGAGGTCCCTGCCCTAAGGCGCTTACAGTCTAAATAGGTAATAGAAGACAGACAACAGAGTATGTAAGACAAGAGATTCACTGAGCAGTGATAACTAGGTGATAACAGGAGATAAATTCTCTAGTTTCACTTCTCCAGTTACTCTGTTATTCTATGGAGCCTGTTCACTAAGATCTCCAAAGTTAAAGGAACAGTAATGTCCCAGAATTTTGTTTCTTTTTTTGTGGAGTTTAAAAAAAAAATAAATTATGTAGCGCAAATACTATCCCTCAAACCTTTATGGTTTTGAGAGATTTTCATATCTAAAGTTCTACCTCTCCTGATGTCAGCTGTAAAGCTGACAGATGGAGATCCGCGTTGGCCGACACAAGGCGGCTCCGCATCAGAGCCGCAATAGAGATACTGGAAAATAATTACTTCATTGGAATGGTCTACAAAGTGTGTTTGCGAACCAGGCACACTTTGTAGACCTTTCCAAAGAAGTAATTATTTTCCAGTATCACTATTTTGGCTCTGATGCAGAGCCGCCAGCTGGTCCCAGGACCAGGATCTCCTGCTGTCAACAGATCACTGATGTCAGTTGAAGGGGAGTGAGTGGGGAACTTTAGAAGCGATTATATCTCAGGCTGTAAAGGTTTGAGAGATGGGATATGTGCTACATAATTTCTTTTTTTAAACTCTGCAAACAAGAAAAAAAATTCTGTGAGATTACTGTTGCTTTAGTTTTGGAGATCTTGGTGAATAGGCTCCATAGAATAACATAGCAACTGGAGAAGTGATAAACTGTAGAAGTTATCTCATGTTATCACCTCTTTATCACCGCTTAGTGAATCTACAAAACCAGAAAAAAAAAATTATTGGACATCAGTGTCCCTTTAAAGAAATCTTAGTTCATAAGCTCCATAGAATAACATAAGTATTGGAGAAATGATCTCTACTTTATCACCTCTTTAACATCGCTTAGTGAATCACCCCCCCTCCCCCCCCTCTTTCCCAACTGTGGATGATGGGAGTTGTAATCTCTAAGAGCTGGAGGCAAAACAATTGACTGCTCCTGATTTTAGATCTGGCACTATATTTTTTACTTTTTTAACCCTTTGAGTGTGAGAGTGGTACGCAACCCATTGCTTTGCATTGCGTTGAGTACCTCTCTGGCACTCAAAGGGTTAATATATTACTTTCATGATTATTTTTTTTGTGCCACTATATATTTTATGTACTTATTCATTTTTTATATAACTTGCTAATATATAATAGAATATATATAATAATATATGACTGCTTTATACAACATTGTTGCTAATATAATGAGAAATATAGGATCTGCTTTGCCTGCAGTGTGTATCTAGTTGTCAATATTAATAAGTGCAATACAAAGTTTTAGAAAGTAAATTCATATTTATTTTTGTTATATGATCATATCATACCAATAGGTGACTAAGGTCAATTTAGGAATCATTAGCCGCCTCATTCATGCAAATTTTGTCAGCATTTAAGTTTTTTTTTGTAAAGCCCCTTCAATTTGTTACCTAACACTGTAACATAGAAAATATGTGCTATTTCATAGAGCTAGGAAACATTTTGAAGGACAAATGAGAATGGCACAGAATTTTAAATTTTCACATTATGACAATTCTGAAAAGGATCTTTAAACTCATACTCTCTTCTATGTGCTTTTGGGTTTGATTGATAATCTCTCTTAGCCTACCTTATAACTGCATCATTATTAACCTGTGTCCTTCCTTTAAAGATTACACCGCAGGAACTCATCTCTTTTTAATGCAGTCATTTCCTGAACTGCAGCAGTGATTAGTAGTTGATAAATGTCTTATTATGTCATTTTGATTGGTACACTGATTCCATCAGACCTGTTCCCTTATGGCCAATATACACCATTACTCTCCTCCATTTCAATCACAAAAAGAGCATAACTTGAGGAATCTTAAATATGACTTTCATTTAATGTGTGTTTATTAAAATTGAGTTAGTATTCATTGTATCTGTAATTGGGTATTTGAGGACATTTACACTATCAAATCATGTAAACAAGATGATATATCAATAGTTATTGGTCCTTCTAAATTCATACGCTTCCCGTAAGTACTTTTTCTAGCCTAGATTATGCTCTACCAAGCCCTATCTCCCCTATTTTAAATGACTGTCATGACAACTAAAAAGTAATACATTCACAGTGGCTGCTCTTTTAACAGTCTGCCACCATATAGCAATTAAAAAAACCCATAAGACATATTATAAAAGGAGTTTGAGGACAGTGCCTGTGTTGATGGGTGGGGTCCGGGGAAAGAACAGGGAATTTGTTTTGGGGGGGTTGTTGACTGGTACTGGGGACAGTTAATAAAAAAAAAAAAATAAGAAATGTGTATGAAATGTGTGAGACAGGGACCTCCTAACGTAAGATACACTGGGGTAGACTGATACTTGAAGTGACAGAGTATTTTGTAGAGGATGATTTGTAAGATTTGTTGTTAGAGGCCCATGCTGGAAGAAACATTGATTTGTAGGACTTGGGTTCGTTAGAAACAAACCCCCAAAAATTGTTTTTTTTGTAGGCCTCGGTTTTTATTAATTTTTTTTAAAGTGCAAGCCCTGAGGGGGAAAAAAAGCCCTACTGGCCTAGTGTCAGCAGATCATGTTGTGTTGGTCAGTGACCACTGGCATTATCAAATGCCCTGATGTAGATGCACAATTAAGACTGCTGTGCTTGCTGCTACTGAGTAGTTTAAGCAGCAGGATGGTTAGCCAGCTCAAAGGGAATGGGATCAACAACAGCAATAATATGGGTGATGGACGATGGTTCCACTTACTACTGCTAGCTCCAGTGATGCGCCTGAGGTAGTAGTAGCACCGTAACTAGCCCCCACCTCTTCAGGTATATGTGGAGAAAAGAAGAAGTTGGCCAATATTTCTTCTACTCCTGTCCTTCCTCCAAAATCATGGGTGTGTTATTACTAAAATAGAAATGTTTCCCTTGAGAGCAGGAACTATGCCTCTCATAAGCAATTGCAATTTGCACAGTGTGTGTGTGTATGTGTGGTAAATTAACACCTGTCACCAGGACACCAGAAACTAAGTACTGTTGCTGTTATATACTCCTATCACGGTTCCCGTGATTGCCTGTCACTCTCTGCTGTGGTGTGTTCCTTTTGGCAGTACCTGTTATGCCTGCCCAGTATGGCCTTCTTATACCGGGCCTTTGGCACCTGTCAGGTGCCCTTTCGTTGTATTCCAGTACCAGTGCTTCCGTTGCTGTGTTCCTGTGTACCGATTCGGCTTGTCTGACTATTCTCCTGGTTCCTGCTCCGTGAATGACCCGGCCTGACTGACGTTCCTGCTCCGTGAATGACCCGGCCTGACTGACGTTCCTGCTCCATGATTAATCCGGCTTGTCTGACGCTCCTGCTCCGTGTATGACCCGGCCTGGCTGACGTTCCTGCTCCGTGATTGATAAGGCTTGACCTACTCTCCTGCTTGGTTCCAGTCTCCAGTGATCCGGCTTCAGTGAGGCTTCATTCTTTTGCTGACCTCCATTTACACTTGCTGAGCCTGTTGCCTCCGTTATGAGCTTGTGCATTAACCCTTGGCGTGCCTGTTGCCAAAGATTAAGGGCCGTCCGTTATACACATCCTGAGTCTGTTGCCTCCGTTACCGAGCCTGATCGCTGACACTTGCAGTACTTGTGGCCTCTGATACTGAGCTATCCGTTTACTCTTGTTGAGCTTGTTGCCTCCGTTACAGGGCCTGTTCCTTAACCCCTGCAGAGCTTGTTTGTTACGCACCGGAAGGGTGCTATTGGCTCTGGTCCTACTCAGCTCTAAGCAGTGTTGGTATATCCGTTACGCACCACGGGGTGCTAGTGGCTCTGGTCCCATTCAGCTCTGGCAGTGTGGGTATCCGTTGATGCACCAAGGGGTGCTGCTGGCTCAGGTTCCATTAAGCTCACGCAGTGTCATTAACCCCATCAACACCGCGAGTGCCTTTGGCTCTGATTCCATTCAGCTCACGCAGTGTGGTTCCAATTACGCACAGCAGAAGTGCCTTTGGCTCTTTCCTTAAGTGGCTCTAGCGTAAGTGGTTGGTCTTGCAAATCACCAGTCCTTGAGTAATACTGTGTAGACCCACTACTAGGTGCTTCCATCTCGCACCGCAGCCTTGGGCTGTTCTTATCCACCACTGGGCATTAGCTTACACACCACCTCAGAGACTGATTATTACATTGGACTTAACCCTTGCTTTCCACTGTTCCTTTGTTTGTACAGTATTGCTCTTTACCTATAGTGTGTCTGCTATATTACCATATTGCCTGCAGTTACGTGTAATTACCTGCTTCTGCCCTTAGGGGGCAGTGTTCTTTATTTTTTCCCAATAAAACTGTGTTTTATTTTTTACCTCTGGTCTGAGAGTCTGAATAACCGTTACAACACCCCGCTAAGGACACATGACAACTTGCTGACAGTTTAATAGTAATGGTGAACCCTCCGTGCCAACAGCTTAGCATATTCTGTTGGATGGAATCTCCTCAGATGCCGCTTGATGCCCTGCTTGCGATTCTCCTCCACCACACTGCCATGTGTGATCAGTGCACCACACAGTGTGCAATGGGTGGACACGAACTGCCACATCCTAACATCTATATAGTGACTATAATTTGGTGGGGGGAGGTAACGATAATGAGGTGGATTGGAAGAAGATGCAGTTACCCTAGAAAAAGAAGGTGATGGCGAGCTAGTTTTCTTTCTTGTCATGGCACTTCCAGCCTCTGCCTGAGTTTCTCTATTCTTCCTCCTCTTTGATCTCTGCCTTGCCTCTTGTCACCTTTCTGGAGAGTCAGAGGGTATAGTAACAGTGGTGCTCTATTTCTGTGGTGAGTGTTTTCTGTAACATGTTTGACATAAATGTCATAGTTTGTTTCACATGTGTGTTATCAGAGCTCCTGTGTCAAGGTGTGTTCCCTCCTTTCCCCTTCTAACTGACTTGTCACAAATTGTGCACAGTACCGTTGGTGATGACTGCACTGTGCCTGTCCCAAGAAAAAAGTAGTCCTACACCCATGTCTTCAGGGGGGAAGGAAAAAGTGGTGAACAATGGCCTCTTTCTTCTTTTCCTTCACATTCCCCTTCACTGTCAAGGGCAGAGGATGATGTTGTTGTTGTTTCTGCTACTGCCTCAGAATCAGCAATGCAACGAGTACCAGGAATATTGCTGCTGCTGGCAAGTGGAACCTGTCTTAGTCCCGCATTACTTGTTGACCCCATCCCCACTCTGTCCACTGTGGTCTGTAGAGAAAGCACACAAGGAGGTGGTGCTCCTAGTAAAGTATCATCAGTAACTAATTCTCAACACTCCCTTCGCCGGAAGATTTTGTACCCACACTTTTAATCGCTCAATGAAACACTTATGTGTACATTGAGATTCAAGCTGAAGGGATTTTTAAACTGCCCCAACAACAGTATACAGGATATATTCAATTTGAATTCACAGATGAGATGGGCTGCTCCTTCCAATCATCCAACGTATTTTATGTTAGTATAAAACAGAAAACAAACAAAAGGGTGCCCCAATAGTGCCTGTTAACCAAGTGGATAAAGATAAAACAATAAGAAAATGGTACTCACAATGAAGTTGTCTGGTAAGTGACATATGCCAAAACCAGCTTGAATACTTGCAGAGAGATTCAATCTGTCCCTGCTCAGGTGTGTCTGGTAAAATTCATGAGAAAGAACTTTCAACCAGAAGAGATCCAAATGAAGCTGCTCAAATCTTATCTGAATAAAATTTATTTTCAATAGAAAAACCTATAAAAATAACCAAGTATAAGGTTTAAAATATTTCACGGCTCCCAGGACACTTTCTCAAATTAATTGGCTATAAAGACAGAGCTAAAAACACTCCCCCTCCCCTCATGCTGATTGGATTCCTCAAACGAGAAGGATATACAAACTTTCTCTTAATTTCACCAAAATGTCAAATTATCCATAAAATGGGTCAAAGAACTTCATATTCTCTTTCAAAATACTTGAATAACCCTTATTCATTGAAATCCAAATATACATCCATAACCTATCATGACCGGAAGTAGAAAACTCTCAGACTTAGATAATAATTAAATCTAACCTGTTAAACTCTTAAAATAAGTCACCAGAAGGAATCCTTTGAAATAGAATACACTATCAAATCTCATTCAACTATAAATAGTTAAGAGAAAGATAACTATGATAAATTTGTTTATTCTTAATCCTGACCTGGAAGTATAATACCTTCATGATTGCCCTAACCATAACTTGTCTCAAACATAAGACTATAATAGAACTATCCCTCCAACAGAACACAAATACAACTCAAAAGTAGATCTAGATATGGCTAAAGGACTAATAACATGGCTAATAGACTAAAAATAAACCAATAACTCAGCTGAAATCCTTTGCACAGTTGCATGATGAGTTCGGCCTGCCACACAATCTTTTCTATTATCAATGGTTGGAATCTAGCATGCAAAATCAGGAGTTTCCATCACGTAATAAATGGGAACTAGATGTGGGCCCATTAGAGGATTGGGAATGGAACATGGCTAAGGAGGTGCCAGCTCAGGTGGCGACATCAACTAGGCATCAAATGATACAGTTGAATATTCTACATAGAATTTATTATGCTCCAATCAGACTGTTTAAAATGGGGGTTTCTGGCACTGACCATTGTCATCGGTGTGACAATGTTCGAGGCACCTATTTGCATATGATTTTGGAGTGTCCCGAGGTTGGAAGATTTTGGTCGGAGATAATTCATATTGTGACACTGGTATTGGGAAGACCTGTTCCTGCAACTCCAAAGGTTTGCTTATTGTCTATCTTTCCCAAAGAGATTGAGGATGCTAACGACAAATCTCTTCTGTGTAAGCTTTTGGTGATGGCGAGAAAGGTGGTGGCTTTGAACTGGATGTCAGACAGGGCTCCCACTTGCAGGGCGTGGCTTAACTTGGTTTCACAGTGTTTTCCATATTACAAATTAGTTTATTTACACCGAGGTACTCCGGCTAAATTTGATAAGATCTGGGGACAGTGACAGACCTGGTGGACAGCTAGAGCAAATACTTCTGTAGCTCCTGGTGATGTGTAACATTTTGAAGCGGTTCGAATGGATTTGCGCTTACTTACCAGGTGGATTTATATGACATGTACTTGTGATACATCCTTGTGTCTGGTTTCTATTTATAATGGGATCTTATGGTGACACTCGCTGCTGGGTGGGGGTTGGGGGGGCTGCGGGTTCGGGGGAGAGAGGAATTGGGATTGAGGGGTGTAGATTTAGCTTGTTAGGTTAGTTGTTTGGAGTTTGGGTTGAATTTTTATAAAAACCCTGGTCAACTCTGTACGCCTTATTATTATGCCTTTGTTCCTTTTATCTGTTGTAAATGTTACATATCCTTGCTGTACTTGATGGATATTACATGCCTGATTCCACGGATTAATCTAACAAATCTTAGCTCAGATATTCTATAGTGGGGTCCTTGGGGAGAGCTTCATCTGATAGGATACGATTAGCTTCCCTCATATATTCCTCAAGATCTTGGACTACTACTCCACCCCCTTTTTCTGCCTGTTTGATTATGATCTCATCGTTGTCAAGGAGGCTTTGAATGGCTAGTTTTTCTTCTTTAGTTAAATTGCTGTTAAATTGTATCTTTTTACCATTTTTCTAAAGTCCTCCATGACCACTGATGAGAACACATTAACATATTTGTGAATGGATTCCATTGGAAAAAAAAAAGCCCTTTGTTTAAAACACGTTGATTCTCAACTCTCCAAAATATAACCAGTAGCCTGATCAGCAATAGTATCTCTCTACCTGATCAAGAAAAGTTTCATCCATAATAATTGGAATACAACCTGGGTTCTTCTTCAAAGACCTATTAGCAAAATACTGTTTTAGAGACCACTTTCGTACATATCTATGGAGATCAACAAACAACTCAAATTTGGCTCTGAGGTAGGACAGAACGAGAAACCCCTAGATAAAACTGATTTTTCTGCATCTGTAAGCACATGTTTGAACAAGTTAAATATATTAGAGGGCATTAATTCACCCTTGTTTTTTTTCAGAATCCCCCCCTTTCATTTTCCCCTTCTGCTTCTGGGCCTCCTCTTTTGGCCAAACCCTCCTCTCTAATCTCGGTGTCCCTGTGTAGCCCTAAAAAAGGGGAAGGTGTGGCCAAGGGGGCAGGCACAGAAGAGCAGTTCACATGATTATTTTGTCTAGTAGAAGGACCCCCATCTGGATCATCTTGAGAATTACTCTTAACAGCATCTACAACCATAGTTGTATTAGTTAAATCCTTAGAACCAATGAACATATCATCAGTCCTACTGGCTACATTAGTACATTCAAAATGAACTCGTTTACCCTTATATTAGGTCTATTAAACTGTCTGCTTTGATTATTTCTAGAAGAGTCACCACTCTTATTAGTTGTGGAACTCACATAATTGTCCAAATTCTCTGAATGATTTCTATTGTTCAAACTTTGTTATTTCTGTAATCCATTTTATCAGGTGATAATTTTTCTTTTTCTCTCTCATATTTTATCTTGAAATTTTGCTTGTCTGTTCATCAAGAGCTTTAAAAGAGTGATTAGTTTTCATTTTTTCTAATTTAATTTCAGTTTCTTTATTTAAATCAAGGAGTTTATTTTCCCTGAATTCTATCAGGATCTGCATTAAATTATAGGAACAAGCATCTAAGGCATTATTCCATTTTTCTGTAAATGCATTATCTGGAAATGTAGGTTCTAAACTAAATCTTAAACCCCTTGGAATCCTTTGTAGAGTAATATAATTCTTTGAGACAGTGTCCCACCAGTGTCTACACTAATTTTAAATTAAAAATTCTAAATCTCTAAACATGTGGTCTGTGGCACATTAGCCTGCTCCTCAGCATCCTGCTGCCCTTGCCACTCAGCACCAGCAAGAATTAGAGCAGTTTCAAATTCCGGCAAATCCTAAAAGTTCACTGCTGGTGGTGGTGCTGATGCCTATCCCCGTCACCAATTCCTTGTCACTTTTGGGCTCCTGGTGATATTATTGCTGCTAGATAACAATTCTGCCTTCTTCAGGATCATGTTCCTCCTGGGCAATGACATGGGGGAACAGGACTCCCAGGGTCAGGGGAAGAGTGTGGGCATTACTTTCCCTATCACTTTCCTAATGCTATTCCCACCAGGTGCTTCACATTCCTGTTGGTACTACTAACGCCATCCACATCAAGTTCAGCCCCTGAATCTTCCTCCTCACAGTCACTAGTAATATGATGATTACCCCTTCCTTCACTCCTAATGCTAACAAGCTCCTGGACCATCTTAGTAGTAGTACTAGCGGGACTGAGTGGAGTTGGCAAGTGTGACTTAGGGTCCCCTGCTGTCACACTTGGCATCATCTTCTCCTTCCCCTGACCCTCCTGAGTATTACCCTCTTTTTCCTCCCTTAACATTAATTTCCCAAAGATCCCTAGGGGTGATCTAGGAGGACTGGCTAGCATTGGTTCTGTAGTGCTCACTTCCTCCTCCTCAGACTCTGTGGACACACAAGGGTCCTTCCAGTTCCTCCATTTATTATTACTATATTATACTTGCTCATAGTGATAGCCATCACTATGAATCTCTACTGCAGCAATTTTGCAAAAGGATAACAGCACGGCACATCTACCCCACTCTGCAGTTGCTTCTATTGTTTCACTTCCTTGAAAAAGTAAAGTCCCAATGTTGTAGTGAAAAGTGAAAAACATGTTAATCAATGGGTGGAAACATTCTAGCCACTGACAAATTGGCTAAGAATATTTGTCAATGACTGAAAAATGCAAAGATTTTAATAGCACAAAACACAAAGGATCTATATAGTCTGAGTATCTGTATGACAAAGTGGGGAACCAGGATCTAGATAACAAGGGAAAAAAATTGGAAAACCAGACAAGGAATCACAGAACACAAAGACAAAGGGGCAGTACATGACAATCAGGTCCAGCTGCTTTGCCATTTTTCATTGATTTTATTGAAGCTTCTATTCCTACCAAAACTTCAGATTCAGCCTCTGATGCTGCATATAGTTGTTGTCATTCATCCTTATAAAGAACATACAAAGAGAGATTGTGATGAGCACTCAACATGAACAAACAAAATAAAGTTTTGTTCTAAGGCATGTTGGCCTCTCAAAGATACAAGTCATGTTTTTCACTCCCATGTGCCATTTCACAGAGGAAATATCCATGTCCATATCAGACTGGTCCCATGCACAAGCAGTCCAGCTCCAAAATGTCAGGCAAATCTTCTCTGCACTAAAGAATCAGCACAACCATAAATATACATGTTGTCCTATGTGGGCCTCGTTGGTGTGATAGAGCTGATTCCCTCTCAGCACATGGCCCATGTCTGGGGAATACCCTTCATCCTTATAAAGACTTGAATACAATTCGGTTTTTGAGTTTTTGCTGTTGTACCATCTTCAAGCTTTACTGCAAACATTTGGTCCCAAATTTTGTTTTGCTTTCTTTAGCCCTTGCTTTTCTTCCAGTATCCTTTTGATGAGCTCAACATTGAACTTGTGTTTTTCTTCTTTAATGCACTTCCTGAAAGTCTTGCACATTTCTCCCTTTTTTTCCCCCTGTTTCTAATTTTACAGTTTTGCTACATTTCTTGTAGCTTTTTCATCATGTCAACTATTTCTTTTGATATTCTGGTTGGTTTTTTTCTTTTTTTACAGAAGGAGCAAGAGCATGGACAGAGTCTACAATAGTCTCAATAACTTTTTCATTCTGGTTTGAAATGTCTATGTCTGGAAGGTCTTGCACCAGAATGAAGAGGTTAGACAGTGCTGTGTAAAAATTATGATTTTTGACTAGCTGGCTAGAGTCCATCTTCACATTTTTTGATTCTGCTAATTTTCTTTCTTTAATGCAGTTCACTTTTATTTTGGCTTTCACCTGACGATGTACATATCCAAAGTTAAAACAATTTAAGACCTATAAATATGTACCTTTTACATTGTTCTTCTGTCCATTTTTGAATGCTGTTTTCAAGATTCACTTGAAATCGTGGAAAAATATATGAATAATAATTTTTTCAAATGTTTATTAATTACAAAATTACATTTAATTACAAGATTTCTGTAAAGGATATTATACCACTGTAATCCTGTAATGCATAATTTTTGTTCAGAAATGTTGCGATACCTCAAATGTTTGAATAATTTCTACATCTATGACCCGCAAAAAGGAAAAAAAAACTTACTCTGTCATTGAAAATCAAGTTGTATGTTGCAGTACAGCCTATGATTTATCAGGTTTGTCAGGAGGTGCAATGGTTTTAGGTAAAGACTCCTTCTTTTATTGCCAGGAGGTAGTCAGTTCTTGAGTACAGATTTGTCAACCATCCCTAACAATAACACCTAAATGGTCATTTACCGTAGGGTCATAAAACTTATGGACCATTGTTTCATTGCCTTGATAAACACTAAATGTAATGTTTCGAACCCATGAGAAGATTAGACTTCTTTGGGAAAAGTATTGTGCCTTGCTTATTATTTACATTCTTGTTATGAGACAGTGTGGCCAATTTAGTTCTTGCCTCCATGGCATCCATTGAGAAATGGTTACATTTCAGCCTGAACCTTCGAACCTTATTATGGAAGCCATCTAAGCTTCCAGTGTGACAAAATTTGTGAAGGTATCATATCTTTAAACATTTGTTGCTCTGCTATTAGACTCTTTGGAGTTTCATAATCAGCTTGTCCTGAAAGTAGCCATTGTGATGTATGATTAGGTCTTTCCTCTAGACTTCCATGGCAACATCCGTGATACAGTACACCATCCTTCCAAAAGTTCATATGCAATGTGTTTAAAAACAAAGCACCATTTTTTCAACGTCAACATTTCCCTCACAGGTTTTAGCACACTATTAGAGAAGATTGACTTAACTGAACCCACTATTGAAGATCTTTGGATCCTCTTTTTATGCTTTCAACTACTTTCTTTCTTTTTCAGATGCCAAATGTCAAATGGTTGCGTGATATCACTATATTCCTCACACACAATTTTTTTATACTTACGTGTGTCTGTTGCAACCGTGTGGGAGAGACCGTGCTGAGGCAGTATAACTACTTTGTGTATTGTTCCTGTTCTCAGTCTTGCCATGGTTTATGGATTTTGACATTAAACTGTTTTATTGTTTTTTTTTGTTTGTTTTATTCCTCCTACACAGCGGTTTCTGTTTCAGCCTACATATTTAATGATCATTATCTGTTTTAAAACACAATGCTTTGTCATGCACACTGTATGGGTGTGGCTGGGTGTGCCTGATGGTATGTTACTGTATGTGTGTATGACTATAAGCACAGTCACATACAGTACACCCATACAAACACAGAAACAGAGTAAATTAGGCTGAAAAATAGACACGAGTCCTTCAAGTTCAACATTTACCTCATAACACAAAGAAATGAGAATTGTATATGTTTTTCTGCTGCCAAAATAAGTATCTTTTCTGAACTTCCCATTTTGCCTACTAATACACAGTATAACCCTGTATGTTCCCCCTTGAAAGAAAGGTATCTAATCTTCTCTTATATGTATCCATTATATCAGCCTTTGCAGCATCCTTGGGCAAGGAATTCCACGATTTAACAGACCTTACTGTAAAAAAAAACACTTCAGCTGCTGAAGTTGAAACCTCTCCTCTAATTCCCTGGTTATTTGATCAGGCCTTGGAATGAAAAGCTCAACAGAGAGACCCTTGTATTGACCTCTCATGTACTTGTATGTTTTGATAAGATCTCCTCTTAGTTGTCTTTTCTCTAGAATAAACAAACCAGGTTTGACTAGACTTTCCTCAAAAGTCAAATCTTCCATTCCCTTAACCCCTTAATAACCAGCAGTCCAGGGAAGTTACTTTTGCTTAAGGAACACTTTGATATTTGTTGGTGTGTCAGTACATGTAACTGATTACGTGTGCCGGCAAACCTAACGGGGGTCTGAGAGAGAGCAAAGCGGTCTAGGATAGGTCAATTTCAGACCCCGCTGCAGACATTAACACACTGTCACATGCACACAGTGACACTCATAAACATACTCACACCCACACTCAGTTACACACACACTCATAGTCACAAGCACACACGCACTTATAGTCACACACTATGCATACACACAATAGAGCACACTTCTGCTCTAACACTGCCATGCTCAAGCATTCAATTGCACTGACACAATCACACATGCAGTCACTCGCCCCCACACGCACACAAAGTGACTCTCATAATCACACACACACTCTGACATATGTTATCTGAAACAGACACACACATCCCAGTGGGCTACAACATCCCAACATTAGAAAGCCTGTATTAGGATAAAGGCATACTTTCTATACACCGTTGCTAGCTATACACATTGATGACAGAGGCAAAAGTAATACAACCTGAATATAAGGAACTGAACTAAGATAATAGTTACTCTGCTTATGTTTTAGTTTTAATTTCCAACTAATGAGCATTTCATTTTTTAGAAGAAACCCCCACACAAATTTAGCCTTTTGAGTGCCAGAGGGGGTATTTGAGAGGCCTCTGACTTTCACCTAAACTCTGTGTGTAGTTGTTCTTTCCTGACTGGGAGGGACCAGAAAGTACACTTCTCAGGGAACATCTTGTTAAGGCTAGGAATACGGTGTCCATGCATTGGATGGCAGACAGGGCTCTGACCTGTAATTTATGGGTTGATTTAGTTACGCAGACTTTGCCACACTACAACTTGGTCCATTTGCACAGGGGAACCCTTCAGAAATCCAATAGGATATGGGGTAGCTGGTTAGCTAGAGGGCCCTGACATAGAGTTAAGGGGGAAGAGATCGTGCTTCCCTATTGAAAGTAGGAACTGCCCTGACTGCAGAATAATGGATGAGAAGGGATATCCTCCCTAGAATTGGCAACTTTGATTTGTTGGGCTGACGGGGAAATTGAGGGAGAGCGAGATTGGAGGTGGGATGGGGGGAGTAAAAGTTGTGTGCTATGTTGAGCTAGTCATTTTTCAATAACTCCTTTGCCTTTATCTTGTACAATTGTTACAGTACCTTGTACTTGCATTTATTCTTTATATTTGTTTGTGACTAGCCTCGGCCTGGCTCCTTAATAAAAAAAAACAATTCTTACAAAAAAAAAAAAGTAGTTATGGCTATGGAGAATAGAGGCTTCTTGTCATTGTGAAGACCTTCCAGGTGGGCTGGGTGTCACGGTTTTTAAAGACACTCAGACCAGTATGTAAAATAAAACAGTTTTATTTAGCAATAATAACACATAAGGTCGCCCTCTAGTGGCGGTTGGGTGTACATCAACGATAGTGACTGGAAAATACAAATGTAGATGCACAAACAGAATACAAGTACAAATGTACCGCAGAGGAAGTGGTATAACCATAGAGGGTTAAGTCCTTGATAAATAACAGTTTCACAAGGAACTGTTTGGCACGCCCTGGGTGTAAGTAAGCAGAGCTTAAGGTAACCACAGAGGGTTAAGTCCTTGATTATGATCAGTCTCTTGAGTGGATGTTTGGCATGCCCGAGGTGTAGATAAGCTGTGCTGAAGAAATGTTCACCATAAAGTGGATAAGGACTGTCTCGCCACGGTGTGTCGTAAATCAGAGCCCAATAGCCCCCACGGGCGTACCTACTGGAATGGCTACTGCTAGTGCAAGTGATATTAGCCCCACAGGCGTGTATCGAACCGGCCTGCAATGCAAGAGCTCCCAAGCCTCCTCAGACTCTACCGGACTGAGTATAACGAGACAGGGCCAATAGCCCAACTGAAGTAGTACCGGAATGCTAGTGCTGAGGCCTGTGCCCGTCACCACTCGGTATAACGGAATCGCCCAGTGTATACAACGAGAGAGAGAGAGAGCCAAAGCGCCCAACCGGCCTAATCGGAAGTGAATACTCTACTGGGATGGTACCGAGTTGCCGACGGAGAGCGGCCAACTCAGCAGGAGTATCACTAGGAACGAGGCTCACACTGGCGTAAGGAGAGTGGGACCGAGGCAGCACTGGTAGGGTTAAAAGGCACAAGGCTTTTCTGCAGTAGCACAGCTCTGCTGTCTGAGTGAGGCGTACACAGCTCTGCACGATAGTAACACAGCACTGCACGAAGTAACACCAGGCAAGACAGCCACACAAGTACTGGAACAGTTGATGATAATGTTGCGACGGCGACAACCGGAACGTAGGTCTTCTGGAACACGCTGTAGGTTGATCTTGCAGGAGGAAGTCAGCCGGGCCGGATCGGAGCACGTAGGAGGTAGTCGTACAAGCCGGATCATACACAAGCAGAAACGTCGGCCAAGCAGAGTCGAGATCCGAAGGAGGTAGTCAGACGAGCCGGGTCATACACAAGCAGGAACACTGGAGAATGGTCAGGGCAAGCCAAATCGGTACACAGGAATCAGAAACGTAGCAACAGAACAACTGGCTCAGAAACACCACGAAAGGGCACCTGACAGATGGAATAGTCGGGTATAAAAAGGAAACCAAGGGGCGGGCCAAACCAAGTGAACGAATCACCCTCAACCACAGAAGAGTGACAGCTAGATCACAGGCACTGTGATACTGGGTTTCTCAACCACATGCTTCATACCCTTGATGGGATCCGTATGGCCATGCTACCAGATTTTAGGTCATACACATCTCAAATGACATGATGAGCAGGAGGGGGAAGATGTAAGGGGAGGTAATTTTTGTGGCCTCCTCATGGGCGGCCAAGGGTTAACTCTCTGTAGCAGAATAAACAGAGAAACAGTTATGCAACACTCATTTATGCAATTCTCAGTTATGCAATCCTTTTTATCCTGCACTAAGATAGGCTTATATCATATCAATTAGGGCGTAGTTTGTATGTACCTCACATTAACAAGTTGAGACACATCTCTAGGTTCTCAGAGCCATTTTGACACACAGAGAGTATGTATATAATCATAAGCCTGTGTGTTTAAAAAGATTGTTGCTGTGGGGGAGTATGGAGGGCTCTCCCATACTGATGAAAACTCCAGCGGTAGCGACGTATCTTTTATGTCCTTTTTTTGTAATGCATATTTAATAAATAGTAGTTATAGTTTTCACTACCACTGTGTGTGTGTGTCTCTATCACGGTGCCCGTGCTATTTGGCGACATTCTGTCAGTTTCCACTCCTGCCTAACGCCTATTGGTTGCACTGTTATTGTCCCGTCCAGTGTTTGTCTTTAAATACTGGGTTCTGGCACTTCTCCAGTGCCCTTTCGTGGTGGTTCAGTACCAGCGCTCGTTCCTGTTATTGTGTGATCTCAGTGTATCGACCCGGCCTGCCTGAAGACTCTGCATCTTATTCCTGCCTGTGTACTGACCCGGACTGTCTGACCATTCTGCATCTCGCTTCTGCCTGTGTACCAACCTGGATTGGCTGATGTTCCTGCTCCATGTACTGACCCGGACCGGCTGATGTTCCTGCTCTGTGTACCGACTTGGATTGGCTGAAGTTCCTGCCCTGTGTACCGATCTGGCCTGGCTGATGTTCCTGCTTGGTGTACAGACTCGGATTGGCCTACGTTCCTGCTGTGTGTGTGGATCCTGCCCGGCTGGGCTACTGCGGTGGTGTACCTCCACTGCAAACCTTATCCGGTCTCCGGTTAGGGTGGTGTCTAGACCTTTGCTGTCTCCGGACAGCTCGCTGCAGTCTGGTCTCTGTTGCCTCAGTGTCATCCAGGTGACATTTCAGTGCTTCCACACTCCCGTGCAGTCCCCGGTTGGGTGCCTCTCAGGCCAAGTTGCTTAGTCTCAGTTACTGCTACAGCAGTGCTCAAGTTGCTCAGTTTCCGTTACTGCTACGGCAGTGCCCAGTTGCTCAGTCTCCGTTACTGCTACGGCAGTGCTCAAGTTGCTCAGTTTCCGTTACTGCTATGGCAGTGCTCGATTTGCTCAGTCTCCTTTACTGCTACGGCAGTGCTCGAGTTGCTCAGTGTCCGTTACTGCTACAGCAGTGCTCGAGTTGATCAGTCTCAGTTACTGCTACGGCAGTCAACAAGTTGTCTGGTCTCCATTATCTTTGGGCGTTACTCGATTTGGTGCTCTCACCTTTGTTTGAGCTTCTTAAAAGGCCTTGCACTATTAGGGCCTGTCAGAACTCTCAGCATAATAGTAACCCATTCAGTACTGTCCAACTGAGATTCACGCAAGAACTGCCTGACCTGTGTCAGTATACTGATCCCTGGACTATCTGCATATACTGGACCTGTGTGGGCCTACCTCTGTATAACCTGTCTTGTGTCTGTACTATATTGCATATATATTACAAGACCCGTGAGGGTTATTGTTATCATCATTGTTCAATAAAATTGTGTTATATCCAAACCTACTGTGTTTTGTGTGTCAAACAAACCGTTACAGTCTCTTTATCTTTAGTGAAATTCAGGAACCTAGCATAACAAATTGGCACTGCGAGCAGGGTTTTACTAAAGATAAGGGATTGTGTGGTAGTGACTGCATGTTTAAAAAATTGAAGAAATTGAAACTGACCCGTGCAGGGAGACGGTGTGAGAGGGAACCATTGGCAACATGGGCAAAGTCGGGACCATGGTTCCCAGTTGCCCAAGAATTGTTTAAATATATTGATGGGCAACAGCTGCTCTCAGATTAGATGTATCTATGTATTCTGCAGCAGAGCAGAAAGCTGCTGCGAATACTGGGTTGATTTTGTTGCAAGACTTGCAGAATGAATATGGAACTGTTAAAGGGGAATATCAGGCTTTACAGGAAAAATGTATTATGATGCAAAGTACATTACCGGAGCAACAAAAGAGCCTAGAACAAATAAGGGTTATGCTGCTTATGTGGTGAGTGCTGTGGCTCAGTAGAGAAGGAGGCAAAGGGGGGAAAAAAAGATGATGTCTCCCCAAAGCACTGTCCATGTGCGAACATTGGTAGCAGAGGAGAAGTGGGTTGAAATTTCCCAATGGGATTGGCTGTCCGATGAGGAATGCTCCAGAGTATGTGGCGTGACCTATTGCTACTAAACGACAGTGGAAAGAATTGACTAATCGTATGCAAACCCTTCAGGCACCAGTGGCTGAAGGGGATAAAGTTGCTGCAGCTGTGCCAAATACTTCTGCTGCTGTGCAGGAACAATATACTGAGGAAACAAGGTCATATTCAGCTACAGAGTTAGCAGAATTAGGCAAGACATACAAACAGACAATGCATGAAAATCTGATGGCATGGGATTTGCATGCCTGGGATGCTGGTGGTGAATGTGTTACTCTGACCAAAGAAAAGGCGGTAGGATTAGGTAACGTTTGTGTAGATCCTTAAGTCAGATTGCAAATGCGACAAGCTAGGGATATGAAGGAGCCCTTCACTCTGTTGCATTAGATGCGTGATTCTATAGCCCAGGTACATGAACATCCAATTGAATTCATAGATCTCACACCATGGAACACATTGGGGGATGGCCTTCAGAGATTGCGGGAGATGGCATGTGTGGCTGGATATCAGCATATGGTGGATGAGCGGGGGAGAATTGGGGTGAAGAAAGACTGTCAAGGACCAGATGCAGAGCCCTTTGTGCCTTTGATGTGTAACAAGCTTTTGCAGTCTGCTCCACCTAGATACAGGGCTCCATTGTTCACTTTACTGGGCGCTCATACCTTTGGTGCGACAGTGTACTCAGCTAGTGGTCTTATGGGACTATTAAGTGCACTTGACCAGGGTCAGACACAGCCAGTGGTGAAGAATAGACCCGTAGAGAACAAGGCTGGTGGAGGTGGGTCCAGAATGAATGTCTCTCATCGACAACTCTTTATGGACTTGTTGGCGAGTAGAGTATGTCAAGAGGAGATTGATGGGATACCTACACATGCCTTTTTGAAATGCTGGTAGGAACTGAAGCAGGAAGGGAAATTACAAAGAGCCAGACCCAAAAAGGTGGCAACTAGTGATGTAGAAATAGGGGTGAGGGTGAAGTGGAACCAACTGTCACATTCCCTGTGACACCTACAGCTCCACCCCCACCAATGACTACTCCACACACGGAAGCATTTGATGCATTACATGAACACACACGATGTGGATGATTCCTGAATCTTTATGAAGTGTTGGCCGGTCCCCGTCACCAAGCCCTACTGTTTTGCATATAGCAGTACTGAAATCAAGGGACCGCTGCCCATATGTTAGTGATTGGGGACACCGTAGGAGACCACAAGATGCGACAGCCTTACTGGATACCGGGACAGAAGTGTCTGTGTCACAGCAATATGGATAAGACAAAGTACAATGAGGACAGAAGATACCTGCGTACCAGGTGCAGTGCCGAATGCAGATAGGGAATGGTCCCATATTCCCAGCAGAGATTCTGCTCTCTGTTCTCCCAAATAATAATCTGGGAATGGATATTTTGATGGGACAGATTATACACACTGAGACAGGGTGTTACACTTTCGGCGCTGTAGTCCGTACTTTGTCCCTTTCAGTGCTTCAGCCAATAGTCTGGGGATGGACCCCAGTGTACATCCCACTGCCAGTAGAACCGAGCCATCTCCAGCAGTACCGCATTCCTCGAGAACATACAGAAATTATGGTGACTGTTCAAGGCCTTGGTGTGTTGAGGCCTGCAGCCAGCTCCTACCATGGTCCAGTCTGGCCTGTGAAGATGCCAGACAGGAGTGGGCATATAACTGTGGACTATAAAGAACTGAACAAAGTGACACCCCTGCTAGCAGCCGCTGTCCCAGACCTGATATTAGTGAAGAGGACTGCACAGTCTACTGCACAATGGTATGCTGCCAGAGACTTACAGGCTATGGGGTCACTCAAATGTCAAGTATACCAGGACACCTATAATATGTTGTTTGGCTATATGGAGAAGCAAGAGGTCAAAGACATGGATGAAGCACAAGTCCTGCTTGGCTTTTCTGTATTTTGGAGGTTCCTTGTGTCCTACCTGGGATTGTTCCTGCATCCCGTCCTATGATGTAACCTGGAAAAAGACTGTGTATTACTGGGATGAAGCACTGGCATGAGTCAATGAGGCTGTACATGTCAACAAAAATTTAGACATCATCCCACTAGTGAAATCTGATCTATCTATACGTGAATGGGTGCATCAAGACGGCCTTGTGGCTCGCACAGCAGTTGCGCAGAATCAGACCCTACAGACATAGAAGTGGTGTCTGGTAGAGAGAGGCAACCTAACCGGACAAGACACTGCTGCTATCAATAAACGCTTGGCAGGTTTTGTGAATCGTAAATCCGCATGTGATGGGACTTACAATGAGACAGAAGTTTGGGCACAGCAATATAAAGAAGTGACTGCCCGGCTGGCTACTGAGCAGCAAGACCAATGGACAATCAAAAAAAAAAAACTCCCATGGGGTTGTGGCAGATCTTGTGGGCACAAGGCAACAAGTGGCCCATTGCTGTGGGACATGCTGATGGACATACTGGTCTCTTGGAAAATTAGATGGCTGACAGTGTGGCACAGATCCCCTCTAAGACTATGAAATGACTGTTGAAGCTGGGGGACTAGGCTCATGTTTCCTGTTTGTGTTTCATATCCCACCCCACAATCTGGGAGTTGTGTACGTGGAGTGAGATAATGCAAGTGGAGGATGATGAAGAATGTGTTATAACTATCACTCCTGATGCCAATGCCATGGGTAATGTAGCTGAGGGAGTGGTGGTAGGTTGGATGGAAGTAGTGGTTGTTGCACAGCATATCAATGAACAAGTTAATTTGTTGAATGAAGGAGCCAAAGTGAAAGTTTTGTCAACAGTAACGGGAAATATTGACTGAGAAACTAAACCAATGTATGTTTCTTCCCATAGGTTATTCCTACTACCATGATTGGTAATGCATGTGGGAAACCTGCATCACAAAACAAGGGGCAAGGAACACCCGATAAAAAATAACATTATGCTTCGCTTGCCACTGTGTCCACTGATTTGGTGTATGAATCTTGTGGTTTTCAGTTTTGGTGAGACTGAACATTATGGATGCCGCGGGACTATGAACTGCATATGCATCCAAGATCTAGTTCAATTAATTGAGGATATCATTGAACTTTAGGACGTTGCTTTTTGCTTTGTTACAGAAGATTGCTCTACGTCTGCAGAGGTGGACATATTACCTTTGCAGCCGCTTGAGGAGACCAAGGGTGGAGTGTAAGGGGAGGTACTTTTTGTGTCTCCTCATGGGTGGCCAAGGGTTAACTCTCTACACATAGCAGAATAAATAACAGAGAAACAGTTATGTAACACTCAGTTATGCAATTCTCAGTTATGCAATCCTTTTTAACCTGCACTATGATAGGCTTATATCATATCAATTAGGGTGTACTTTGTATGTACCTTACATTAATAAGTTGAGACACATCTCTAGGTTCTCAGATCCATCTTTAGACAGAGTGTATATCTAATCTCAAGCTTGTGTGTTTAAAAGATTGCTGCTGCGGGGCCGTATGGAGGGCTCTCACATACTGATAAAAACTCCGGCGGTAGCTAAGTGTCTTTTATGTCCTTTTTTGTAATGCATTTAATAAACAGTAGTTATAGTTTTCACTACCACTGTGTGTGTCTTTATCATTAGTGGAATTCAAGAACCTAGCATAAAAGAAGACTTTAAATTCAATTTACAAGAAGGACACACAGGTACATGCTTAGGATTATGATATAGTTATGATTTCTAATATAAAAATTAAAAGGAGACATATAATGGCTATTTATTTCCAGCCATTACTATGCTTTTAAACATGGCTGCAAAGATGTTTGAAAAGAAGGGATATGGACAAAATATTTGAGGCGAACATCAAAAGTGTATATTCCTGCATGTACCTGGCATTTTAGACAAGGTTATTTGTACCCTTAAATTTGCTCTGCTTTCTCTCCTTCATTTTTCTTTTAGAGTTTGGCTACTCTGTTCCTAGGAATCAAGTGAAAATTATTTGACCATGTGCAGTAGCTCCAGAACAATGAGTTTCCAGTTTCCAATTAATTGTATACAACATTTAAAAATTGTAAAAGTATTTTAGTAACCAATATAGCTTGCAATGACAAGTGGTTTGAAATACATTGATACTGAAACACACAGATTGCTAGCCATAAGGCTCTTGGTAGACAATGAACATTAAAGCAAATGATCTATATATATATGTATATATATATATATATATATATATATATATATATATATATATATATATATATATATTGTTTGCAACAATAGAACTGACAGTATAGCTTGCTTTCTATACAGTTAAGTATGTACTCAGTTTGAAAACTATAGACAAACTGACCCATAGGGGTAGATTTAAAGGCAGGCGTTAGCCAAAAAAACTACCGTTGTGTGTTTTAACATGCAGTAAGACATTTAAATGTCTGTCATAAGAACAGCTAACAGCAGTTCGCTGATCCTTACATCCAATAATCTTACGTGCATTGAGACTCATGTAACAAGATTCCCCAGAACCATTTAAAGGAGTGCTTTACTACTAATGGCTGAAAAAAGATACATTTAACGGGCAAAAGTTAAGACCCAGTTTTCTTAGCCGTAAAACACTAGAGCCAAAAGAAATCACCGTCGCACAAAATAAAACAGACTAATAGCATACAGCACAAGCATGCAAATGGAAAAATTAACCCATGCAATGCCAAAATTACACAAAAAACCATGCCCATAAAACACAAATCACTGTCACACACAATACAACAACCTAGCAACACCACAGGGACAATGCTTTCCAAAAACTCATCCACACAACATGACATGGAACAATGGGGGGTAACACACAACACGGACACCTGTCAATACAAAACAAGCTCACCTGGGCAAAATCACCAGACCATAGAGAGACAACCTGCACCCCACAAACTTACACTCGCAACTGACACTGCAGATTTATAACACAAACACACTGGCAAACACTTACCTGCACAACAAACACCCTCCCATTGGTCATCACTCACCTCATGACCACACCTCTGACACGTTCTCCAAGGAACAACCTATCATACTCACATGTGGCTTATTTTTCACTCAGGGAGAGAGAGAGCGAGATAGAGTGAGACAGAGATACTCCAATAATTATGTTTGCATACCTATTGATGTAAAGATTGCAGAGAAGGTGTGCAAGGGTGAGGGCTAGGGAACATCTACCATGCCCTAACTGGCATGCAAAAACTCATGCGTGCCATACATTTCATGGCAAGTGGAGCCTTTCAGCCTACAGAAGATTACACATCTGGCATGTCACAGGCCACATTTTGAAGGTGTTGGCTCAAGATCTGGGCCAGGGTGCTGGCCCAGGTCTTGCCAGCCCTCAAAAGTAAGGCCAATAGCTATATCCATTTTCCCACCACCAACATGGAGTGGACACATCTAAAGCAGGGCTTCAAGGGGCATGCCCAGGGTCATGGGTGCAATAGATTGCACACATGTCTGTATCAAAGCTCCAGCATGTGAGGGACATGTATTCATTAACCAAAAGAACTTCCACTCCATGAACATGCAGATGATGTGTGACAGCAACATGAGGATCATGAATGTTGGAGCTAAATATCCAGAGATCTGTCATGATGCAGACATACTCCAAAACTCATCTGTACACAGAGACTTTGAAAATGGAACGTATATAGGGTGATGGCTTCTGGGTGAGTTAATACTAAATCACACCACATCCAAACATGCACACACAACACTGCTCCACCTCATAAAACATTATTAACATTAACTTGCTCCCTGTCTCACCACATCACTCACTTTCCATAGGTGATGCTGGCTATGGCTGCAAATCCTGGCTACTGACCCCAGTTGCAAATCCTCAAGTGGATGCCCATGAGTGCTATAATCTGGCTCATGCCAGAACTCTGAATGCCATTGAGCTGACTTTTGGGCTCCTAAAATCACAATTTTGATGTCTGGATCACTACAGTATGCTCCAGGCAAAGTCTGTGATATTATAATGGCATGTGAAATATTACAAAATAAAACAGTGGACACTAGACTTGTGGATGACGTCCAGCCACCACCCATATCTGATGACCCTGTGGACATTGTCGAGGGTGAGGAAACCCTAACAGGGAAGCAGATAAGAGACAGATTGTAAAGGGTTCACTTCAGCTGTGAGTATAACACATTCATGCACGCAATCCATGCATGTCCATCATCAGTCCTGTAGTGAGTGTGTTGTGTTTTTTCCCAAAGGATCACACACAGCCCTGACACTGGCTGTAGTATGGCCCACCAAAATCCACCATTCCATGGATGTGTCAAGTGATGTGGCTGGGGATTCTGATACCATCTGCCCCCTGCCCTCCCATGTTGACATTAATACCTCAAGGATATTATGCATTCTCCCATGTAAACCAAGGTACAACACATTACCCATGTTTAGCATATTCCAGGGCTTGACTGACAGCAACTGACATGATTTGCCATGATCATAGCCATAGCAAACATGGTACCCTTGTAGCAAAAGAGAGTTATCCAATGCAATGCATCAGATAACACTCTGTCACATCACTCCAATGACCCTTCAACCCCTGAAGATGGGACCTGGAGTTTGCTATAGCTGAAAAGAGCAGTACAGAGATGGATCTACAGTGGTATTGTGTTACACAACATAGAGGTCGTGAAATGTGTATCAGATCTCTAGGGACACCATGCTGACCTGTGTGTGCGTAGGTATATGTGCCCCTGACATAAATACACACATCCACAAATATGTCCAAATAGCTCCATGAAACAAACAAATTTGAGTGACAGTGGCAGCTCAAATTTATTTGTTCCATGAAGCTATTAATTAGTAGTGATGAGCGAGCATGCTCGGCCGAAGCTCGGTTCGGCTCGAGCATCTCTCTGCTTGGCACATGGCGGTACTCGTACGAGTACCGCATGTGCTCGCCCGCCATGTTCGGGTCTCCTCCCCGCACGTTTCGCGGCTGCTGCGCAGCCAATAAACGTGCGGGGAGGCTCTGACATCAGTGTAATGCGAGCAGCCATGTTGGCTGCTGGCATTACACTGATTGGCTGGCCAGAACCCGTGATCGGGTGCTGTATAGCACCCGACCAGCGAGTTTGGCTCAGTCTTAGCCAGGGAGAGATGAGGATAGGAAGGGAAAGTCAGTGTAGGGAGAATAAAAGTGTTGGAACACTATATCAAGACCCAAAAGTCCTTTTTAGGACTGTTGTGTGTGGGGGCAGCATTTATATTTTGTTTGGGGGGGCACAATTTCATTTTTTTTTTTGTGGGGGGGGATATTTAGGTGACATTGTACTAGGTGCACAGGGACAAATAGTGTACAACGCAGCGACAAAAAGGGCCATTTTAATAGTGTGCCTAGCCGCAGATTATTTTCACATTCTGTTTAGTGTGCAAATTTTAAAATTAACGTCACATATTCTGTTCACTGAAAATAGCCGCAGATTAGCATCACATTCTGTTTAGTGTGCCTAGCCGCAGATTATTTTCACATTCTGTTTAGTGTGCAAATATTAAAATTAACGTCACATATTCCGTTCACTGTGCCTAGCCGCAGATTAGCGTCACATTCTGTTTAGTGTGCCTAGCCGCAAATTATTTTCACATTCTGTTTAGTGTGCAAATATTAAAATTAACGTCACATATTCCGTTCACTGTGCCTAGCCGCAGATTAGCGTCACATTCTGTTCAGTGTGCCTAGCCGCAGATTATTTTCACATTCTGTTTAGTGTGCAAATTTTAAAATTAACGTCACATATTCCGTTCACTGAAAATAGCCGCAGATTAGCGGCACATTCTGTTTAGTGTGCCTAGCCGCAGATTATTTTCACATTCTGTTTAGTGTGCAAATTTTAAAATTAACGTCACATATTCTGTTCACTGTGCCTAGCCGCAGATTAGCGGCACATTCTGTTTAGTGTGCCTAGCCGCAGATTATTTTCACATTCTGTTTAGTGTGCAAATATTAAAATTAACGTCACATATTCCGTTCACTGTGCCTAGCCGCAGATTAGCGGCACATTCTGTTTAGTGTGCCTAGCCGCAGATTATTTTCACATTCTGTTTAGTGTGCAAATTTAAAAATTAACGTCACATATTCCGTTCACTGAAAATAGCTGCAGATTAGCGTCACATTCTGTTTAGTGTGCCTAGCCGCAGATTAGCAGCATATATTCCGTGTAATATGAAGAAGGCGGGTAAAAAGGGACGGGGAAGTGGACGTGATCCTGATAGTTCAGGGCGCGGGTCAGGACGCGTAGAAACTGTGCCTGGTGCCAGAGCACAAGACAGAAAGACATCCACCATACCTAGCTTCATGTCTCAGTTTACAGGGCGTCGCAGGACATCACTCTCGAGGTCAGACCACTGCGAACAGGTGGTCGGTTGGATTTCAGCTGATACTGCTTCCAGTCGGTTAAGCACCACCCTGTCTTCCACCAAGTCCACTCTCAGTAGCCAAGAGTCTGGTCAACAAAATCCTCACCCTGATCATCCTTCCTCCCACCATAGAGGGTCTGGCCAAAGAAGTGATCCCACACTGGGATATAGTGAGGAGCTCGTCTCATCACCAATCCTTCATTTGAACCTCTCTCCAAGCACGCTTGCAGAGGAACATGAGATCTTGTGCCCTGATTCACAACCTCTAGAGGGTACCCAATCACAAGAAGATGACAGAGGGGAACGGCATTTAAGGTCAAAGGAAGTGGATGATGATGATGATGCGACACAGTTGCCATCAAATCAACCACTATTACTGTCTCAAGACCTTGATGAGGAGGATAATACACAGTTGGCAATGACTGAGTATGTGGTGGGATCAAGAAATGAGGAGGATGATCAGAGTGAGGAAGTGGAGGAGGACTTGGTGGACGATGAGGTCACTGACCCCACCTGGGAAGGTGGAGAGCCGAGCGATGACAGCAGTCCTGAGGGTGAGCCATCTGCAGCACCGCAACAGGCTGGAAGAGGCAGTGGTGTGGCTAAAGAAAGAAGGCGGACCGCACCAAACCGGCCCGCAAATGTTCCACGGAGCACCCCCTTGCGTAAATCTACCTTGCCAAGGGCTAGGTGTTCCGCGGTGTGGCGTTTTTTTAAGGAAAGTGCGGACGACAAAAGAATTGTAGTTTGCAACCTGTGCCACACCAGAATGAGCCGAGGCATGAACACTAGCAACCTCACCACCACCAGCATGATCCGACACATGGCATCCAAGCACCGTAATAAGTGGGAGGAACGCCCGGATTGCCAATCTGTGTCTGCAGGCCACACCACTGCCTCCTCTTCCCCTGTTTTCGGTGCCGGCCAATCGCCTGTCGAAGGCGCAGGCCAGCATACCTCCCGCCCTGCACCTGTACCATCTGAAGCACCATCAGCGACCACATCCACTTCCCTGTCCCAGTGCAGCGTCCAAATGTCGTTACCCCAGGCATTTGAGCGCAAGCGAAAATACCCAGCCACCCACCCACAGGCCATAGCACTAACCTCACACCTTTCCAAATTACTGGCCATCGAAATGCTGCCATTTAGGCTTGTGGACACTGAGTCCTTCCGCAGCCTGATGGCAGCAGCTGTCCCTCGGTACGCAGTCCCCAGCAGCCACTACTTTTCCCGGTGTGCCGTCCCCGCCTTACACCACCATGTGTCCCTTAACATCACCCGTGCCCTGACCAACGCAGTTACTGGGAAGGTCCACTTAACGACTGACACATGGACAAGTGCTTGTGGCCAGGGACGCTACATTTCCCTGACGGCACACTGGGTGAATGTCGTGGAGGCTGGGAGCGACTCGGACCCTGGGATGGCACAGGTGCTACCCACGCCGAGGATTGCGGGCCCTACCTCCATCAGGGTTTCCGCCAGCACCTACGTTATTGGCTCCTCCTCCTCCGTTTCCACCTCCAAATTCTCTGCGCGCGGCGCCACTCACCCATCAGCCGGTAGCTGGAAGCAGTGTAGCACTGCAGTGGGGAAGCGTCAACAGGCCGTGCTGAAGCTGATCTGCCTTGGGGACAAACAGCACACGGCCTCAGAGCTGTTGCAGGGGATTAGTCACCAGACCGAGCAGTGGCTCTCGCCACTCAACCTGCAACCAGGCATGGTTGTGTGTGATAATGGGCGTAACTTGGTGGCGGCTTTGGAGCTCGGCAAGCTCACACACGTACCATGCCTAGCGCATGTATTTAATTTAGTGGTTCAGCGATTTCTAAAAACCTACCCCAATGTGCATGATCTCTTGACTAAGGTGCGCCGCGTGTGTGCACATTTCCGTAAGTCATCTACAGCTTCAGCCGGCCTGTTGAAGCTGAAGCAGCGCTTACAATTGCCAGCTCACCGGCTGCTGTGTGACGTGAGCACGCGCTGGAACTCCACCTTCCACATGTTGGCCCGGCTTTGTGAGCAGCAGAGGGCAGTAGTGGAATACCAGCTGTTACACGGTCGTCGCCTCTCCGTTCAACTTCCTCTAATCAGAAGTGAGGAGTGGGAATGGATGTCAGACCTCTGTGAGGTTTTACGCAATTTTGAGGAATCGACACAGATGGTGAGCGGCGATAACGCTATTATCAGTGTAACCATCCCACTTCTGTGTCTACTTAAACGCTCGCTGCTCACAATTAAAACCGACGCTTTGCATGTGGAAGAGGTGGAAATGGGGGAGGAAGAGCTTACACAAGGTGATAGCCAGAGCACCCTCACTTCATCTTCTCAGCGACAATTGGAGGAGGCGGAGGAGGAGGAGGAGGAGGAGGAAGACACGGTTGCCTCCGCTACAGAGGGTAGCCATGGAACTTTAGTTCCATCTCTTCAGCGTGGGTGGGCAGAAGAGGAGGAAGAGGATGAGGAGATTGAGAGTCATCCTCCTGGTGAGGACAGCGAAATCTTGCCTGTTGGTACTCTGGCACACATGGCTGACTTTATGTTAGGCTGCCTTTCCCGTGACCCACGCGTTATACGCATTTTAGACAACACGGATTACTGGGTGTTCGCCCTTCTGGACCCCCGCTACAAAGAGAATTTCTCATCTCTCATTCCTCCGGTGGAGAGGACAAGCAAAATGGTGCAATACCAGAAGGTTCTTGTCGAAAAATTGCTCCAAAATTTTCCATCTGACAACGCTGGCGGCAGAGTACGTGTTACCTTGGCCAACTGAGAAGTGGAGAAAAGGTGAGCACACAGCAGTTCCGACAAAGGCAGGGCAACACTCTCCAAGGCGTGGGACACCTTCATGATACCCCGCCAGCACCCTCACCCTGATGCGCAGCCTAGTGTCACAAGGAGGGAAAAGTTTTGGAAGATGGTGAAGGAGTACGTAGCAGACCGTGTCAGCGTCCTCAATGATCCCTCTGTGCCTTACAACTACTGGGTGTCCAAGCTGGACACGTGGTATGAACTGGCACTCTACGCGTTGGAGGTGCTGGCCTGCCCTGCCGCCAGCGTTCTGTCTGAGCGGGTATTTAGTGCTGCTGGTGGCATCATAACAGATAAGCGTATCCGCCTTTCCACTGAAAATGCTGATAGGTTGACACTTATAAAAATGAACAAGGCCTGGATTTCCCCTGACTTCTCCACTCCACTGGAGGAAAGCCCCGGGTGAACATAAAGTCACTTTAGATATGTTATTTACAATGATGGGAATACTCTGTATTCCCATTCACCCCTTCCACCCAAAAAACGGGTATATGGTTGACTCTTAATCTTCTCATCCTCCTCCTCCTCTTCCATATGCCCAGTGATATAATTTTTATATAGGGCCAGCTCACCAGCGGGCCCAGTGATATAATTTTTATATAGGGCCAGCTCACCAGCGGGCCCTGTGATATAATTTTTATATAGGGCCAGCTCACCAGCGGGCCCTGTTTGACAATTTTTGTATAGGTCAGCTCACCAGCGGGCCTTCTCATATAATGTTTTATTGGGTCAGCTCTCTAGCGGGCCCTCTCATATAATGTTTTATAGCGTCAGCTCACTAGCGGGCCTTCGCATATAATGTTTAGGATGGTCAGCTCCGCAGCAGACCCTCACCCATAATGTTTTAGATGGTCGGCTCAGCAGCAGACCCTCATTCCTAATGTTTTAGATGGTCAGCTTAGCGGCATGCCCTCGCCCCTAATGTTTTAGAGGGTCACCAGCAGGCCATTAATCCTAATTTTTCAAGGTTGTGTATGATGCCCTCCTTTATGTGTAATAAAGGGTGTATTGGAGTGACATTTCAGTCTAATTTTTGGCAGCCCTTTCACTTAGTGCATAGGCTTTATGAGTGTTGGACCACTACCTGAACTATTGTACCACAATGTGAATGAGGCCCTCCATTTTGTGATATACAGGTTGTATCGGAGTGCCTCAGGTCCTCCCATTGAATTAAATAGGGCTGGGGTGTTCGACAGAGCAGAAGGTAGTTCTTGGCTTCATCCACTAAGTCACTTCGTCACTTTTACTCAATGGATCAGACCCCACTGTTCCGACTATAAATTTTCGACTTAACAAGGGCAAACGGACATGTTGTAAAACCTGTGGTAGCTGCGGCCTCCGTTCCTGAATGCTGTACCTTACCCGGGCCATAACCACGTTGAACACCTGCTTTACGCTGCGCACGTTTCCCTCTTAATCATGGCCCCAGTTCCGAAAAATCTATGAAATTTTTTGCAGAATTTGCAGATGATATACAAGTAAATATACAGCAAATACTGTTTGGTAACAATTTTTCGCCTACAATCGTTTTTATCTTTCTTTTTGTGTGTTTTACGGTCAGTCTGTAAAAATGGCGTACTACGGGCGAAAGATCGTTCCCAGCAGCGACGTTGGAGTCCAAGATGCATCCAGACATCCTCCCTATGCTGTCCCTGAACCATTTCTGTGGTGTTTCCATCATTTTCTGACCTTTTCCTATGAACCAGGCACCCTCCCCTCATCAGAGCAGGGGGTGCCTGGTGTAATGCTCGAGTCCTCCCATTGACTTCAATGGGGCTCGGGTGCTCGGCCGAGCACTCGAGCCTCCGGGGGCGCTCGGCCAGAGCACCCGAACACCCGAGCATTGGGGTGCTCGATCATCACTATTAATTAGGCTAAATCTGTTGTGTGTATGTATGTAGGGGCACATTTCCCTAAGGCTGGTTGACATCCCCTTAGTTTTACCCATAATGGGTTACAGATGAGTAAACAATACATTACAAAGCAATGTTTTGTGTACTCCCCTGTAACGGAAAGGATTAAGGGGATAATGATGCTGAAGCTGTTGCCACGGCTGGATTTACATCTCAGGAGCCTGTAGGCAAAGAAATCTGAAGTGCCCCCCATCATCTCCGTATTGCCACCCATATTCTCCATATTACCCCCATCAACTCCAACTTGCCCTCACATTGCCCCCATCATCTCCATATTGCCCTCATCAGCTCCATATTGCCCTCTCATTCAGGGCCGGATTTACATCTCAGGAGCCTGTAGGCACAGAAATCTGAAGGGCCCCCCCCATTGGCCATCTCCACTGGACACCTCCACATTGCCCCCCCATCATCTCCATATTTCCCCCATCAACTCCAACTTGCCCTCACATTGCCCCATCATCTCCATATTGCCCTCACATTGCCCTGCATCAGCTCCAACTTACCCCACATCAGCCTCAACTTACCCTCACATTGCCCCCATCATCTCCACATTGCTATCATCTCCATATTGCCCCCCATCAGCTCAATATTGTCCCCATCAGCTTCAATTTACCCTCACATTGCCTACATCATCTCCACATTGCCCCCCATCAGTTCCATATTGCCCCCATCAGCTCCAACTTGCCCTCACATTGCCCCATCAGCTCCAACTTGCCCTCACATTGCCCCATCATCTCCATATTGCCCTCACATTGCCCCGCATCATCTCCAACTTACCCCACATCAGCCTCAACTTACCCTCACATTACCCCCATCATCTCCATATTGCCCCCCATCAGCTCCATATTGCCCCCATCATCTCCAACTTACCCTCACATTGCCCCCATCATCTCTACATTGCCAGTTTGCCATCAGCTCCAACTTGCCCCCCATCAGCTCCATATTGCCCTCACATTGCCCCATCATTTCCACATTGCCCTCCCAGTGTCCGTTTCCTACCACTTCCCTGGTGGTCCAGCGGCAGGAGAGGTCTGTCTGTGCCTCCTTTGGCACAGACAAGTAGCTGCTGGAGCTCCCGTGTGGTCTTCTTTTTTGTAATGCAGAGCAATGGGAGATGTCATCTCCCAGCGCTCTGTATTACTAAAGAGCTGACAAGGGAGCGCAGCAGCTACAGGACTGTGTTGAAGGAGTCACAGAACTCACCGGGCATTGTGGTGTTAATGTGGGCAGCAAGGCTCCTTTTTTTTTTTTTTTTTTTTTTTTAAAAAAAGGGTCCCAATTATAGGCACCCCTCTATGGGATGCGCTTGTAGGCAGAAACCTACTCTGCCTTATAGTATATCTGGCCCTGGCTGTTGCATGATGATCAGTTTGAAGATGCTGTTCCAAATCCTGTCTTCTTTTCCCACAGGCATCCATATCATGATCCATCCTGGAACATAGGAGTTGCCATGTGACTGTGTCACTGACGGGGGGAGTAGGGACCCTCACAGCCTAGGTACTGCTTGGTGCTTGGGTTCGACACTAGAGTGCGATGCTTGGGTGCGTGGACGACGTGCCGGGTACTCCCTCACTGCAGCCGAAGCTGGATAAAGGTGCTGGTCGCGAAACCAGATTATTCCACCCCAGTTGAGCCAGGGTGCAACCAGGATGGGAATAACTGGGAACCGTGTGAACCAGGACCAGGAGGCCAGAGGAGGGAGGAACAGACAAGCAAGGAATAGGAATGAACAGCGGTGGCTAGACAAGCCAGGTCAAGGTTTCAGAGAGCAGCGGTGGTCAGACAAGCCAGGTCAGAGTTTCAGAGAGCAACGGTGGTCAGACAAGCCAGGTCAGGGTTTCAGAGAGCAGCAGTTGTCAGACAAGCCAGGTCAGGGTTTCAGAGAGCAGCGGTGGTCAGACAAGCCAGGTCAGGGTTTCAGAGAGCAGCGGTGGTCAGACAAGCCAGGTCAGGGTTTCAGAGAGCAGCGGTGGTCAGACAAGCCAGGTCAGGGTTTCAGAGAGCAGCGGTGGTCAGACAAGCCAGGTTAGAGTTTCAGGGAGCAGCAGTACAATGGAACAAACTTAACAAGCTTGTGGAACGGGCAAAGATTGAGGGGGCTGACCAGTGATTTAAACAGTAACCCTCCAATAGGCAGTTCCAAGTCCAAATGGTCTACTAACCCAAGCCCAATCAGGACAGGCTAGGACTGAATGCCCAAATGGACTTATAGCATGTCCAATGGGCAATACCGGAAGAACACGCACATACCGGAAGAACACGCACATGTGCCGAAGCAAGAACCCGACGGCGACCTGAAGCGGGGACCCGACTGTGGCCAGGAACGGAGCGGCAGAAGGTGACAGACTGGACTGAAGCCTTGACAACACTTCCATGAAGTTCACCCCTTGATGTTTCAAATGTTTGTGTTGGTGATGCAATATTTGACCCAAATCAAATTCAACCCACATCATGGCCATATAACAGTCATTTTATTTGGCTCCAGAGATAGATTTCTAGTTGAATTTGGAAAACGTTGAGTGTGAGAACCCATGTCAAAACATCCTACATGTAAGGATCCTTACATTAGATCTACAAAGTGTGCTTGGTTTAAAATCACACGTTGTAGACTTTTCCAGTGAAGGGTTTCTTCTTCAATAATGAGATCTCAGCTCTGCTGAAGAGCCTCCACTTGTTCAGGGACAGGATTCCCCTGCAGTCAGCTAGAGCACTGATGTCAGGGAGGGGAGAAGTTTGAAAGTGGATATGTATCAAACCAAAAAGGCTTGAGAGATGGCACTGGGGGAATTTAATTTTTTTTAAGGGCTACAAGATTAAATATTGTAAAATTTAAGTAATACTATCCCTTTCAAGGCCTGTGTGTTGCACATAAACCTAGTTTCAGTGACACTGTGATGTTCGTCCTCATCCATCTTTATTGAGATTCAGTGAGTGGTGATGAAGACCTCATGGAGTGGAGGTAAAGTGGAAATGATGACTTCTCCAGTGATGATATTTCTCCATTTCCAATGTTTTTCTATGTAGTCTATCCAATGAGCCCTCAATAACTTGAGCCATTTTATTGAATAGTCTCCTTTGACAAAAAAGGGAATTGATGAAGTGATGGTATAGAAGGGTTAACTTCACTCCATCGTCTTTTACACTTTAGTGAATGTTCTCTGTGTAGTGTGTAATCCTAACCCTGTTGACTTGTTTGTCATTGGTTAACCCTTTGAGTACCGGAGGGGTTGCCAAAGCATTGTTGAGTGACGCATTGATAATCCCTCTAGCACTCAAGGGGTTATATGCTGACTTCCATGTGTGTCATGGGTGACATTGTGGAGGAATAGTTATGATGTTTAACAGACAACACTTACAAAATCATGGTTTGTGTGGACTGTGTGTGATCAGCACAGCAACAGGAGGGTTGAACAGGGACTTGGACATGTTTGGGCCTGGTTGAACCTTCTGATTTGTGCTCATATTGTCCTGTTTTTAACCCTCAGGGTGCTGTGTTGGTGCAGATGTGTGGATGAATGATGGGCATGTGTTGAGCTGTGACTGTTTGTGTGTGATGGTTATGTGGGTTGATGTGGTGTGTGGTTCTGTGATGATGCACTTACTGGTAGTGTGGAGGTTCCTCTCATCCCCAGTGTCCGATCCTCCAGGGACCCCCTCAATGAGTGTGGAGGACATGGTCTGCCGCAGCATCTCCTCCCAGCGGCTGTAAGTGATTTCTACCGGTGGACCACCTCTGGTGCCTCGGGAGTATATGGCGGCATCCCACATCTTCTTTTTCACCAGCCTCTTGCAGTTGCCCCATTGCTTTTTGTCAGACTCCACGTCCCGTCTGCAGTTGGCCACCGCATGACCTGGCTGCAGATCTGCTTCCAGACGGCCTTCCTCCTTGCAGCCAGGCCAGGGACCCTCTCCCTCGGAAAGAGGACACTGCCTCTCCAAAACAGCCTTCAAGAGGACCCTATTATCTTGCTCTGTATAGTGAGGATCCCTGATCCTCTCCTCCTCAGCTCCAGCCTGCGAGCTGTCATAACCAGTGTGTCCTGCCTGCGCTGCCCCTGACTGTGTAGAGTACTCGCAACGGGTACCCCTCATCCCTCTGCAGCTTCTGTCCCTGCCCTCCGTGTTCCTGCTCTTCTGGGCCAGATCCCCCTCTGCCCTGCAGATCTCCCTCTCCCACCCCTACTCTGCCCAGTGATGCCCTCCTTAACTTCAAGCATGCAGCAGGCCTCTGTTTTATGTGTTTACTTCCTGTAATCTCCTCCTACCTACTTCATCCCTCTGAGCTGCTTCTCCTACCTACTTCCTGAGGAGGAGTTTAAAGGGCAAACTGAGTCCTGACTCAGTTGCCCTTGTGTTGTTGTACAATACAGTCCTGTATCCCTTGGGCTCTGTGTATGACATGGCTTGTCTGACCATCCATTCTGGTGCTGACCTGTGGCTCTGTTTGACTACCTGAACTGTGTATGACCCGGCCTGTCTGTCCATCCATTCTGGTGTTGACCTGTGGCTCTGCCTGACCATTCTCCTTGTGCCTTCCGATTTGGGTTAGACATCCTTTCTGGTGCAAACCTGTGGCTCTGGCTGACTACCCACTCCGTGTATGACCTGGCTTGTCTGACTACCCACTCTGGTGTTGACTTGGGGCTCTGTCCACTGCGCTTCCAGCATACCAACGCTTCAATGGATATCCTGTCTGGTGAAAACCTGTGGCTATGGCTGACTACCCACTCCATGTATGACCTGGCTTCTCTGGCTATCCTTTGTGGTGGTGACTAGGGGCTCTGTCTGCTTCCTCCATGTGTTGGTCCCCGCTCCACAGACACCCATCCTAGAGCAGACCTGGGGCTCTATCGGACTCCTACACTGACTGCAGGCTGAGTCAGTGCTAGTCCTTTGAGCGTTCCCAATTATCTCGAGTCTCCAGTGGGCTGAGGCCTGGTCTTGGACAGTGTGGTGGAACTCTTGGCTGACTGCTATTTCTGATACCGTGCTTGCCCCTTTGATCACCCTCTGTGTGTTATCTGTTTATGTGCATTACTGTTATTAGTCTAATAAAAGATTGTTTTACTTTACCTTACTGACTCCTGGTTTATTCCTGGGAACCGTGACACTACGGTAACTACATCTTCTGCCAATCCACCGTGTTCATCTTTACCTCCCCCTCCAAATGATAGTATCACAGTGCCCGTGATCCTCCTCTGTCACTCTCGCTTGTGGTGTGCTCTGATTTGCTGAGTTGGTTTGGCCCGCCCCTGGTGACCTTTTTATACCTGGCCGTGACACCTGTCAGGTGTTTCAGAGCCAGTGTTGCTGTTGCTGTGTTCCAGTGTTCCTGATTCCTGTGTACCGATTTGGTCTGTGTTGACTACGCTCCTGTGTTCCTGCTCGTGATTGACCCGGCTTGTCTGAGAACCACCTCCATGATCTGACCCAGCTTGGCTGACGTTCCTGCTCGTGATTGACCCGGCTTGTCTGCGAACCATCTCCATAACCCGACCCGGCCTGGCTGACTTCCTGCTCCTTGACCTGAACCGGCTTGTTCCAGTGACCTGCTTTGTTCCTGCTTCCTGCTCGACATTCTGACTTCCGCTGTGCTCGCCTACTGGGCTGATCGTGTTGCCTCCTTAACACTTGCAGTACCTAGTCTCCAGTGCTGAGTCTCCGTTCGCACTTGCAGAGCTGTGCTTCCGTTACTGAGCCCTCCTTCTTACTTGCAGAGCAATACCCTCTAGTACTGAGCCTTCGATCCTTAAAGCTGCATTTAACCCTTGCCGTGCTGCTGTCTCCTCAGTTGAGCCTTCTCATACCTGTGCACAGCCTACGCTGTTTCGCTTCTTCTGTTGAGCCAGCCGCATATATGCCTGGTCTGGTCAGTGGCTCATCTTGTCACCCGCAGAGTAGTCGAGCTCGTTAACGCGCCCGGTAGAGGTGCTATTGGCTCTTGCTCAAATGGGGATCTCTCCGGTTTACGCCCGTGGGGGCTATTGGCTCTAGCTCTTGCAGCACAGGGTGGTCTCCGGTATACGCCCATGGGGGCTATTGGCTCCATCACTTGCAGCGCATTGTGGTCTCTGTTGTTACGCCCGTGGGGGCTACTGGCTCAAGCTCTTGCAGGTTGTCTCCGGTATACGCCTGTGGGGGCTATTGGCTCAAAGTACTCCTGTGCAGTTGGTCTCCGTTATTACGCCCATGGGGGCCATTTGCAAGCTCTTGCAGTGCAAGCTACTACCGTTGTTACGCCCGTGGGGGCTACCAACTCACGCACTTGCAGATAAAGTTGTATCCGTTGTTACGCCCGTGGGGGCTAGTCTGTGCAACTTTACTGCTGATTCTACCTCTAGTTAAGTACTGCCTAGCAGCTTCCCAGCCTTAAGAACTTTAGGTGTTGCACCATCTAAACCAATAGCTACTTGATCACCACCTTGGGCGTGCCAAACACCACAACAGAGACTGACTGATTATTGCATTTAACCCTTGATTTGCTTCACTACTGTTTGCCTGTCCTGAGACAGTATATGTGGTAACTGTTTCTGTCTACTGGGCCTGTGTGGGCATATCTGTCAATATTCGCTATTATTTTGTGTTGCCTGTAGAGGGCGATCTTTCCTCTTAATTTTTCTTTTAATAAAACTGTGTTTTATTCTAACCAGCTAGTCTGAGTGTCTTAAAAAAACATTACAGTTAGCCACTCTGATGTTAGGATGTGGCACTTCGTCTCTACCCATTGCACATTGTGTGGTGCACTGATCAAGCATGCCAGTGTGGTGGAGGAGAATCACAAGCAGGGCATCAAGCAGCATCTGAGGATATTCCATCCACAAGGGGTATAGTGACAGTGGCAGTATTTAGGTTCTGGTGTCACGGTGTTTGGATACAGTTGTGCCCCCAGATGTTATTTACCACCCACTGTGCACATAACACACCTGTGATTTTGGAGGAGGGATAGGTAGAGAAGAATTATTGGTCAACTTCTTCTTTTCTCCAAAAAGACTGGGGGCTACCTATTGTGCTGCTAATGCTTCAGATGCATCACTGGAGCTAGTAGTGGCAAGTGGAACCGTCATTCATCAACCATGTTATTGCTATTGTTGATCATATTCCTTTACAGCAGTCTAATCATCCTGCTGCTTAAACAACTCAGCAGCAGCAGCAAGAACAGCAGTTGCAAATTTCGCAACTACATCAGGGAATTTGACAATGGCCAACAGGATATCACCTGCTGGTACTAGAACAGTAGGGAAATTTGGGGGGGGTGGGGTTGTTTCTAACAAGCCTAAGTCCTACAAATCAATGTTTCCTCAGGGCTTGTTCGTCTAACAACAAATCTAACAAATCATCCTCTAGCTTCTGTCAGGGGATTTCTGTCTCTATCACTTTACATACAAATGTCTTATTTTATTGATTTTTTTTTTTTTATTAACTGTCCCCCCAATATCAGTCAACCCCCCCCAAAAGAAATTCCCTGTTCAATTGATTCTTTCCCCAGACTCCACCCACCAACACAGGCACCCTCCTCAGACCCCTTTCATACTATGTCTTTTGAGGGGTTTTTAAGTGTATTTAGGATTTATTTTGTATTAACTGCACCCCAATCCCAGTAAATAACTGTCCCAAAAATCATCCCCTGTTTAACAGATTCTTTCCCCACATCCCACCAACACCGGCACCCTCATGCCCCTTTTATACTATACCTTTTTGGAAAAATATAAAATGTGCTATGTGTTGTTTATAAATTCAATGGTTCTGAAACGATTAATGATTTATATCCAGCCACTGAATTGAGAACAATATTATATATATATATATATATATATATATAATATATTTTTTTTGTTTTTGAGGAGGCAAAAAATATATTTTAAAATTTTGGCATAGTGCCACACATCAAACTGATAAATTCTACTGTATCGTTCTCTCTGACATTTATTTTGTCACAATATTTTATCTAGGCATTTAAAGAGATAGTAATGTTTCAAAATTAAAGCAGCTCCAATTAAACTTCATAGTATTTGAGCCATTGAGAGTGTTATTTCAATACTGTTGGAGTTGTAGTTCAAGAGTAATTGATGAAATATCCCCCTCCTGCCCCTTTTACTGATGTAACACAGCTCACTTTAGAGCAGCAAGACTGTCTGGATGGATCGTAGAGTGGGACAATCGTCAGTAAGCATAAGGAAAAACCTGAAAAGGGGGCAGGGTTTTCATTGTTCTCACAGTAAGAAAACTGTCCCTTGCTGTGATCTGCCTGGTCAAGGGATCAGATTCCACATCTGAGGGGAGGTGGCTTACACTTCAAAAACTCTTGAACTACAACTCTGACAGTATTGAAAGAACACTTTCCATGGCCCAAATACTATGAAGATTAATTAGAGCTGCTTTTATTTTGAAATGTTACTATCCCTTTAAAGAAAGCAGCCTTCGCCATTGCTACTAACAAAGAGCATCTGGACATTTGTTCAACCTCGAAGTCAACAATTTTCTTGGATTTCAAACTGATCACAGTGTAGGCGCAATACTCTGAAGAGTGGCCAATGGCTGTTGCACTGTCCATTTCCTCCTAGACCTGCTGGAGTATCTCCTACAATATTAAAAACTCTGCTGTGTTCTTCATTCAAGAGATAGCATGCAGATATTTTTTCATGCCTATAAGCTGATGCTGATATTTGCTGTAACCCCAATTAACAGTTAATTTCTTAAAAATGTTGTTGAAGTTAGACACTAAAAAGTATTGATATAGGTCATAATATAGTTTCCTGCCATTATTCTTTCCAAACGAGGCTGACTCTCCCATAGGATAAAGGAATATCCATTTAAGCATTCCTCTATCAGACAGCAAACAACCCTCTATTCTCTTTACAACATTATGATTTGCTGATCTACACTGTATATCACCTTCACAGGGCATGCGATTTAGTAGAGTGTCATGGCACTATTCAAATACTAAGAACTTTCTGGTGTTTAACATTAACTCCTCCACCAATTCCTCAGCAACTGATAGTTCAGATTCTACCACAGACATCAAAGTTACAGGACAAAGTCTGGATCATCTTCTTCTTTTTTTTTTCTTTAAAAGACATTATGGTGGAGCCTTATGAGGGTTGAGGTTTTTAGAGGTGAAAAACATTATATGTCTGAGCAAGTGTTTCCATGTAGGTATGATCCTTTTGTATTTTTTGCTACAATCCCCTCTATATTGTACCCCATATCCAGATACTGGACCCCTTTGTGTTCCAAATAGACATTAACAGTTTGTGTTGATGCACCTGAGGTAGTAATGCTGGTACTTGTAGATTTCTCAGCTACGTGCATGCGTGACATGAATGGTTCAATTTCTCTGGAGGTTGAAGCTGTACCATAACAAGGTCTAGTGGCAAAGTCAAATATAGAAGGAACAGCATCCTCCTTTAAAATCTTCTTTGATCCTTGTAATTGATAACTCTCATTGACGTTTAAAGAGCACATCTGATAAGTATACCCACGGTTACCTTGTATAATTTTTTTGCAACTTGGGTGATGTCTTCTTAGTGCTTTCCTGTGCATTGAAGCCAAGAGAGAACCCTTTAAAAGTGTTATGGAAAACAATGTAGAAGGATTTCCATGCTTGTTTTTTTTTTTTTTTTTTTTTCCTGTCCTATTAAAACAGGCATTAATGAATCACTTGGGGGGAGATGCACTAAAGGTCTAAGTGGCCGAATAATGTTCATGTCCTGTCAGAGCAGTGTCGACGGCACATTGACAGTATGCTCTAAAGTGTCTGACATCATATCCCCATCAATACAACAAAAATCTGCCCACATCAACAACAATATGCCATGCTTTCGAAAGATTTATGAATTTTCTCTAATCACATCAACTATGACTTATTTCTATAAGGAAATACAAAAAAGACAAAAATAAAAGTGCACCAAAAGACACACCTACCTTGCTGCACCTCACTTAAAGGAACTCTTCCTATTGAGTTCTAAATCAAATCTCCATATACTATAAAATAACAATACATATGCAAATAAAATACAAATAAGAATGATAATAGTACCAACAGGAATACAACAGGGTAAAAAATAAGAACTTCTCAAATATACAATACCAAAATATATATGGTTCAAATAAAAATAGTCCACCCTTTAAAGTATGTAGTCCAATAATGTCTGGTCCATGCTGTACACTACCAGTGGGTGGGAACACCACATTAAAATACACTAGAAATACAAAAAACAAAACAGAGAGGCGCAGAGTATCTCTCTAAGAGTAGTATATAAAGGAAGAAGTATTCCTTGACCAGCACCAGGATATAATTCTCTAAAAAGTACTCACATTCTTCAGAGACTCTCTCCAGCCTCTTGGTATAACAGCCTGCACTGACTCATACCCCAGTAAGATGGTCTTGAACTCCAACTGAACAATCTGCTGCTCCTATTCGCTCACCCAATGAACTTGTATGCAGGAGGGTCAGCTAAGTGCAAGGTCAATACACACCCAACACTTATTATTGACTCAACTTTATTATACAATTCTTGCACAGTAAGAGCGAAGGGCTATATAGAGCCAGTGACTACTATAGATGGTGAGTCCTCAAAAGAATATATGTATGCATAAATACATCCACTATAAGCAAAATGTATTAAAATTAGAGCATATTAAAATATTTTTAAATATGACCAATGTTTTTTGTATTTCTACCATATGGAAATGCGGTATAATGACACATTAACATATACTTGCCCCGCTTGAATATGACAATGTGTCACTTCACCACATGCACTAAACTCCAGTAGCAGCCTATGCTGTCTGAGTTCAGTCTCAACTTCCTATGCAGTAACAGCCCTCAATAGATCATAAGCATGGAGGACTGTCAAACTGCTGGCAATGTGGAAGGGATGCTCTTCCATACATATCACCAGCAGTAGGAAACCCTGAAGTTTGAGAGCATACTCTCTGCTTCCCTACTCGCTCAGTGGGGGAGTGGAGAGGATCATTTAAGCTCCACGAACAGAATCACTCCCTTAACCCTTTGAGTGACATAGGGATGTGTATTGCACACCTCTGTGGCACTAAAAGGGTTAAGAAATGTTACAGGCCAGGAACCAGACAGACACAAAAATGTAAAATGCAAAACATATTTATTAAAGTAACCAAAACAAACAAAGCAGAATGGTGATCCAGGAGCCTAGATGGGTACTCAGACAAGCCGGAGTAAAGAATACCGAGGCCAGCAATGTCAGGAATAAGCCAGGAGTCAGGAGCCAGAGGAAGCCAGGTGATAAACTGATAATCAGGAGAATGTACTTGCAGCCATAAACAAGGGGAAGGAGGAAGTGAGCCTAGCTGCTTTAAATATTCTGGAAGGGGTTAGCTGATAAGTCAGGTGAGTAACCATGGAAACAGGTCAAGGCAGTTTGTTAATCATCAGCTGAGTCAGTCTGACATAGGAAGGGAAGGCAGCAGTAATGAACTGCAGAGTGTTAGAGCAGATCAACCAAACCATGACAACTTCATACATTGCTCCATACAGCCTTTGCAATCAGATCTCCAAAAAACTGGAGAGATCTTAGTGCATTGGCTCTATAGTAACATATATAGTTGATGAGGCAGAAAAAAAGAAATGTCAATCAAGTCCAGTCCATGCCATATAACCCCAAAAACATTGAAGCCATTTCCAATTAACACCAAAGTGGGTAAAACATTTTGTTCCTGAGGCCAAATGGCATTCAGACAGTTCTCTGGATCAACACCTATCTGCTTTGAAGTCAACTGTCATAATTATAATAATATAATATGTGATTTTTATAGCACTTTTCTCCCTGTAAGACTCGAAGCGCTTTATAAATCTATAAACAGACTAATATTTAAGAATTCCTTATGGTCAGATGAGATGACTGAATGCCTGATAAGAGATGGGTCTTTTTAGCTTTTTCTAAAAAGTCTGTAAAAATGGTGCCTCTCTGAGGATGGTAAACAGTTCCAAAATGTCGGGGCAGCATGAATGAATGCCCAGGAACCTGAGGCTGTCTTTATTCTGGGCACTGACAGTAGGGATCTGTTGGCTGACCGCAGTGAGCGGGACTGAATATAGGGTGTCAGCAGCTCTTTCAGGTATTGTGGGCCTTGATAATTTAAAGGGATAGTAATACTTTGTTTTATCTTTATTTTATTTTGTAGGCATTAAAAAAACATGAAGGATATAAGTCTTACCTCTCAAACCTTTATGGTTTGACAGATATTCACAAGCAAAGTTTCCCCCTCCCACCCCTTTTACCTAGTGTAATCAATCTCTTCTCAGATGTGGAATGCAGTCCATAGACCAGACAGATAACAGAAGGGGATTATATTCTTCCTATCAGAACATTGAAAGCCCTGCCCCCCCTTGACAAGCTTTTCAGCTTTTTCCCTTATCTTAATTGAAGATTGTCCCTCTCTGCAGTCTGCCTGGGCACCTCCCTTGTGATCTGGCTGAGCAGTGTTAAATCCGTAAAAGGGGCGGGAAGGGGACACTTTGTCATGGAATTACTCTTGAACTATAGCTCTGACAGTATTGAAATAACACTCTCCAAAGTCCAAATACTATGATGATTAATTAGAACTTCTTTTATTATGAAACATTACTATTCCTTTAAGGCTTTGAAGGTCAGCAATCAATTTTAAAATATGTTTGCCATTTAATTGGAAGCCAATGCAGGGAGTAGAGAGCATGAGTTATGTGACATGAGCGAGTTTGATTGGTCAGTAGTCTGGCTGATGCATTTTGTACTGTCTGTAGGCGATGGAGTTCTTTTTCAGGGAGCCCAAGTAAAGTGCATTACAGTAATCTATATGAGAAGACACAAATGCATGGATTAATGTTGCCATATCATCCAGTGGAGTAAAGTTTTGTATCCTGGCTATGTTTCTCAGATGGAAGGAGCGTCCCACTCTGTATCAGTCGCGGCGTGGGCAGGCTCTACTGAGCATGACTGCACCGCGACCGGCTACCAGTGACACTGTGGCCCATGTAACGGGCTCTTCAACTAGTATTTAAATAATGCATTTCTCGGCAGTGGGAACACCCATGTTAAACTTTACTATTCCCTTTAATATAAATGTAAACGTTAGAACAAGTAAACCACCCTTTGTAAGTTCTCTGATCTGTGAACTGGCCTGGTTCTTTTTGATCAGAAAGCTTTACAAAGTTCTTACATTTACAGTGAAACGTTTGATCATATAAGTTCAGGTTTCTGATTTAATTAAAGGTTTGTGTATGTATTAAGAGTTGCACACACACACATTGATAATGTGATTTATTTTAGTAGTGCATGTCTTTTTAGCACTGAGTGGTAAAGGTAGTTAGAAAATCTAATGTAATTGTTTTAATGCCAGCATGAAACAGGTAGAATAGTTACGCTATTCTTCGTGTATCAGATGGACTCAAAGCACCACTGAAACATAAAACAAGATTAATCTTATGGAGCGTTTAGAGGACAAAAATTAGTTTTCATAGAATCGTTCACTTTTTATATGAATTGATGCAGCTTACTCCCTGCTGTCAGGATAATTTTGTAAACATAGACATTAATTGATTTTGTTGTTTGACTTCAGACAGTGAGCTGGTCATTATCTAGTTCTTTAAAATATAACCATTCCAGATGTTTTTTTTTTTTTTTTTTAGATTCACATAAGTCAGATAAACATATTTGTTTTATGATATTACCTCATACAGACTCAGTTGTTAACCTTACGCAGATATAAAACAAGTTAAAGGGGTAGCGTTTCCTAATAAAAGAAAAAAAAACAAAGGAGACCTTATCAATGACACTCCTAAAAGACCCCACAATCTTAACAAATGTATAGTTAGTTATATATTTTATTCTCCAAATTTCTCAATATGGTAAAATCAGTTTGCATCCTATTCCTTCTGCCGATTTTCTTACTTTTAAGTAATTGCTGATGACCAAAAGGCCTTGTAAAGGGGATTTTAAGGAGCTGCAAGTGGTTAAAGACCCAGACTGGATTTCAGCAGCTGACATCAAAAGTGTAAGAAAAATTAAGACCTCTAATTTCCCAATGATAACCCCCATTTACATTAATTTCGTCAGAAAATCGTAAAGCTTTTTAATTAGCATTCACATTCCCATGGAGGAAGACATGCTTCTTTTTTCAGTGCTCCATGAACCCATATGTCTCCCATTGAAGACTTTGTAAAAAGCATGAAGAGTGTGAGGTTCTGGTATCTTTTCTAAAATATTTACAAATTGCCACCATGGGCATGATATCCAGTATTAATGGATTTTTTGCAGGGAACCAGTTCATACCGAATTGATTCATCATAGCCATTAGGATTTTCTTTCCTGATTAACGTTAGTTGGGGATTATTATTGAGAAGTGTTAGTGTTTCTTTAAAACCGACTCTACCAAACTTCCTGTATTGCTATGGCAACAGGGAGATATTTTTATGCGAATAAAGATGAGACAAAAATGAAAACACAGATTTGTTTTATTTTCTTCCCTTAACATTCAACTGTGCTTATCCAAATTTTGTTGTAGGAAACACTTTTAAAAATGCCATACACCGTCAAGCTGATGTACTAGAAAAAATAGTGAAATTGCAATTGTGAAGAAAGCTCAATATGGGTCAAATAAAAACCCCAAATTACAGTGGAGTCAAATGGGACATTATCTCCTTGGATACTAGGGAGGTCTCTAATACATACTCTTCAATTTTCTAGAGCCTTATCTAGCATTCCAGTGGTTTAAATTCCAATGTAAACACATTTTTTTTATCCTTTATTGTGCAGGCACTTAACTAATTGCACCACATATTTGTAATACATCATGTTAGGTGTTTGAGAGAAGTCATCTATTTTTATACACTTAATGTTATTGCCTAAAAATGTATTTATCTCTCTATCCTGATCAGATCAGGGGCTTAATTCTATTAGCCCTGGTATTTTTAAAACCAGTGTTAGTCGTTTTGACAACCTGGTCTACAATTCTGTAAACTGTGCAGTCAACACCAAAAATCCATGTAAAAAACAGTTTTCACCCATTGGACATCACTTAAAAATAGTCGACTTTTGCTATCCTATTCCATGCAGTGGCTTCACCGCATGTTTAGGTCCTCAGTTTTCATGGCACAATGAGAAGGATTTGCTCCATGAGAAGGCAGGAGCAGAGTCCCAAACACGTGGTGAAATGAAGAAAAAAGATGAACCCTATGAGTGCCAGTGTGGTATGCAATGCATTGTAAAGCTTCTATGGGGGGGTGAATGATGAACCCCACTAGAAGCTGATTGGCTGGGATGTGCATAAGCACTTCGCAGACAATTGGAGACTGTCAATTTGCATATAATAGAAAGTCTCTGTTCAAAATCCCAGCAGTCTGACTCAGGCAGTGGCTGAGAGGTGGCATGGGGACCTCTGGGCAGCTCCAAATGCAAAGGGGATAAATTAACTTAAATATTTACTCGAAATAGAAAATTTTAAATCCATTTCATATATTTCATGCGGACTGTCAAATGCCACCTATAGTAACCCTTTGAGCACCGGAGGGCTACCTATCCGAAACTCAAAGGGTTAACAGTAGCATCTTTGGGGGATTCTTTTTTAAAATTCAAATGAGTACTCATGGATTTTTTTTTTTTTTACAGCAAGAAAGAAGATCAGAAGAAAGAAAAGAAGACTGAAGAAATGAAGAAAGAAGAGATTAATGAAGAAGCTGGGCAGTGGATGACAGGTAAGTGTTACATTTCTGACTAGTTTTAGATCACTTTTGTTGTTTGACACGGTTTTGTTTTTTCTTTTGATGTTCCCACAATTCGAGCTATTTAGAGCAAGTTGTGGGAACAAAAACAAGCATTTTGCCAAAATGTGAGTTTTGGCCAACAATGCTCTTTTTGCCATGTACCTTACCAGCAATAGAATAGCTGAGGTACATGGCTGAGTTTTTAGGTGTTAGTGGTTTTTACTATTACTGCCAGATTTACCTGTGGTAATAGTATTGAATCCCAGGGTGGACAGTGATGAAAAAATATCACGGGGTCATCATAAGAACAGATATATATATTTTTATTTTGTTAACCCTTTGAGAGCCAGAGGGTTAGGCAGTGCATTGCTTTGCAATGAATTGCATACCCCTCTGACACTCAAAGGGTTAAAGGGAGCACATAAGTATGTGTACTATGTGTGTGTGCATATGCAGTATGTGTAATATGGTCCATAACCCCATATTTTTTTTAAATTATTTTGTAAATAAAAAAAAATTATTCTGTGCATCAAATAAAGGCCTTTAAATATTAAATAACCTGTAACTTACTGTAGATACAGTAACATGTAAGTAAATAACCTGTAACTTACTGTAGCTACAGAAACACGTAAGTAAATCCCACTGTTTATTGTCTATAGTAAGTCATGGGTTAGTTATTGGTAAAGGTCAGATTTGACACTAACTCATTTTGTTTACTCTGTATATATAGCCATGGTATAGTTCTTGCACCTATCCTGACTGCACACATATATAACTATTTGAATAGTATTGATAATGCTGTTTTGAGCTCACAAGGAACCTGTATATTACAAGAAGGGGTAAATATATATTGAGATACATATAACCCAGATTTTTTCATAAAAATAGAAAAAAATAAATGATTATGGGATCCAGAAGCCTAACTCTGATCTATTTACTGCATAAGTAATGGATATCAGAGTCCTTTATTCTAATCCAGTTCCACCATATTTATTATTAATGCCTTAAGAACGAAGGGACCCCTTCCCCTCACTAAGGGGAGGTGATCTCTTACCCTCCCTCCCTCCTTAATGGATGGGTGAAAGTAAATTATTATGTCCAGAACCTCTTATTATTTGTAACAAAAAAAGTGTCCCCCCCAAGACTTTCATCCAGAATGTGAGTGAATGGGTTTAAAAAAATGCTCACCTTGATGTTGGGGTCCAGATGTGCCCTTAATGCCCCATTAGGGTGCATAAATACAATTTAATTAAAAACAACTTAAACAATACGTTGCCATTAATGTTGATTTAAATAAAAAAAAAAAAAAAAAGAAAAGCTGAAAAGAAACTCAGTAGTAAATTACCAAACAAAAAAACAAAAAATAGACACCTCACTTCCCCAATCTTTCCTGGAGCGGATTAGCTGTGCACATACCCTTGAGTAACCTTATCTTCCAGATAATTGTAGAGATAAGGAGGAGTTTGTTCATGTGCAATATGTGACGACTTCTTCTAGCCAATGAGCAATTAGAGGTGCAAGGAGATCACTGCAAACTGGCACCAGAGGGGTTTAATACTGGTAATGGAATGTGAGGAGTACATATGGAAGAACTGTAGATCAGACAGGAGAGCATTTTTCCCTGCCTTATCAAGCTCAAGGGAAATGGCTGATATCCAGCCACTGCCCTGGGATTCACTTCTTTTTGGAATCACAAGTGCTCCAAAAGAATTTGAAAGGGACATTAATTTCACTGTGTATACAGCACCCAGATTGTAACCCATGGACAGGATGTGAATGCAGATTTAACCATCAGAAAATATCTGCTGATGTAGCAAATAGCTGCCAAGCAGATATTGTTCTGAAGAAATTGAATCTAGGTCTGAGAGAGAGAAATATATGTGAGAAACAGGCTGATAATGAGTAGATGTGAAACAGACTGTAATAGTGACTGTGGAGCAATTTCTTGACAGGATTACGATAGAATAAACAGGAGGTATGGAGTACCTTATAGACTAATAACCCCTTTTTTAAATTATTAAGCAATACATAGAAAATACAAGCCACCTGTCTTAATTTCACACCTTCATCACAGGAAATTCAACATTGGTGGAAATTCACTATGTTGTTGGAAGGAAACCTTATTTTCTGCAGCCTATGTTGCATGTTAAAAGGTTAGAAATGTTTCCTTCCACAAGTAGCTCAGATTGTTCATCATAGTTAATAGTACTGATGTCTGATGCTTGCACTGTTCATAACATACTAGTTAACTCTAATTATGTGATGAAGTTTACCACTCTTGCCCCTTTTCCCGATTGTAAACCACCTCCCCATAGATCTTAAAACCGTTCATCGGACTGGAGAGATCACAATGAGGGACAATCTTCCCTCAGTCAGTATAAGGAAAACCCTGCTCTCCTTTTCCTAATACTTACTGAAGTGTATCCCTTGTTGTGATGCACTGTCAAATCTGATACAGCAACTCTGACATCAGAAAAAGGGGTGGGAGGGTTAAACAACATCATATAATTACAGCGTAAAAAGTTATGAACAGTGCAATCATCAGACATCAGTACTATTAACTATGATGAATGATCTGAGCTGCTTGTGAAAGGAAACATTACTATACTAGTTCCATTCACATTCTTTAGAATTAAGTAAATAGAAAATATACTTTAAAGTCCATGCACAACCTGTTCATTTATCAGGGATTGCTCACAAACATATCTGAGTTAAAATGAATAGCAATGTCGCACACTAAGTGCCTATTTTGGAAGCATTGTGCCAATATTTTACAGTAACTTGATTTCAACTGCCCAGAAGAAAAGAAAAAACCCTAAATGTGAGGGTTTTTTTGTTTTTTTTTTGTCACCATGCCTAAGCTCATTACTTGTAACACTAGCAGTGGAGAAAGTGCAGAGTTCATACTGGTCTTGTTGCGGTTCATGTGGAATGGATACAATAAAGCTTTGGAATCACAAAACATACAATAAACAAAATTCAGTTCTTTGAGAATTAGTATAAAATGCTGCCTTTGTACAGTGTTTTTCAGCCTACGCACACACAACAGCACGTCAGTCTCACATCATTATTATTCAATGACATATGGAGCAGCTTGGTACTTAGTTTGTGGCACAGCGAACACCCACTGTGACCTGATGCCTGTCATATCTGCTCTGTCAATCAAACTTAAAACATTTTAATATGCAGAATCCATTCCATACTGCTGCTTTTATGACTAAAATTTCCAATATAAAAATTCCATCTGGAAACATCAGTAGGTGGTTAAATCATAACGGATGTTATTACTTAACCCTGCTGTTCATTTAAAGACACAGCATGTGTGTTTGTGCACACGGGGGGTACAGTTATTTACTAGTTATAACCTTATTCCAGTCATGAACTATCTTGGTTATTTAGGAAAACATTTTTATTTAATCAAATAACTGTTAAGGTCCAGAGGGGGTGTGCAATGCATTGAGTTGCATACCCCTCTGGTCCTTGAATACAACATTATATAAGTAACCATCTGCAGATCCTCCGTTACTGACACTTACAAATCAATCCCATCTATCCATCATCAATGTAAAATACCCTGTGCTCTGACCTTGCATTCTTGCCACAAGATGTCATAATTTTGGGTCCTACATGCATATTGTGGTGTGCGCCAACCTTTTTAGTTTAACCCCTTGGAGACCAGAGGGACATGTGGTGCATTGTCCACTCCAGTGGTCCCAAATGGGTTGTTTTTCCGTCAACAATTGAACACTGGAGAGTCTCCAGAATAAATCTCTAGTTGCCTATGGAAGTATTGGATTCTTTATATGTTTACAACAGATATTAAAATGATGCCAGCATACATTTATCTAATGCATGTATGTAATTCTGCTGTTACATTTCACTTGTAGAAAAGCATAGTTTTTTGTTCGTTTTTCCTTAGCAAGGCTCAGTCATTTTGCGGTTTTATTAATTATGCCATGATACCATGCATAGGATAAATGGATGCATTAATGTAACTCTTGGAGTGCCAGAGAGGTAACCAACACATATCAACACAATGCATTGGCTACCTCTCTGGAACTCAAAGGGTTAAGTTCATGTGCTCAGTGAAACTGAAATAACTCTGGAGCAAACCAGATGCATCGTACTGGCTAAATAAATTGGACATTCAACCCCTTGAACATTGCAATACATTTGCAATGTCCAAAATAATGTGCTGGAGACCTCTCTAGCATTGAAGGGGTTAAGATATCCACTTAATTAATGTTCATTTTTGGAATTACTGTTTGTTCCCTATGGTGCAGTAGGATAACCTAAGAATTGCACCATTTTGTTTAATGCATTTAGTACTCTATGTACAATACCTATGTTGCAGTTAAAGGTTCACTCGTTAAGCAGATTATTTAGATGCTTCACATGAGTAAGCATAGAGATTGCTTCTTTTAAGTGGAAAACTTTACCTTTAGTTAAGTTATACATTAGTCTCACGGATAATGGTACTTAAAGCGTATTAGTGCTTGTTTATAGTCCAGTATGCAATTTTCTTAACATAAAGGGAAACGCTCATGCCTTATTAACTTACTAGTTAGGTTTTAATTAAAAATATCAGGAAGGCCACACCCTGAGGTCAGGTGGGCTGCATGTTGGACATCCATGTATTATAGCATAGTGTCCTATCTGCAGATCAGTTCCCCTAAAGCTGGAATTTTATTCTAGCAGAAAATATCTATCAAGTGGCTATTTTCTTTAACAGAAAACCTTTTCTGCTGGTCAGATTTGAAATCACAAAGTCCAGAATCTGATTATCAAATTCCCCCACCACCACTGCCGCAATGCTATTGGGCAAGACAAAACAATCGGAATAGAAATGAGGAAGAAGCTAATTTATTTGTAGCATATTTTAATAAATACCATATAAAGACTCCAAATCCACAACAAAAATATAGTAAGATAATTTAAAGATCTGACATAAACATTGCAATGAATGGTTTAGATATTAAATAAGTACATTAGAATATAATGAATTACATATGCAGGAGCTACTGTCTTATGACACCCCTCTTCAGTTATACAAGATAACAAAATAGGATCAATTATACCAAACTGAGATAAAGATAAGGGATGGATGAAAGTTTTTACCTTAAACCAAAACTGGCAAATGATGGCACTTCCTGTGAAAAGTGCCGTTTTTCCATTTAGTTTGTCTAGCTCATTGCATTAAAATCGATGGGAAAATTTAATTTACATACAACACATAGCAAATGTTATTTTATTTCCCATAGGCATAGCATAAAAGGGGTCTTTGGGTGCCTGTGTTTGTGAAGTGCGGGGAAAGTATCAGCTGAACAGGGATTTTTTTTTGGGGGTTGTTATTGGGGGGGACAGTAAAAAAATAAAGTAAAAAAAAATAAGACGTGGAGTAAAAGGGGTCTGAGGAGGGTGCCTGTATTGGTGGAGTCTAGGCAAAGAATCTGTTGGACAGGGAATTTTTTTGGAGGGTTTGTTGACTGGGATCTGGGGGGGGCATTTAATAAAAATAAATTACATTAAAATAAGAAATAGGTACTTAATGTGACAGAGACAGGGACGCCCTGATATAAGCTGTGAGTGGGGCAGACTGATACTTGGTATTTTGTAGCGGATGATTTGTAGGACTTAGAATTACTGTTAGAGGCCCACACCCTGAGGAAACATTGATTTGTAGGACTTACAATTTTTTGGCACAAGCCCTAAGGAAACACTGATTTATTGTAGGATGTGGACTTGTGTTAAGCCCAAGCCTTGAAGAAACATTGATGTCGGGTTTTGGCTTGTTAGCATCACAAGCCCTGAGGACTCAATTATGTGTAAGACTTAGACGTGTTAGAAGCAAGCCCATATAATGTTTTATAGGCCTCTGCTTTATGTTTAAAGAGCAAGTCCTGAGAAAAAAAGAAAAATATGCCCTACTGGCCTAGTGCCAGCAGGTCATGTTATGGTGGCCATTGACAAATGCCACAATGTCACTGAGGCATTTGTGACTGCTGAGTTGTTGGGATCAACAACAGCAGTGATATGGGTGATAGTGATCATAGTTCCACATGCCACTACTAGTTCCAGTGATGAGCCAGAGGCAGTAGCAGCACCACAACTAGCCCTCACCACTTCAGGTACATGTGGAGAAAAGAAGATGGCCAATAATACTTCTCATCCTTCTCCTCCTCAAAAAATCTTGGGTGGAATAGGATTTTTCAGGTGAAAGCAGGAACTGCCTCTAAGCCGCAACTTAAATGTACACAGTGTGTGTTGGCAATGGGGGAAAGACTGGGAACAATGGGCACATCCGCACTCACATCAAACAACTGGCACAACTGTAACCAAACACAATAATGTTTAGATCTGCAGTGTGAAATCATCCCACCAGAAACAAAGTACTGCTGATTTCTCCATGTCCCTTGTCCGCTTACCTCTAAGGACATGTGGCAACTTGCAGTTTTAAAAATAATGATGAACCCTCCCTGCCACCAGTTTAGTGTATTCTGTGGGATGGAATCTCCTAAGATGCTGCTTTATGCCTGGTTGGAATTATCCTCCACCACTTTACCATGTATGGTCAGCACACAACACCGTATGCAATGGGTGGACATGAACTGCCACATCCCAACATCTACAGAATGGCTGGGGGATGTAACGGTGAAGTAGTTGGATAGCCAGAAGATGTAGCTACATTTTCCCTGCACCCAGACCCTACAGCAAGAAGGTGATAGCTACCCAGGTGTTTTGCTTAACATCAAGATTTCGGGCTCTGGCTGGGTATCTCTATTCTTCCTCCTCTTTGGTTTATGCCTCACTTCTTGTTGCCTTTGGGGAGATAAAAATAAGAAAAAAAGAATATAGAACAGATACTACTGAGTAATCCCTAAGAGATAAAGGAAATATTTGCTATCCAGTTCTCAAAGGGTGCTCAGTGTAATTATGGGGACTAGTTCAGTGCTTTTATAGTTACAAAGGTACATAGAAATTTAAAACTAAAGCTTTATTCATACTAAGGAATAAATACATTGTATATGTCACACCATTCAAGTGTGATCAATTGAAACAGAGATGCAAATACAGTAGGTTATTAGGAGCTCAGTCGCATATATGTGGACTTCCTTAAATGATAACCACACGATAATTAATGGAGATTATATCTAAGCTCTGAGTATCGTTCAGTAATAACAGTATTATTAGAGATGTGTAATCCGATCAACACTACATCCAGAATTCAAATCCTGGATAATATGTCACTAGATATATAATCGAGTAGTATAAATATCCAGCTTAATTACATACAGTTTCCCCGTATTTATAATTTGTTATAAATATGCACAGACCCTAATCTAACTGTTTATAGTATATAGACAGCTAGAAAAGTGGGTCCCAAAACTCAAACACAATAATCAAGTGTTGCCACAATGTTTAATAATTCAGGCACCCGGTAAATCACGGGGTAACAACTCGCCGCTCGCAGGCCAAATACTTTTCGCTCTACAAGTAAGGTCACTGATGATGTACATCGATCTCTCCAGTTAAGCGAAAGTAAATCTTTAACCCTTCCAATACAAGAGAGGTGTTATCCACCTATCCGCTGAAGCGGTAATATAATATAGTGCAAACCCTTTCAATGCTGGAATACAGATCTTATCATTATATTACAGAGATAAGTCTAGATAAGTTATCGCAATCACTTTCTCCCTCAATCGATACATAATTTATCAGAGCAAAGTAGACGGATGTCGAGTAGCGCTACTGCTAGCTAACTTGTGAAGTGAAAAAGTTACTCTCTCTTCCTCGTGGTATAAGCCACATTCTAAAATAAAGTAATCAAGGTAGAGAATGATTCTATCTAATATGAATTCTCGCTAGCATTATAAGTGGAAAAGCCACTCTATCTATCTCCCTCGTGGATTAAGCCACATTCTATATCTGCAAACTAAATATTCAATTCTCTTAACTCCCTTCTAAATAACAAACTGTCTCATCTCTTTATTTTACTGGACATAATATTGCCACTGTCCATGAAAAACGCCCAACACGTTTCTCCAGACTAGCTGGTTTCATCAGGGGCAAGTCATGCTTGTACAACGCATTGTGAGAAGGGACAATTGTACAAGGCGACTCCAATTGTACAAGGCGACGCCAGGCAGCTGGGCACAATGCCAACGCGTGAGGAGAGGTTTCGGAGGAAGCGGGCAGCAAATACAAGCCTACCACCCGCTTCCTCCTATGTTTCTGTCCCTTCCTCCCGCTTCCTCCAATAGCTCTGTAGTCCACAGGCTTCTACTGTATTATGCTGCGGGCTTCACAGCCACCCGCGGCAAAGGGAGCGCTTATGATTGAAGATGAGGGAAGCGCTGCAGTCACAGTGCAGCCTGCTCCCTCAGTTGTATTTTAACCCTTTGAGTGCCAGAGTGGTACGCAACGCATTGCAAAGCAATGCGTTGCGTACCACTCTGGCACTCAAAGGGTTAACTTAGATCTCATCCATTTATAATGTTCTACCTCCTTTGTCCCATTGCTATTAGTACTTTTGCTCCACTCTCCCTTTGAAGGAGAGTGGAGCAAAAGTACTAATAGCAACGGAACACAGGAGGTAGGGGGTTAAAAATGAATGAGATCTAATTTAAACTAATGTCTAATAGTATTTTAATAAAAAAAAGTTTAAAACACACACAAACACACACACACACATATATAGACAAGGTATGTTGTCCATACCTTGCCTATTAACCCTTTGGGTACCAGAGGGGTAGGAAACATGCTAAGCAATGCTATCCTACCTCTCTGGTACTCAAAGGGTTAATTGTGGAATAAAAGACAGATTTGCCCACTACATGGAAGTCCATGAGGTGGATGTGGATGGGGTTAGTATGTCCCATATATGCAATATATGTGACATACTAAGGGGGGGATGTGGAAGGGGGCATTGTGTAGTGCTTGGTGTACTAGTTTTATTGACTGTAACCCTTTGAATGCCACAGGGGTGAACAGTGCACATCCCTATGGCATTCAAAGCTGTCCATGGTGCTGAAAGCCATCTCTGTGTTCCCCTAGTGGCTGGGTAGGGAAGTACAGAGAAAGCTGTTCAGAACTGTCGACGTGGGTTTTGGATTTTCTGACTGAACTTGATACTTTGCAGTGCTGTGATTGGCTGTGGTGCTAGGTAACATTTTTATCGTGTGTTTTTAGGTAAGATTTTCTATGCGACGCAGGTTTAAGGTTAACGTGTATTTTGTTGGTTATCGCTCGTTAGGCTTTCTGGGTAAGGAAGATTTGAATCTCACGTTACCTGGTCTTGCTTAACGAGCAAAGGCAGTTTTTTTTCTTCACGTTGGTTTTAACGCCAACATTTGAATTGAGCCCTTAGTTCATGGGCTATATTGGTATAGAGTGCACACATATCCCAAGTGACTAAAAATTACTTGTCATCCCATTGTACTTTTTGGAGTTTTTCTACTACATGTCCAGTGTCCTTGGTGTATGATGGTAATTGAGTGACATATTGTTGAAGATGGAAATCTATGAGCTGGGATAAATTGCTAGTTAAAGAATTACTACCAGAAATGATTGCTCTGCAGAGTATGGATTGCTAGTATATATGTATTTTGTTTATATGGGATATTTGGGTGTTCATTCTTCAGAAAAAATATTCCTGTTTAGTAATCTTTTCTTCAAAAGCTTCCTTGATGAATTTGAAATATTTCACTTGGAATTGTGGCATAGGATAACGGGTTCATTAAAAAAAAAAAAAAAAAAAAAATCCTTGTCTCCTAAAATCCTCCTAGCTTCCGTAAGATCTCTAGTTTGAATTACTAGTGCTCCACCCTTGTCAGCCTCCTTAAATACCAAATCGGTATTATCCATGAGGCATTTGAGGCTTAGTTCTTCCTTTTTAGTGAGAATTTTCTTAATTTTGATAGGCTTTCTGAATTATTTTCTAATATCCTGTAATACCAGTTCCATGAAGGATTCAATGAATGGGCCCCTGGACTGAGCGGGATAAAAATTGGATGCAACTTTTAAATTGCTGTAAATTATGCATGCTTCACATAGTGAATTCTGGTTCTTAAGTTAATTCCATCCGGACTTCTTCCCATAAATTTTCTAGATCTCAGAGGGTCCTCTTGTGTAAGAGAGGTTTGTACATTGTGTTCTGCAGCTTCTAATTGTATAGCACAGTGTCTTTCTAGTGTGAGTTTTTTCTTACATATTTTTGAATGTCCACATATATTTCAAAATGGTTTGGTTTGTAGTTTTGTGCAAATCTTAGTCCTTTTTGTAATAGGCGAATGTCTTCTTGGTTTAAATGTATTTAAATGTATATCAACCTATTTTTGTTAGGTGTAAATGTCCCTTTAAACATAGTACAGTCTTACTGATTTTGCCACTTTTCTATTTCTGGAGGGTAACCCATCTGGCACTCAAAGGGTTAAATGGACATTACAACACATCTCCCTGTAGTTTCCACTGAGGTCTGTGTGTGATAGTACTAGTTCTAGAAAACGATGTCCTTGTTATCCTAGATGACTTTACAGACAATTCATTTCTGAGTCAATTGGTAGCCAGATACATTTTATTACATTTTTTATGCTAAGGAACACTTTTAGTGTTGGAGTTCTGCCCCCGTTAATCTTGGCTTTGTGGAAAGATGGAATAAATATCTAAAGGTTGTAGTGAGAGATCCATAAAGGAGCTGGAAAAATGTTTCATAAACAGTGCACTCACAGCAAAAGTACAGTTGGAGAAACAGAACAGTGAGGCACTTTTAACTATAGCACTTATCACTGTCCTTCAATTCCCCCTTGACTCCAGATGAGCTTGCCTTTTGTCATTGAGTAATAATTAGTGTTGAGCGAGCACCCCGATGCTCGGGTGCTCGGGTGCTCTGACCGAGCACCCCCTGAGGCTCGAGTGCTCGGCCGAGCACCCGAGCCCCATTCAAATGAATGGGGCGACACGAGCATTACACCAGGCACCCCCTGCTCTGATGAGGGGAGGGTGCCTGGTCAATGCCCCCCTTCATCTCCGCTATGCCCCCTTCATCTCTGAATGCCCCCTTCATCTCCGCAATGTCCCCCTTCATCTCCGCTATGCCCCTCTTCCACAATGTCCCCCTTCATCTCCGCTATGCCCCTCTGCCACAATGTCCCCCTTCATCTCCGCTATGCCCCTCTTCCACAATGTCCCCCTTCATCTCCTCTATGCCATAGAGGAGATGAAGGGGGACATTGTGGAAGAGGGGCATAGCGGAGATGAAGGGGGACATTGTGGAAGAGGGGCATAGCGGAGATGAAGGGGGACATTGTGGAAGAGGGGCATAGAGTCTATGCCCCTCTTCCACAATGTCCCCCTTCATCTCCGCAATGCCCCCTTCATCTCCGCAATGCCCCCGTACCTCCAGTCCCTGGTGGTCCAGCGGAGCGTCTTCAGATCTGTGCCTCTTCCGGCACAGATCCCCGCCACCCGAACATGGCGGGCGAGCACATGGCGGTACTCGACGAGTACCGCCATGTGCCGAGCAGAGCGATGCTCGAGCCGATCCGAGCATCGGCCGAGCACGCTCGCTCAACACTAGTAATAATCAATCAGTTACTGTGGTGGGGAAGCATGAAGTTCAAGCTGGTGACATCAGAAGCTTGGAGCAATGTGATTAGTTGTTGGACTACATAGTACTAAGGCAGGAAGAAAAAGCAGCTGCTATATGACTGCATTTCTGTAAGAGTCATACTCAACATTTCCCACCTTTTCCCCTCCCACCACAAACCATAACCAAGACCCTACCCACCCCACCCCCTTTTCCCAAAATAAACACTCTGACAACAAAATAAGGTGGCAAATTGTGAGGTCGCAGCTTTTATTAATTTGGGATTTTACCTATTTAGGGGACCCCCAAGAGTATCCTCACCCCCTACATGGTGTCCCCAGGGACCCTAATAGCTTAGGTCATGTCTGCACCCAGTTTGCGGCCATGGTAGGTAAAGGGCAAGACCTTGCGGGCATTTCCTGCCTCCCCACCTCTGGTCCCTCTCCATGGCCACCTCAAAACCATACCAGGGGAGGCAAATAAGGCCCAAATGTCAATCCTCCATGAAACTACCTACATGCCTCCCCTCCTCCACAGTGCTTGATGGCAACTGCCCACCTTTCTGCAGGCTGACCTGGTTGCACAGCACAAGCCTGCCATCCCGCTTTTACAGATTGGCTATGCCCTGTAAGCGCCACACCCACCACCCATAGAGGGGACTCCTAACCCTTGACCCTCTATGTCCCCTCCCTGCTGTGACCCCAATGCGAACCTCTCAGGCATTCCTAACTGCCTCCGTAAATACCTGCAACCCTCTGTCCCCTAGGTGTACACCATCTCTCCTGTAGCAACCTTCTTCCTCCATTTTTATCTTATTATGGCTAATGGTGTCACATCCACAGGAAGACATGAACCTAGTTATGACATGGTTCACCTTACGCCAAGACCTTTCAATGGCTCTGGGTGACAATGATCCCTCCATGAGTGTTGTGGCATAATCTGTGGCCAGATTACCATCTCAGGTCAGATGGAGATCCACTTTCTGCATGTGGCTTGATTTGCACAATCAATTCTACCGATACTGTGGAAGTGAGTTCATTACCGCCAGCATGCACCACCAAAATATTAGGACTTCCTGAACTCCACCAAGTGTTCTGAAATATCGTCTCCATCTTCCCCCAGACCAAGCCCCTCTTACCACACCATATGATTTTCATGTCCTCCTGCCGTATCCTTAAAGTCTCTCTCTGATGCCTTGTTAGGTATTGCTGGGCCTAATAAATGAATGAATGGCCTAGGACAAATACACTGACTTGCCTTTTCTTGCTGGCTTCTGTAACAGAAATACACATTAGACCATTCCTATCCTTATGTATGTTTTGTAAGAATTTGATTGCCAGCGACCCAACCTTAATTTCTCCTTCACTCCAACTGCTCTGCGCTGCTGCTTTGGCAAATAATATCCTGACATAATGGGTGCCATACCTCTCCCTTTCCCTCCCTTTCCTAGCCAGCACCCTATTTATCACTGCCCTCAACTGGTACTTGGATTGTGCACTGCCATCCTAGTGGGTCAAAAAACGTCCTTTCCCTGGGATCCTCAGCTTCATAAATGTGTTCACCACCTTCACAGGGCACTCCTCCTCAACACTCTGGGCGAGTAACACCCATTGCCCCCCTCCTGATTGTTTTTTGCCTTAACCATCCAGCAGTGCACCTCCTTTTTTTGACAATTTTCACCCCATTCATCTGCAAGCCACTATCTTGCCTATTCCTGGCCACAGCTACCAGTTCAATCACCCAAAATGCCCCTTTGAATACCATAACAAATTCTGTCTTAAAGACAATTCTCTCATTTATCTGTACACACTCCCCTCAATGCCTTACACTTTTACTGCAGTTTCTGGTGGTCTATGGGCCTTCTGCTGTCAGCCCTGTTTTGACATTTTCTCCCCCAACTTTTCAACACCCTCCTGATGACAAAATTGTCTGGCCACACCTCCTCACAACTAACCATTGTAAAAAATGAAATTGCTGCCAGTGCTGTCACTGCTCTCCCCTTGGGGCTCCCTACCGCCACAGATTCTTGAATTATTCCAACAATACCCTGCCCTTCACTTACCCTGTTTGATCCTATCTGTGCTGCAGTAAACTCACCCCAATCCTGGTACTTTGTTGTACGCCATATACAGAGAACATATACCATAAACAGTACAAATTATATATATGACAAGCAAGTACATATGAACACAAAAATAAATGTATGAAAATAAGACACTATACCAAAAAGAGGCTGGGGAACGTAGAAGGAAACAAAAACAAATACCTGAGAGGAGAAGATCAGGAGCTAGTGATCATAGCAGGACAAGAATCAAGCCAGGTTCTAGGGAAAGGCAGAGCAAGATACGTTGGTCCAAAGATAAGCCAAGGGTCTGGGGCAGGCTGAGCAGGTTCGTTGGTCAGAGAGACTGTGCCAAGGGTCAAAAGCCAGGAAATCAGAAGACAAATAAATGAAGCACTGATCCACGAAGAAATCCAGGAGGAAGATGCAATAAATGAGCGCCGGATCTGGTCTGTGTGCTTCTTAAGTAGGCCTGTGGATGATCACATGAAGCTGACGTTGACGTATGCAAGCCGGCATCACGTCATGGACCCCGGGTATCGGCAGGTACCGACAAATTGTTATACTACTGCCTACACTTCACCACTTCCTGAACAGGATCACAAACCCATCCACTAATAAGTTAGTGAAAAGGGGTAATGAGGGAATGCACCTGGGCACAACTGCCCTGATACAGATACCACAGCATTTATGTGAAGCATGTTAAAGCCAAACTCCCACAAAGGATATAGGAAGCTGCTGTTGCTGTACCCGCATTTCTCCCCAAAGATATCAAAAGTCAAGGAGGAAATCAAAGAGGAGGAATATAGAGAAACCCAGCTGAGCCTTAAAGTTTGATGGTGAGGAAACATCTGGCTTGCCATCATTTTCTGACACTAGGGTCAATACATGGGAAGATGTAGCAACATCTTCTCGTGATCCACCTCTGTCATCGATACCTCCCACACCAGCCATTCTGTAGATATCAGGATGTAACAGTTTGTGTCCACTCATTGCTCACTGTATGGTTCGCTTGACCACACATGGCAATGTGGTGGAGGATAATTGCAAGCAGGGCATCAAGCGGGATCTGAGGAGATTCTATCCCATAAAATATGCTAAGCTGTTGGCAGGGAGGGAGGATTCACCATTATTATTAAGTCTACTAGTTGTCAGGTGTTCTTGGTCAAGAGGACAAGGGGCATAATGATACAGCATTACTTGGTTTCTGGAAGGATGATTTGACGTTGAGGACTTAAGCATCATGGTGTTTTGGTTACAGTTGTGCCAGTTGTTTGATGTGAGTGCAGATGTGCCCATTGTTCTCAGTCCTTCCCCATTTCACAACTTTCCTACACACCCTGTGCATATTGCATTTGCTAATGAAAGACACAGTTCGTTCCTGCTCTCAAGGGGCATTTTTTTATTTCAACAACACACCCATGCAGGGCCAACTTCCTTTCTCCACATATACATGAATTGGTGTGTGTGGGGGGGCTATTTGTGGTACTGCTACTACCTCATGCTCATCACTGGAGCAATTGACGTGTGGAACCGCAAAAACAGCAGTTGCAAATGCAGCAATGACACCATGGCATTTGCCCGTGGCCACTGGCCACCAAAACATGGACTGCTGGCACTAGGCCAGTAGGGCAGATTTTTTTTCCTCAAGGCTTGTTCTTTAAATATACATAAAACTTTTTAGGAGGCTTGTTAATAACAAGTTTAAGTCCTACAAATCCTTCCTCAGGGCTTATGACTAGGGATGGGTGAAAATTTTAGCCTCAAACTGAAATGGCACTTTTCGCTTGGAGAATAATTTCCAGTGAAAAGTGCCTTTTTTTTTTTTTTTTTAACATTGCTCATTCCATTGAAATCAATGAGAACATTGAATTTACACACAACATATAAAAAATATTATTTTATTTTCCAAAGGCATAGTATAAAAAGGGCATGAGGGTGTCTGTGTTGGTGGGGTGTGGAAAAATAATCTTTGAATAGGGAATGTTTGTTTGGGGAGAAGTTAATAAAATAAATCCTAAATACAATTAACCCCCCCCCCCCATAAGACATGGTTTAAAAGGGTTCTGAGGAGGGTGCCTGTTTTGGTGGGTGGAGTCTGGTGAATGAATCAGTTGAACAGGGAATTTGTTTTGGGGGGTTTCTTGACTGGTATTGGGATGACAGTTAATAAAAACAAAATAAAATAAGAAATTTATATGTAAAGTGATAGAGACAGGAACCCCCTGACATAAGCTGCCACTGGGTTGGATTGATAGAGTATTTTGTAGAGGGAGATTTGTTAGATTTATTGTTAGCGGCCCAAACCTTGGTAGAAAGGTTTTGTTTTTTTTGTGCCAGCAGGTCATATTGGCCAGTGGCCACTGGCCGTTGTCCAATGTCCATAATTGCAAAATTTGCAACTGCTGTTCTCGCTGCTGCTACTGAGTTGTTTAAGCAACAGGACAAACAGGCATCTGAAAAGGAGTGGGATGAACAATAGCAGTAACATGGGAGATGGATGATGAAGGTTCCACACTTGCCATTTCTTGGTGACGTGAAGAAGGCAGACTGGCAGCAGTAGCAGCAGGCACAGGCAGCTGATCTGTGCTCCTGGTAGGGTGGTATTATTGCGGTGGTGATAATTCTGCCTTCTTCAGGATCATGTTCTATATGGACAATGCGGTTGCTTCCCCTACCATTCTTCTAACACTAGTCCCACCGGCTGCTTCACCTTCACTGTTACTACTACTACTACTAACACCAACCTCATCAATTTCAGCTCCTGAGTCTTCCTCTTCACAATCACTAGTAATATGATGATTACCCCCTCCTTCACTCCAAATGCTAACAAGCTGCTAGACCTTCTTAGTAGTAGTACTAGCACTTACGGGACTGCTTGGGGATGGCAAATGTGACTTATGGTCCTCTGCTGTCACACTTGGTATCTTTTTCTTCTCCCCCCACCTCCTAAGTATTAAAAGACACACTGGCGGCAGGCACAGCACTGGTGGCAACAGGTTCAGCATTGGCAGCAGGCACATCATTTGTGGTGGCACTGGCAGCAGGAGTAGCACCTCTGGCAGCAGGTGCAGCATTTCTAGCAGCTGACCTGTCCTGTTATCACTACTACTACTACTACCCTTTTCTTCCTCCCTTGACATTAATTTCCCCACGATCCCTAGGACTGATTTAGGGAAACTGGCCAACATTGCTTCTGTAGTGCTCACTTCCTCCTCAGACTCAGACTCAGTGGACACATAGTGGTCCTTTCAGTTCTTCCTTTCATTACTTTTTAAAATTTCTCATAGTGATAGCAGTTACTATGAGCTTCTCCTGCCTCAATTTTCCAAACAAACCACAGCAGAGCAGCACAGCATGTCTATCTTGCTCTGTAGCTGCTTCTATTATGTTTAACTTCCTGGAAAACATCACGTCTTTATAGTGGAAAGGCAAAAACACGTAAGTCAATGGGTGGAAACTTTCTAGCCATTGAAAAAAATGGGAAAGAATTTGGGCCAATAGGCGAAAAACCCAAAGATTTTAATTGCTATTTTTTAAAACTGATTTTCCCGTGAAAAAGCAAACAATAACGTGGTTTTCCTGGATTTTTTGCAGGAACATGGCGGGGCCTTTCACCCACCCCTACTTGTGACTCTAACAAGCAATAGTCCTACAAATCAATGTTTCATCAGGGCTTGTGCCTCTAACAACAAGTCTTAAAAATCATACTATACAAAATACTCTATCCTGTCAAGTATCAGTCACAGCATATATCAGGGGGATCCCTGTCTGTCACTTTACATACCAATTTACATTTTTTATTTATTTATTTATTATAAACTGTTGCCCCAATCTCATTCACAAACTGCACCCAGCCCAAAAAAAAATGATTCCCGGTTCAACTGATTTTCCGCACACTCCAGCCACCAACGCAGGCACCCTCAGACACATTTTATACTATGCCTGTCGGAAATAAACTACATTTTTCTGTGTGTTTGTATATTCAGTCTTCCCATTGATTTCAATGGAATGAGCTAGGAGAAAAAAAGTGGAAAAACTGCACTGAAATTTTCCTCTAGGCAGCAAATGCTATTCTTTTCCCGATTTTGGTTTGAGGCAAACATTTTTGCCCATCTCTACAGGGGAGCCACGTGTGTGGCAATTTTATTTGCTGCTATTCATGACAGTTAGCCATTCTTGGAACACAAAGAAAGATAGAGAGATCGTGAACGACATCTTTAAGTGCACACTGATAATATCAGAAAATCTAGGGCGTCCAACTTTCTCCCACTGGATTTAAGTTTCCAACCCAAACTGACTATGATACTGGTATGGCACTGTAAATGCTCCTTTATTGGAGATATGTAGCAAGTACAGCAATAACATATACACATAAAAAATGCTTGAAAAATAATATAACCCAACACATTCTGTCCTATATAGACTTCATATAAAATCACAGTCTATTTATATACAAATCCTTCCTCCACATCCGTATGATCTGCTAATTCGCCTCCCGAGGCACGCCAAGGGGACACAGCCCACCCCACTCCATCTCCAACTTCAGGAAGTGACTAAACCACCTCCGTCTTCTGGAACAGAGCAGATGGATCTCAAGACTTCCCGGGCCTATCCTGTAGTGATAGCAACCCAAGGCTCACACCCAGTGAGTTCCATGGAGAGCCTCCGATTGCCAGACCATCCAAGAAAGAACAGATCAACAGAACTAGTTAGATAAAATTCAAAGTGAACATAGAGACGCACATTGGGCAGGCCAATGCTACTGAACTAAAGAATTCACAGTCCCAATCTCCTCTGCGCATCTCCAGATCCAATTCCAAACATTAATTCCCTACTTGAGTGGCAAAAGACCAGAATCAACAATAATAGATCTACACTCAATAGAAACACATATGGGCTAATCTAAAAAAAAAAAAAAAAAAAGCAGAGGAGCGAACCACGTACCAACCAACAGATGCTATCTAGCCCTTAATTACCAATATTCCTATATAATATTGCAGACATCTATATTATCATTCATCCCAAGGGGGTGTAATCTATACAATTGATAGATCTGCTGTGCCTCTTTGAGACACAGGGATCTAAATCTATTGGGACATGAAGGAGATACTAGATTTATACACATCACTAACAAATTGGAAACTTCCCCCCCCCCCCGGGACAACCAGCAAAATGCCTGGACATAGTATGTTTAAGGTCACGATTTATGATATTTCTATAGTGTTCTCCCACTCGTTCCCCCAAACACTTCGTAGTCCTTCTCACATACTGTGTTCCACATCCGCATTGCAGAAGATCTACATTGTACTTACTACCACAGTTCACAAAATCTCTTATCCAGTTTTCTTTACAAGTACTAAAGCTTTTAAATGTTTGACTTCTATGTTGCATATTTTTACAGCTAAAACACCTAGTGATTCTAGTTCACTGTCAGGGACATGGCTGGAACTCTCTGGCTGGTTGAGAAGGAGGCAAGGACTGTAGACTTCTGTGTCCTCAACCAACCACTGTTTCCACTCTGTTACTTGTCTTAGGAGGAGGCAGAAGGTGAAGCAAAAAAAAGTCAGATGTCATGGTGGGGCATCAGGACCCATCCTGATGCACCCCAGCTACTGATCTCCCAGCCGTTTTGGCTGGGAGATCAATAGTGGTGACGCAGAGGAGCAAAGGAGCTTCCTGCTTCCATTCCACCTGGAGTACCCATATGGAAGTGGGTGTGATTGGGAAATCCTTGCAGGTCAATGAGGAAGGATTTCTCTTCTTGACATGATGGTTTGTAGATCCTGCCCTCTCCTACCCAGTCCTGGGGGTGGAATGGAAGCAGGGGAGCTCTCTTGCTCCCCTCATCACCTTATTGATTTTACAGCTGAATGTGCTGGAAGATCAGCAGCTCCATAATGATAGAAGTTGCAATAAGAAGTGAGATGTTCTGTTGTCATGGGACAAACGATTAGGACAGGGCAATGAAGGAAAAGTGTTTAAGCTTGCAAATTATCTGGGCCAGGTGTCATAATATGTGTTGTCTTCTGAAGTTGTATCTGTGTACAGTACAGGCAGGAAGATAGAAGAATATTTCCTATCTGATGTTTTAACAGGATTTGTATTTAATAGTCATGACAGAGATTGGACTGATAAAATACTTTTTAAGATAGCTTAGAGTCTTTACATCCATGTAGAAGTGATGGATTTTAGCCATGTTACACAAGAGAAAGCAGCAGGATTTAGTGATGGTGTTAATATAAGGAGAGAATGGGAGATGAGTGTCAATTATCACCCATAGACACCATACTTCTGATAATGGATTTATGGTCGTGCCATTTAGAGTCACCTGGTAGGGCACTACTGGGGCAGGCATAGGTGCGATGAAGTTTACCTCAGTTTTGACATATTGAGATGCCTATGAGCCATCCAGTTTGAGATAGCTGAGAGGCAATCTGTGACTTTAGACTGAATATCAGAAGTCAAAGTGCAGATGAATAAAGCTGGGTTTCATCTGCATAGATGTATGAGGTGAGAGACATGTGGATTTTATTTCCTTAAAATACTTTTATAATACTTATTTGTATTACTCATCATCATGAACAAGAGGAGGTAGAGGAGTAAAAGTGGGGCATCATCCTCAGTGGTAAGCAACAGGATCACTACCAGGCTGCCTTTAAATGGAAGAGGTCTCTCACTTCACCAGGTGGAAGGAGAGACAAAAATTAATAACAGTGCCACTACTACTGCCACCAGCAACAGCACTACAGTGGAGTCCAAGTCATGACCACTGACTCTGGTGTTACCACCCTGGTCACCAAGTAATTTAGATATTGGTAATTCCTAAAACTCTTCCAGTGCACTCCAAATCTTCTTTTACCATACAATCATTAAGTGGCACAGATAGGGAATAGAATGGGAGAGTGATGAAGAAGACAGAGTACAACTGGAAGCTAGTGTAGTAGGGCAAAAATATGTTGATTTTCCTCTTGTTAGTGGGTGGACACCAGTAGTATATTATGAAGGTTTCTCTTGGACGTGAGGAAGAGGTGCAGGTTCTTGTGAGTGAGTATGGAAGAGGGGCAGGTTCCTGTGACTCAGCATGAATAGGAAAAGGTGCTGACTGTAAGTGATTAGGTTCCTGTGAGTGGACAAGAATAGGGTTAGATTCCTGTGAGTTGGCAGGACTAACAACAGAAACCACAGAGGCAGTGAAGGAGAAGAATGCAGGCAGTTGAGCCCAATGTTTACATGGGGTAAGGTCAGACTTTGGATAAGTAGCAGGTATTCTAGCAAATCTTCCTCACGTACTGAAGTAGTGGGTGTGGGAATATTTCTGTATGGGGTCAGGAACAGTGCAGGAAACCACAAATGCCTTTTGCACCCAGAGTTAATGCACAATAAAAAGGGCACATCTTCATTACTCATGCAACTGCTTTATAGGTACCTATAAAGCAGTAAAAAGGGCCACTGCTTCTGTCCCTGTTACTAGCCCTTATCAACAACATGCACACAAGAAAACCTCCAACAAGAGAACCACATTGGATGCAACATCCCCCATCAATCAGCAGCATTCCCTCACAAACCTTTGTAGCCACCACCAGCTCCCCTCCCAACTTCCAACTTTAGTGTGTGCATTTGGCGCTACTGTGCAGAGTCATATTGCTTACTTTATACATTTCATTTGCTTTTCGTTTCATCCCCTGTTTCTTGGCTTACCTAAACTATTATTTAAACAAAATATATTTCTACCTTTATTTTTATATGGCCATTTTTTTCAGCTAATGTGAGTCAATCAAGAAAGCATTAAAATCGCTCAGTTGTTACATATAGGTTGTTTAGTGCTTAATTATTACTTGTTATGTACTTGGAAGAGTCAGACATCTTTCTCCTCCTCAGTATTGTTAGTTACCAGTGCCACCACTGCATGTGCCATGCAATTCCCTGATTACTTTCCATCTGCAACAAAGCGCACATTGATGCTGCTGGATAGACAAGTCCTATGCTCATTCAAAATTAAATCTACTGCTCTAAAAACATGCTCTTTTTGTCACTTCACACAGGCTGGTGAGCATTGGCAACTATGGTTTTCCACAACTGTAAGTAAGTAAGTGCAATCCAAACTTGCTGTTTTGTCTGTCTTTGAGGTAACTGATGTTTACAAAGGATGTATGTTTATTCTTAGGTATTCTTTAACCCTTTGAGTGTCAGAGGGGGTAAGCAACGCATTGCTTTGCAATGCATTGCGTATCCCTCAGGCACTCAAAGGATTAATAACCACTATTTTTCCATATTCAAGGGGGAAGTCTCATAGACACATGTATGCTGCACAGCCTGTTGCCAGACTCGCCTCCCCCACCAAGGCCATCACGCAAACTGTCACGCCAGAGCTACAAATGCCAGACCGCCCCTATTGAGACACAATACATTCTTTCTGTCTTTGTGTCAGTTAAATGCCATTATGTCTGCTGCCAACTGCTGAGTTATCACCAAGAATAAAACCTTTTGGCCTACTTCATCTTCAATATTTCCGCTAGCACCCTTACATTTGGATCTTTCTTCCTCTACAATGCAATGCTCCACTCACTGAACAAGGGTTTTATTTCCCTCACATAATTCTCCAAATGCTTCTGCTCCAGCAGAACAAAATGTACTCTTTCTTGGTATTAATAGACTATGTGTGTCCGTGTTATCATCCTTGTAGCAATCAGTGACAGTGCTTTCTAATAATTTATCCAGTAAATAATTTAGTGGAATGATCAGAGTCCTGAGCTAGTGCAACTCCCTAGCAACAATGCATTGCATCTACCTCCTTTTTTCTATCTCAATCAAATTTTATTGAAGCACAAGCAAGACATCCAATATTAAAAGCCAGAATATTGTTAAGATATAACCTCTGTTCTAGTGATAAAGAAATTTGTTCACAATGCTGAGAAAAAATGTATAACTGTGGTTAAAAATTAACAACCTTTAAAATGGTGCTTAAAGTTTTAGGAAGAAATATAGAAAAATAGCAGCAGCAGCTGAATGCACTGGCAGACACATACATTTCTTTCTTTCTACTATCTGATTTGAAATTACTTTCTGCATCACATTTCCTATTAGCAGGCTCATCTGCAAGAACATAATCATTAAAAGCTGTCACATCCATCGTGCAGTAAATTTCATATAAACATCACATCTAAGCAGTCCTTAAACAATTGGTAGATACAGTTGTGCATTAGTGTTTAGTCCCAGTGTAACAAGTAACAGGTCAAAAAGAAAAAAATCCCTACCTGACTTAAAAAAAAATGAAAGCACAGTAAAACCATTTTTTTTTTTTAAAGAAATGACTATTTTATATGACTGTTTTAAGAAGACTTATGTAATGGTAGGTGAGCGAAGTCTTTTATCCTCTGTGCTGTTAACACTAGTGCATGTGTCATGCAATTGTCTATGGTGGTGGTGATGAGAAATTTACACCTCTGCTACAAAGTCCTGCAAAATGAAATGCTTATTTTTTATGAATGTAAGCTTGTTTGTTTTTATGAATTTAAGCCTCTCCACTCTGCTGCTGGATAGACATGTCCTAGTTTCATTCAAATGAAACCTCCTGCAGTAAAAACACTATGTGAATGTATACTTACTGCTGGGTTTTGTCTACCAGTATGTTATGGGGTCATCATGAGGGCCAAAAAAATAATTGTCCTGGATTTATCCCATAACCCTCTCTAATGCAGTAGGGTCCAAATGCCTTGCTGATTTTACTTTTATTGTCTCTGTGCTGGGCAAGTATGGGGAAATGAGTTGTTAATTTTGTTTTTTAGTTATATAATTATTTTTTTTGAACTAACTGCAATAAGATAAGTTTTCCACTCTAAAAAAATTATAATAATAATGAAACAAATAAATATATTAGACATCTGTCTGGGAGCTCTGTGACTGAGGCAGACTTGATAGACAGCAGACAACATTGAGAATTTTGTTGAGGCCCAAAGCTAGACATCACACTACATCAGTTGTGTACTGTAGAGAATAAAAACACACACGGTAGTTGAGTAATGTCTAGCAAATACACAAGTGCGAGGGGGAAAGGTGGAAGAAGTGAAGGGGTGTGGGAGTAAAGTGTTAGTGAAAAAACTGACTGCAGCAATTGTCGCTGCAGCATGGATAATAAATGATGATGATTAGTGATGAGCGAGCGTGGAGATGAAGGGGGACATTGTGGAAGAGGGGCATAGCGGAGATGAAGGGGCACATTGTGGAAGAGGGGCATAGCGGAGATGAAGGGGCACATTGTGGAAGACGGGCATAGCGGAGCTGAAGGGGGACATTGCGGAGCTGAAGGGGGCATTCGGAGATGAAGGGGGCATAGCGGAGATGAAGGGGGCATTGACCAGGCACCCTCCCCTCATCAGAGCAGGGGGTGCCTGGTGTCGCCCCATTCATTCCAATGGGGCTCGGGTGCTCGGCCGAGCACTCGAGCCTCAGGGGGTGCTCGGTCAGAGCACCCGAGCACCCGAGCATCGTGGTGCTCGCTCAACACTAATGATGATCCCTCTCCTCCAGGGGTGGATGCAGTTTGTCAAGGTGCCACTCCCCCACCACTACTAACATAAACAGCTACCACATTGTAGGTTGTACTTTATTTTTTTTAATCACTGGACATCATCATGAATATGTGCCAGTGTCACTTAACCCCTTAATGACCCATTATGGTCCTGGACCGTCATGGAATTCTGGGCTCCCAGCGCGGCTGCACTCCGTTCTGGGAGTCCGTAATCGAATCTCAAAAATCAAAAAATGTTCCAAGTGCGTGCGTGGCCAGTCCTTAATGGGTTAAGCAGGAAGTGAGAGGTATGGGCAAAAGACAAAGGAACTCTCCATGCTAACACATTTTACAAGATATATGTTGCTGTAGGACTCAGGACTCACAGCTTTGACTTCCAGCTTTGACTGTGTTAGAATGTGTTAGAATTGGAGAAAAATGTGTTAGAATAGGAGAATGTGTGTTGGAATAGGTGAAAAGGAGGAAAAAGAGAAAACGTTCACAAAAAAAAAAAAAAAGTGAAAAGTCATGCAGGAAATTTTTCTCACTTGTCTACCACCCCTATTTACCCCTGCTCACAAGATTTTAACAAAGCAACAAATGGCAATATGTGTTTGCATCCTGAGTGAATTATCTAAATACGCTAGACTTCTCTTGAGAATGTGGGAGTCCTAAGACTGATGCTGAGTTAATTTAAAATTCTCATCATTTTTACAATCAAAAGCATTAGTAGAGGGGTCAAATGTTCTTTTCATAATAACTTCCTCTGTGGAATTTGCTGTGACTGGGTGGAGTTGGGTGGAAGAGGTGGTAATGAAGATGATGAAAGGGATGGTATATGTTTGGCCATCTTCTCATTTCTTCTATTTCCAGTTACTGTTTCTGAGCCTAAAAGCGGATATTTTTGCTACTTTGCAGTGGCAGAACATTGACCTTTCAGATACACCAAATAATTTTGCCTGCACATTGTCATCACTAGGTTGCACTCCATCAGTATTTGAGGGAGGAGACTCTGTGTGGAAGTACACAATCTAAATCATCATCATTATAAGTGCTGGTGGCTGTGGCATCATCCGAAAGACTCTTCAACATCCCCACGTCCGCGATAACATCCAAGCAATCCTTTTCTCCTTACATCTTTCATGAACATGATGATGATGACTAGAACTACCAATGTACCAGGTAACTATAGGTCAATGTTTTTTGTTCGTGGCTTTGGGTGAATTAATTTGGCGCAAAAGGTTGCACAATAGCAGCTGTGTTAAAATCAATGTAGTTGTGAAGAAACTGCAAACTCACACCATGTGCTTTTTACAAAATGGCGTCCTCAACCATGTGGAGACAGGCTGGGGCCTAGCAAGATGGAGTCAGACCATGTGTTTGCTCTGAGATAAAATCTGTGAACAAAGGCAAGGCCTACAACTTGCTCACACCACACAAACCCCAACACAGCTATTAGAAGCAATATGAATTTGCCCACACCCAAAAAGCCAACCCTTTAATTAAAGGATATATCCAGAGAAATTTGTCCTAATGACCAATACCACAATTAACACAATAACACCCCAGTACTAGCAATAAGCAATAATATTTAATAACAAACAATAATATTAACAATACACTGTATATTATCAAATATATTCTAGCTAAAACATCTTATAATATTAACTAGACAATTACTTACTGCAGTGCAAATAAAACACATAATACAACAATTATAGTAGAAAACACTATACGTTGGTTACTAAGGTATTTTTCCTAGAAATATTATAGATAGTATGAAAATAATAGAGAGATACTTAGTTTCTATACTCATCTATCTGGAACAATGAGGATGGTGCTGCAGGGGAAAAATAGGCCAGGATCCTGGAACAGTTCTTGGGGCCTAGGCAAGGCATGGCCCCCTTGCTGCTGGTCACATCTCCCTCTCCATGGCTTTCCTGCTCCAAGACCCTTCTTCCCAAAAGACCTCTTCAAGACTGCCCCCCTTGACTCTCTGCACACCTCTCTTATTGTTGACAAGCCCCACCCATCTCCAGCCCACTTTACCTGATTGACACACCCCTCCTCCCCTTCTCCTAGAAGGAAGAGAAACAAAAGAGCAGGTTGTCCTCCTTTGTCATTTTCCCGCCCAAACAGACCAGGGAGACAACAAAGGAAAATGGTGTCTAAAACACTAAATGTGATTTTATGACAGGGGAACATATCCATGTAATGGACGCAGTTTTTGTCGCAAATTCTGAAGCAACATACCTGTGTCCATAACAGTCAATACACCAAAATCTCTAAATTAAATACAAAACATATAAAAGCAATGACAATATAAGAAATATTTGTCTTATATTTTTTTTGTTTTTCATACCCCATACATAATTAGTTTTTTCTTTATTTAATTAATTCAGGGAGGAAACAAAAGTGCACTCCATACTATGTGGAATTGGGAACCATGTTTCTTGACACACTGGAGAGATGGATTATATTATTGCTCCCCCACACACATGTACACACAATTCATTTAAATAAAACAAAATTGGTCGTCATTTAGATTTAACCTCTTCATTGCCTGGGTGTTTGGCATGTAGTGGTTGCAATGTGAACTCAGTCAGTCCAGTAATGGCAGGGTTAATTGTGGTGTCCTGTTGGGGTAGTTTAAAGTGTATTTTTTTTATATTTAACCCCTCTGACGCTGGCACGTTTGCAACCCAATGAGTTACAAAATGTATGGCATTAGAAGGTTTAATCCTCTGAGTACCAAACAGTTATAAAAATATTGCAACACAGTATGTGAATACATTTCTGCCACTCAAAGGGATAATAGAGACTTGGTTGAGTGCTGGGAAAATACTTGGGGCACTGAATAGGTGTGGATGTTGAGGATGTGATATTTTCCAGCTGAGGATAACTTTTTCCCAGCCTTGGGACCCCTGAGTTTCTGTTGCCAGAAAGGCCTCTCCAGCTGCAATAGGCAGCATTTAAAAGGTCATTCTGCCATAAAGTGATAACAATCATGATGGGTTTCAATGCTCTTTTGTAGTAGTTTTAAGTAATTCAGGATACATACACACTGGAATGTAATGGTTTAAGTTGCAAAGAAGCTACAAGAATAGCTCTATTGCCAGCCAAAGTTCCATTGTTGTGGAATGGATCTGGGCCTACGATGGCAACCATTTTGGATGACAGTGAATGTTATTTCAAGTATACAGCACTTCTGTTAAAAGCCTCTTTATAAAATAGTCAAATGTAAGAGAAAAGGAAGAAGCAGCCAGGTCTAGAATGTAGAATGAAATAACTAACCTGAATACTCTCATATCCATACAGAAAGTAATCTTACTGTATCAGTATTGCCCATTGAGAAAGTGCTGAAACATTTTATTTTCACATCAGTAATTTACTACAATGTCTAGACAAAAGATAATTTGTAATGTGGAGAACATATTTAAGTGTTTTATTATGCTGTAAATCAATTTGATATGGTTACATTATTGCCATATTGCCATATTGTACACTAATTACTGAGGCATGAAAGCAATGCATTGATCTTTGTACTGTGAATTGTGTTGGCAATTTAAAGCTTTTAGTAAACAGACTACATTGCAAGAAGGTGCTAATTCTTTTAAAGGAAGACTAATGCTAAAATCTAAATTGTATGAAAGAACATGTAATGGTCACAAATACAGATTTAAATGTATGTATATGTTGAAAGAGCCTAATATATATATATATATATATATATATATATATATATATATATATAATACTGCATATGATATTTTTTAGCAGTACAAGGAAAGGTTTTTCCTCTAATTTTCATTTCCTTGTCAAACAGATGTTGCTCAAGGTATGGAAACCCCTATACAAATATAATCATCCCACCATACAACTGAATGAAGACCATCACGCACAGTTTCTCATGCAGAGATGAGGAAAACAGACGTAATTTCATTAACTGTTTTGTCAGATCTCCTAAAAATCCAGAATCTCTACAGAACAGTATGGACTGAAAAGTAATGTTATAATGAAAAGAATTTGGCTTAATTGTAGATCTGGAACATAACTCTAGATCTAAAACACTTAACTTATTTTTCTAATGCCATTTTGATTAAATCTTATTCTTTTCCTGAAAGAAGAGTGGAGAGAGAGACAAGTGTAAGCTAAGCAGGAATATATGTTATCCTATATAATAATTAGCTAAATAGTTTGTAACGATGCAGTCATGCCCAGTAGAGACTGCCCGTGATGCGGCTGATACGGAGTGGGGCACTTCGCCGTCTACTGTCATTCAGTCACAGTAGAGCCTCCGCCAGCTCAGGTATGAAATTGCACCTTCCTGTCTGACTGTTACTATCATTAAACAGTCAAACATTTTTTTTTTACTCCCCCCCCATCCCCCCCCCCACACAGAACTATATGGTTTGCAAATCAACTCCAGCTCCACTCTTCCCATCTCCTGTAACATTAAAATTTGCTTTCTCTCTTTTCCAAACATAGGCTGACAAGAAGCAGGAAACTGTTACCCTTTTGTAATGTCATAGCAGGAATAATGGGAAAATAATTAAAATCTTATAATTTACTTCAATGTAATAACAATGGCAGAAAGAGGGGAAAATGCCACTTTACACTGGAATTTTTTCCTGTTTCGTTGCTGAGGCAAAACATTTTGCCCAACACTTGTCAGGATATAGCTTAAACATACATATAAAAACCATGTACAAAATTAGAATAATATGTGCTCGAGTGCTCGGCCGAGCACCCGAGCCCCATTGAAGTCAATGGGAGGACTCGAGCATTACACCAGGCACCCCCTGCTCTGATGAGGGGAGGGTGCCTGGTCCATAGGAAAAGGGCAGAAAATGATGGAAACACCACAGAAATGGTTCAGGGACAGCATAGGGAGGATGTCTGGATGCATCTTGGACTCCAACGTCGCTGCTGGGAACGATCTTTCATCTGTAGTACGCCATTTTTACAGACTGACCGTAAAACACACAAAAAGGAAGATAAAAACGACTTTAGGCGAAAAATTGTTACCAAACAGTATTTGCTGTATATTTACTTGTATATCATCTGCAAATTCTGCAAAAAATTTCATCGATTTTTCGGAACTGGGGCCATGATTAAGAGGGAAACGTGCGCAGAGGCAAATTCTCCCAAAAATTTCCTCGATTTTTCTGAACTGAGGCCATGATTAAGAGGGAAACGTGCGCTGAGCCGACCATCTAAAACATTATGGGTAGGGTCTGCTGCGGAGCTGACCATCCTAAACGTTATATGCGAAGGCCCGCTAGTGAGCTGACGCTATAAAACATTATATGAGAGGGTCCGCTAGAGAGCTGACCCAATAAAACATTATATGAGAAGGCCCGCTGGTGAGCTGACCTATACAAAAATTGTCAAACTGCGCCCACTGGTGAGCTGGCCCTATATAAAAATTATATCACAGGGCCCGCTGGTGAGCTGGCCCTATATAAAAATTATATCACTGGGCCCGCTGGTGAGCTGGCCCTATATAAAAATTATATCACTGGGCATATGGAAAAGAGTCAACCATATACCCGTTTTTTGGGTGGAAGGGGTGAATGGGAATACAGAGTATTCCCATCATTGTAAATAACATATATAAAGTGACTTTATGTTCACCCGGGGCTTTCCTCCAGTGGAGTGGAGAAGTCAGGGGAAATCCAGGCCTTGTTCATTTTTATAAGTGTCAACCTATCGGCATTTTCGGTGGAAAGGCGGATACGCTTATCTGTTATGATGCCACCAGCAGCACTAAATACCCGCTCAGACAGAACGCTGGCGGCAGGGCAGGCCAGCACCTCCAAGGCGTAGAGTGCCAGTTCATACCACGTGTCCAGCTTGGACACCCAGTAGTTGTAAGGCACAGAGGGATCATTGAGGACGCTGACACTGTCTGCTACGTACTCCTTCACCGTCTTCCAAAACTTTTCCCTCCTTGTGACACTAGGCTGCGCATCAGGGTGAGGGTGCTGGCGGGGTGTCATGAAGGTGTCCCACGCCTTGGAGAGTGTTGCCCTGCCTTTGTCGGAACTGCTGTGTGCTCCCCTTTTCTCCCCTTCTCGGTTGGCCAAGGTAGCACGTACTCTGCCGCCAGCGTTGTCAGATGGAAAATTTTGGAGCAATTTTTCGACAAGAACCTTCTGGTATTGCACCATTTTGCTTGTCCTCTCCACCGGAGGAATGAGAGATGAGAAATTCTCTTTGTAGCGGGGGTCCAGAAGGGTGAACACCCAGTAATCCGTGTTGTCTAAAATGCGTGTAACGCGTGGGTCACGGGAAAGGCAGCCTAACATAAAGTCAGCCATGTGTGCCAGAGTACCAACAGTCAAGATTTCGCTGTCCTCACCAGGAGGATGACTCTCAATCTCCTCATCCTCTTCCTCCTCTTCTGCCCACCCACGCTGAAGAGATGGAACTAAAGTTCCATGGCTACCCTCTGTAGCGGAGGCAACCGTGTCTTCCTCCTCCTCCTCCTCCTCCTCCGCCTCCTCCAATTGTCGCTGAGAAGACGAAGTGTGGGTGCTCTGGCTATCACCTTGTGTAAGCTCTTCCTCCCCCATTTCCACCTCTTCCACATGCAAAGCGTCGGTTTTAATTGTGAGCAGCGAGCGTTTCAGTAGACACAGAAGTGGGATGGTTACACTGATAATAGCGTTATCGCCGCTCACCATCTGTGTCGATTCCTCAAAATTGCGTAAAACCTCAGAGGTCTGACATCCATTCCCACTCCGCACTTCTGATTAGAGGAAGTTGAACGGAGAGGCGACGACCGTGTAACAGCTGGTACTCCACTACTGCCCTCTGCTGCTCACAAAGCCGGGCCAACATGTGGAAGGTGGAGTTCCAGCGCGTGCTCACGTCACACAGCAGCCGGTGAGCTGGCAATTGTAAGCGCTGCTGCAGCTTCAACAGGCCGGCTGAAGCTGTAGATGACTTACGGAAATGTGCACACACGCGGCGCACCTTGGTCAAGAGATCATGCAAATTGGGGTAGGTTTTTAGAAATCGCTGAACAACTAAATTAAATACATGCGCTAGGCATGGTACGTGTGTGAGCTTGCCGAGCTCCAAAGCCGCCACCAAGTTACGCCCATTATCACACACAACCATGCCTGGTTGCAGGTTGAGTGGCGAGAGCCACTGCTCGGTCTGGTGACTAATCCCCTGCAACAGCTCTGAGGCCGTGTGCTGTTTGTCCCCAAGGCAGATCAGCTTCAGCACGGCCTGTTGACGCTTCCCCACTGCAGTGCTACACTGCTTCCAGCTACCGGCTGATGGGTGAGTGGCGCTGCGCGCAGAGAATTCGGAGGTGGAAACGGAGGAGGAGCCAATAACGTAGGTGCTGGCGGAAACCCTGATGGAGGTAGGGCCCACAATCCTCGGCATGGGTAGTACCTGTGCCATCCCAGGGTCCGAGTCGCTCCCAGCCTCCACGACATTCACCCAGTGTGCCGTCAGGGAAATGTAGCGTCCCTGGCCACAAGCACTTGTCCATGTGTCAGTCGTTAAGTGGACCTTCCCAGTAACTGCGTTGGTCAGGGCACGGGTGATGTTACGGGACACATGGTGGTGTAAGGCGGGGACGGCACACCGGGAAAAGTAGTGGCGGCTGGGGACTGCGTACCGAGGGACAGCTGCTGCCATCAGGCTGCGGAAGGACTCAGTCTCCACAAGCCTAAATGGCAGCATTTCGATGGCCAGTAATTTGGAAAGGTGTGAGGTTAGTGCTATGGCCTGTGGGTGGGTGGCTGGGTATTTTCGCTTGCGCTCAAATGCCTGGGGTAACGACATTTGGACGCTGCGCTGGGACAGGGAAGTGGATGTGGTCGCTGATGGTGCTTCAGATGGTACAGGTGCAGGGAGGGAGGTATGCGGGCCTGCGCCTTCGACAGGCGATTGGCCGGCACCGAAAACAGGGGAAGAGGAGGCAGTGGTGTGGCCTGCAGACACAGATTGGCGATCCGGGCGTTCCTCCCACTTATTACGGTGCTTGGATGCCATGTGTCGGATCATGCTGGTGGTGGTGAGGTTTCTAGTGTTCATGCCTCGGCTCATTCTGGTGTGGCACAGGTTGCAAACTACAATTCTTTTGTCGTCCGCACTTTCCTTAAAAAAACGCCATACCGCGGAACACCTAGCCCTTGGCAAGGGAGATTTACGCAAGGGGGTGCTCCGTGGAACATTTGCGGGCCGGTTTGGTGCGGTCCGCCTTCTTTCTTTCTGTAGCCACACCAGCCTGTTGCGGTGCTGCAGATGGCTCACCCTCAGGACTGCTGTCATCGCTCGGCTCTCCACCTTCCCAGGTGGGGTCAGTCACCTCATCGTCCACCAAGTCCTCCTCCACTTCCTCACTGTGATCATCCTCCTCATGTCTTGATCCCACCACATACTCAGTCATTGACAACTGTATATCATCCTCCTCATCAAGGTCTTGAGACAGTAATAGTGGTTGATTTAATGGCAACTGTGTCTCATCATCATCATCATCCACTTCCTTTGACCTTAAATGCCGTTCCCCTCTGTCATCTTCTTGTGATTGGGTACCCTCTAGAGGTTGTGAATCAGGGCACAAGATGTCATGTTCCTCTGCAAGCGTGCTTGGAGAGAGGTTCAAATGAAGGATTGGTGATGAGACGAGCTCCTCACTATATCCCAGTGTGGGATCACTTCTTTGACCAGACCCTCTATGGTGGGAGGAAGGATGATCAGGGTGAGGATTATGTTGACCAGACTCTTGGCTACTGAGAGTGGACTTGGTGGAAGACAGGGTGGTGCTTAACCGACTGGAAGCAGTATCACCTGAAATCCAACCGACCACCTGTTCGCAGTGGTCTGACCTCGAGAGTGATGTCCTGCGATGCCCTGTAAACTGAGACATGAAGCTAGGTATGGTGGATGTCTTTCTTTCTTGTGCTCTGGCACCAGGCACAGTTTCTACGCGTCCTGACCCGCGCCCTGAACTATCAGGATCACGTCCACTTCCCCGTCCCTTTTTACCCGCCTTCTTCATATTACACGGAATATGTGCTGCAAATCTGCAACTTTGCACACTAAACAGAATGTGCTGCTTATCTGCGGCTCGGCACAGTGAATGGAATATGTAACTTTGATATTTTACACTTTGCACAGTAAACAGAATGTTCTCCTAATATGCAACTTTGCACACTAAACAGAATGTGCTTCTTATCTGCGGCTAGGCACAGTGAATGGAATATGTGACTTTGATATTTTACACTTTGCACACTAAACAGAATGTTCTCCTAATATGCAACTTTGCACACTAAACAGAATGTGCTTCTTATCTGCAGTTAGACACAGTGAATGGAATATGTGACTTTGATATTTTACACTTTGCACACTAAACAGAATGTTCTGCTAATCTGAAACTTTGCACACTAAACAGAATGTGCTTCTTATCTGCGGTTAGACACAGTGAATGGAATATGTGACTTTGATATTTTACACTTTGCACACTAAACAGAATGTTCTGCTAATCTGAAACTTTGCACACTAAACAGAATGTGCTGCTTATCTGCGGCTCGGCACAGTGAATGGAATATGTGACTTTGATATTTTACACTTTGCACACTAAACAGAATGTTCTGCTAATCTGAAACTTTGCACACTAAACAGAATGTGCTGCTAATCTGAAACTTTGCACACTAAAAAGAATGTGCTGCTAATCTGCAACTTTGCACACTAAACAGAATGTTCTGCTAATCTGAAACGTTGCACACTAAGCAGAATGTGCTGCTAATCTGAA
>CM074722.1:357558765-357698765 GCA_037306005.1 Rhinophrynus dorsalis | reverse complement strand
GAGGTGTGTGATTTGCCTGGCCTGCTGTCTGTACATCCCCTTGGAATGAAACCCACCAAAATCTTCCAGTGTAGCCTGTATTGCTTTTGGGATGGGATGGGCTGTGACTGTCTGCTGCTTTTACTAGGACCAGATGTGGCATGATCCCCCTGCCCTTTCTCCTGCTGCCTACTGGTGGTGGGTGTGACACTGGTATGCAGTACTATTACTACCACCTTCTGCACTTTTCAACACAGACTTGTGGTAGTTGTTCAGGTGTTGGTTCATCCTGGAGGTGGTCAGATGACCCAACACCCACCCACATAATTTACATTTTGCTAGCCGGCCATCACCAAGTGCCACAAAATGGTCTCACGCTTTGGAGCGAAGGATGACTCTGGAAGGTGGTGAAGAAGAAGAAACGGAGGTGACACTTTCTTCATCTTCATGTTATGGAGCAACCTCACTTTGCTTTTTCTTTCTACGTACTGTTACAGGGATAACAGTAGACCTAAAGATGGCAGCAGGGATGTTGGGACTGGGATTGGAGGAGGATTGTGGAGTAACAGTGGTACTGGTGGCGGACACTAGCAGCTACTACCTGGCTGGGAGACTCAAATGGAACTGGAGAGGCAGGTGTTCAGTTGTCAATAGAAGTCACAAGTAAAACTGGAGAAACAGGAGGGGTACTATGGGAAGCAGGTGAAAAATTAAGCTCAGGAGAATAATCAAGGTCACTGTAAAAATCAAGCTTAGGAGGCCATGAGAAAAATCATCAACAGATTTTAGGGAGACCTGCTTAATTCCCTCTTCTGCCTGGTGGCTCCTGGGAAATGGTAAACTATCTCCCTTAATAGCGTCAATAACATTTTCTGGACTATATATGATCTCAGTGGCAATGACAGTGGTGGCAGAAAAAATGTTATCCAAATACTGCAATAATTTCTGTTTTGGCTGCTTACACGGGCATTCGCTGTAAAAATCCCATGTTGATACTGCCCGCAGTGTCTGACCAGTAGTGTTACACACGGTAGTCCCGCGGTTTATAGAGGTGGCTGTAGCGATGGTGGTTACTAAACTGCCAGTGGCACTAGTCATTGTGCAGGTGGTTCTGGGGGGATCATGACCAAACAGCTGACGAGACACAGGTGACTTCTGCTTCGTGGTCTCAGAGGAAGACCTGGACCTCTCTATCCTGCTAGTAGTGGTAGAACGACCTGCAGTTCCCTTCTTATTTTTATTTTTTGGTTTAGAGTGCTGCTTCTGAGTCTGACTAGTACTAATACTCTTCTTTGCCCACCTGCTCCTGCTAGCTTTGTTTGAAAGCAACATCACTGTGGTGGTGTTGGTGGTTGCTGGGTCACTGCAGCTAGTACCAGGGCAAGGAACACAAGGTTGTTTACTATAACTCAAATACATTACAGATAGGTAGTGTACTATAACAATTTGACAATTTTACATCCTGGCCACATGACAACTGTGCGATTGCCTGTGTCACTCTGCAAATTATTCAAACAAAATCCTAAGTTGAATTTTTAACACTGGAGCACTGATGATTATCCCTTGCGGTGGCAGTAAGCTGTTAGGTCTCCTAGTTGTTACGGTTCAGAACACTCAAACGGAAGGTTTTGGCAAAAACACAATTTTATTTGCACACAATGAATAACAGTAACCCTCACGGGTCCAGCATACAGAAATATGGTAAACTGACACAGGACAGGTTACAATTGCATTATTAACCCACACGGGTCCAGTATGTATAACAAATATACAGTACTGACACAGGTCAGGTAAATCACAGTTGATACAGTGTAAATATGACCAAGAGAAGTAAATTAGGCCAATGACTGAGTTGACCTTAATGTTGGAAGGCCCAATGTAACTCTCTACGCAGAGAGTCACAACAGCGACTGACAAGTACACAACGGGTTAAGCCAGTGATCTGGCTAAGGCAACATAGGAAGAAGGCTGCCAGATTGAACTCCCACCGGACACTACAAACGAGCTCGAGTCTGTGTTTAGTGCAGTAAGATAATATGCGCCCAACTGAGACTTCAGACTCATACACAAATGCCCAGCACCACCCCTGAAGGGGTTAATGAATGCTCCAATCTGCAGTGTGGAAGTAACCTGAGGTGCCCACCTGTACCCAACCTCAGTAATGGCAGAAAACAGACGAAGCAATTGTGGTGCGAATTGGAATCTACTGGAGAGTCACACAGGGCACAGTGTGCAAACGGATAGAGGACTGGATTACAATATGGAACCGGATCACCGGAGCTCTGGCAAGACCACTGAGCATGAGCAACAGCGAGAGTGGAGAGGCTAGTGAGCAGGAACAGAACTGGAGCAGGAACGTCAGCCAAGCCGATTCTGTACATGGAGCAGAATCGCCAATCACGCTGGGTCGGTACACGTAGCAAGTTCACCCGACAAGCCGAGTCAGTACACGGAGCAGGAACGTCAGCCAGACGAGGTCAATACAGGAAGCAGGAATATCAGCCAATCTGGGTCGGTACACAGAGCAGGAATGGTAAACAGGCAGAGTAGTCAAACAGTCCGGGTCATACACTGGTATCAATAGGAGTAATAGGAACTAGCGCTAGGCAACGGATACACCACGAAAGAGCAACCCCTAAGTGCCAGCCCAAGGTATTTAAAGGCTGTCCCTGGGAGGAGCTAGACAGCACAGCCAATAACAAGACATCAGGAAGAAAACATGTCAAAATGTTGCAGAATCACTGGCACCGTGATACTAGTCCCTACACAACTGAGATTGTTTCACTCTGCAAATTATTCAAACAAACTCCTAAGTTTAATTTTTAACACTGAAGCAATGATGAGTCTCCCTTGTGGTAGCAGTAAGCTGCTAGGCCTCCCAGTCCTTAAACAACTGTGAGAATGTGTCACACTGCAAATTATTCAAACAAGCTCCTAAGCTGAATTTTAAAATTTAACACTGGAACACTGATGATTCTCCCTTGAGGTTGCAGTTAGGTAGTAGGCCTCCCAGTCCGTACACAATTTTGAGATTGTCACTCTGCAAATTATTCAAACAAATTCATAAGTTGAATTTTTAGATTTAACACTGGAACATTGATCATTCTCCCTTGCAGTGGCAGTAAGCTGCTAGGCCTCCCAGTCCCTACACAACTGTGAAATTGTCACTCTGCAAATTATTCAAACAAACTTCTAAGTTGAATTTTAAAATTGAGCACTGATGATTCTCCCTTGCTGTGGCAGTAAGGTAGTAGGCCTCCTAGTCCCTAAACAACTGTGAGATTGTGTTAGTCTGCAAATTATAAAAATAAACTCCTAATTTTAATTGTCAGATTTTACACAGGAACAAAGGTGACTCTCAATTGCAGTGGCAATAACTGGCACTAAGGCTGGCTGCCTGCCTTTGCCTATCTGCCTGCCTACACAACAACTCTATCTCTCTATCTGCTTCTTCTCTTTCTGAGCTCCAACAACGCAGTACACACTAACAGGAAATGCAGGAGCTTTGTTGGTGTCTGTGATGTCATTAGTCCAACCTCCATCATGAAACGAAGAAGCTAACTGGACTAGAAAGGGAGGGGAAATAGCACTCATGGGGAGAACGTCATCCGAAAATCCGAATAATTTCTGCCCAGTGTTTGGATTCGGCTTCTAAAAACGAATGACTTTAGGATTTTCATTAGGGCCGAATGGCTCCGAATCACCATTATTCATCTGACATCCGAATTCAGACGAACCGATTTGCACAAGTCTAGTTGTTTGTTTATAAGATACCTGCACGTCTACCAAGTGCACCAGCATTATTACCAAGCATACTAGTAGATAGCGATGTTTCCTCTGAACACTCCAAAGATTTCTTTACCAGACAAGCATGGAGTGCCACACAGAGGGAATAGCATGGGGAGTTAGGGTTCAGATTCAGAAGACTTCAGAAGAGGATCTCTGTCACCTGCAACACCTGAGTGAACAGCAGGAGGATATAGTGGAGTATCCTGTGAGTGGGAAAGAAAAAGAGGTGCAGGTTCCTGTTACAGTTCAGGTTCTGGTTGAAAGAGTGCTAGAAGAGGGCCAGGTTCCTGTGAATGTGTAGGAAGAGAGGAAGGTTCCTGTGAGTGGGTCTGAAAATGTGGTGATGGGGCTGTTAGCAGCTGTAGAGGTTGAGGTGGAGAATCAGAGGCAGAGCCCAAAGTTCATCATATGCTAGGTCAGACTCTAGCTCTGCAGCATGTGTTTTAGATGCAACATCATCTCATCTTCCTCCTCCATCTCCTGCTCTGAAGTCCTGGGTATTGTTATATTTCCCCTGGGGCCTGGAGCAGTGCAGGAAACTACAAATGCTTTATGCACCTTTGATTACACACAGCAAAGAGGGGCTAAAAGGGATCCCACCTTGGTACACTTGCATTAATTAAGCATGTGCAGCATACACCGGCTGGCATGTATGACAAAAAAAAAAAGTCCCATTCCCATGCCGCTGCTGCTACTTACAATGCTAGTACTTTTTCTACCCCTCTTAAAAAAAATGTGGACACAAAAAATCTTCCACTAAAAATAACAAATTTCCCAGACTTTTCTCTGTTTAGCCTGCTGCTATGCTGGCTAACAGTTATTTTAAAAGAAATTTAAAAAAAAAAAAAAATCTTTCTGGGTGATGATGGGAGCTCCTTACGGACTACGTTGCAATTGGTAGATGATTTTGGTACATACTCTGGGTTTCAAATAAATTGGACTAAGTCCTCTTTGATTCCGATTGGCGATGGTCTCCGGGACTCTCCTTCACCTGACATCCCGCTCTCTTATGTGACTGAGTGTTTATATCTAGGGATTCGGGTAGCAACTACGGCGGACTCCTTTCTGGAGTTGAATTTGGTACCTATTATCCAATACTTTAGCGAAAAAACGATGGCATGACTTCATTTGCCCTTACATGTTATTGGTAGATCAAATCTTATTAAAATGATTTTCTTGCCCAAATTTTTATATATTTTTCAGAATATGCCAATCTCTATTCCTAAAAAATATTTACGACAGACAAAATTATTTCACAATTTCTATGGCGGGGAAATCGGGCTAGACTCAAACTAACTACACTCATGAGATCAAAACGGGAGGGAGGAATTGCCTTGCCTGATTTTTATAGGTACTACTTGGCAGCTCAATGTCAATATGCGATAGACTTTGTCTCTTCCCGACCTCACTACCAGACTACCCAAATAGATGCACTACTATTACAGCCTTCCTATTGGCTGTCCCAGTTTCTGCATGGTGGACCCGCCGTTTTTAAAACTCGAATTCCTTTAGCAACAGCCCTGTATGGGGTGTGGATGGAGCTGAAAAAGCTGATGGGATATATAGCCATGGATCCGGATACCCCCCTGTGGGGCGCTGCAGGGTTACACCATCTACTCGGTAGTGAGTTTGGTCCCTTGTGGGCTAGACTTGGGGTTGATTCTCTTGGACAATAATATTGGGATAACCAATTGAAATCTTTCGAACAATTACGTGAGTAGTATCATATACCACATAATCTTTTTTATTCGTATCAGACATGCTCTAAGAGCTCAGTGGGGTGATCGTGTTCCAATGATCTCTACGTTTCCGCTTCTTACTAGATTGATGGCTCTTGAACCGCCGAGGCCTCTTTCTTTCATCTATCAGTTGTTAGATTCTCATATGAGGCGTCAGGAGTTTCCTTCCAGGACTAAATGGGAAATGGATGTGGGTCCGCTGGAAGATTGGGAATGGGATCTGGCTAAGGCAGGGCCAGCTCTGGTGGCGACGTCGACTAGACATCAAATGATTCAGGTGAATATTTTACCCAGAATCTATTACACACCAGTCAGACTGTTTAAAATGAGAGGTTCTGGATCTGATCGATGTATTCGGTGTGATACTGCTCAAGGTACATACTTGCATATGATTTGGGAATGCCCTGGAGTCAGGGGGTTTTGGACAGAGGTGATGCGTATTGTGGCCCTGGTATTGGGAAAACCTGTTCCTGTGACCCCAAAGATCTGTCTATTGTCTGTTTTCCCTGATGAGATTGAGGATGCAAATGACAAGACTCTCTTGAGTGAGCTCTTGGTGATGGCGAGGAAGGTGGTGGCCTTGAACTGGATGTCAGAGCTCCCAATTGTAGAGCGTGGATAAATCTGGTTTCACAGTGCTTTCCACATTATAAATTGGTTTATTTACACCGAGGTACTCCGGCTAAGTTTGATAAGATATGGGGGCGATGGCTGACCTGGTGGACAGCTAGAGCAGATACTAATGTAACTCCTGACGATGTGCAACCTTTTGGAGCTGGTTGATTGAGATCATATTTGCTTGTCGTGTGGATGGTGGTGACGTATATTTGTTGTGCACCTTTATATATGACTCCTGCACATGACAGGATTTTGTGGAATCACTGGCTGGTGGGTGGGGTTGGGGGGGTGCTGCGGGCTCGGGTGAGAGAGGAACTGGGATTGAGGGATATAGTCTTAGCTTAGTTAGGTTAGATGTTTGGAGTTTGGATTGAATTATTATAAAAACCTCAGGTTGACTCTGTACGCCCTATTAATATGCATCTGTTCTTTTTATTGTTATAAATGTTTGCATATTCTTGCTGTATTTGAAAGATCTTACATGTACCTTTTTCTTTGTATGTGTATGGAATTATCTGAAACTATATTTAAAAAAAAAAAAAAAATTTGGATTACAATCTACAATTAATGTGACAGATGTGTATGGTAGTCCTTATTCTCTGTGCTGCTGTTAATAATATATGGTGCCCTGGCTTTCTCTGTCATGTGTGGGTTTTGTCCACTTCTGATACCTGATTCTCAGATGGTATTAAATGTTGGTTTGTTTTTAGGAATGTTACTCTTCCAGCATTACTGCTTGATAGCAATAAGGTCATTTACAATATAACCGTCTGCACTCAAAACATGTTTACACTCGAAGCTTGCTGGAGGGCTACTAAGGGTTTCCATGGCTGTTTGTGTCAGTGTGGCCACACACATTGTTTTGTTTGCCATTATTACTTGGGGTCATTGTTTCTGCCTAGAACATAGGTAGAACAACAAGAAATTACTGCTTACTATAATGTGTTAAATTAGTATTTTTTAACACCTCGTTGCAGTAAAGAGATCAGTTTGGTTCTTATGTATGCCCAACTGGGTTATAATGCTGATTAAAAAGTTAAACTTTATTGCTACTCCAGTTAAAAACAAGTGTGTATGTCACTTTAAATCAAGAAACTTTATAATGTTCTTGGGACTATTAAAATTGTGGGCTAACTCCCCACAAAATCAGGGCATTAGTTTAGGGACGTGGAATGTGAGATTTATTGAATTACAAATTTTGTTCTTTGATTATGGTCAGCTAGAATCTTTTTGTATATTATTTAATCAGATGGTATATTGCCGTAATCTCCTTTCAATGTGAGAGATATAGTATTATGCACGATAGAGTATTGCCATCTGTTGCTGTTGTATTATTGTGTTCCTTATGTTTGAACATGCATTTTTGCTGTATAGCTTTAGATGCTGAGTATTTTATCCCCTGCTATACTTAACTTGCTCATGAGCTAATGCTGATATTTCTCAGCGTCACTCGACTGAAGCCCTCAATCATTGCTCTGAGTCCGGCTGAGGGAACTACATACGATCTTTGGCAACTTTCCAGTATAAATCGCCTGTAATTTCTTGTGTTGTTCCTCCTTCAGTTGTTACCTTCTTATAACAAGACCTCAACATGTTGCAATGTATCTAAGTTCTTAATAAGTATTGTGGCACACGAGAGCCACTACACACTCTTAGCGTCTTTCGTATCGGGGGTATCGTTTCATGTGTCAGTTTTTTTATAGTTCAAGCTGACCATAGGCCTTTTCTTTAGTTCTATACTGATTTTTTTTAAGTTACACTCAGTCCCACATAGTCTCCCCCCACTGGGTATTTGCCCTATGCATTTCGCCCTGCGGCTCCGTCAGGGGAAAAGTTACCGATTGCATGTGAATTTCGCTCTTATATAACCTACTTCCGGCACGTATCCATATTGACATCATATGGAATTCGGTTGCCAATCAGATGAGTATCTTATCTGATTTGAATTAGACTTAAAGGGATTGTAATACTTCAAAATTACTATCCCTTATATTGAATCCCTTGAAAAACTGAATTAAATGCCACCAGCCGCATCTCTCAAATCTTTATGGTTTGCGAGATAGCCGCTTTTAAACTTTGCTCTCCCCTGCCTCTCCGCTGACATCATCGTTCTTGCTGAAGCAGGGAAATCCGGTCCCGGGACCTGCAGAGGCTCTTTAGCACAGCTGAGATCTTGTTATGGAAAACAAGATTCTTCACTAAAATGGTCTTGAACGTGTGCTTGGTTACCAAGCACATGTAGAAGACCGTTTTAGTGAAGGATCGTTTCTTCTATAATGAGATCTGGCTCTGCTGAAGATCCTCCGCTTGATTCAAAGAGTGGATTTCCCTGCTGCAGCAAGATCGCTGACTCCAGTGGAGAGGCAGGGGGGAGTGAAGTTTAAAAGCAGCTATCTCGCAAACCATAAAGGTTTGAGAGATGCTGCTGGTGGCATTTAATTCAGTTTTTCAAGGGCTTCAATATAAGGGATAGTAATTTTGAAGTATTACTATCCCTTTAAGCAAAATACGGATTTTGACATAACTATTAGATACATCATTTTATTATTATTTAAAAAGCCATAGTCTATTGTTAGAATTTGATTAACTACATAAAAAGATGTTACAAATAAAGGATATGATAAATTCAAAAGAGAGTTCAAATAGAATCTATTACTTACTTTCCTATTCAGTGGATAGTATTTTAACTGAATATTATTTCATTTGTAAGAGTTCCATTTTAAATAAATATACGGATACTTTTGTGTGTATATATATATATATATATAGCTTTAACCTAATATAGTATAGGTCTTTTGATGTGTATATATATATATATATATATATGTATATATGTATATATGTATATCTCAAAATTCCCTAATCATAACCTTCCACTAGTCTTTTTCAAATGTAGAAAAGAAAAAACTTGAGAATAATTATTGTATTTCTCATAATTGCTTTTGTGATTCTGTGAAATCACTTCTACCATTGGATACATTATATTCATATACAGTGTAGTATCTCCTAGTTCTCCCTCATCCCACAGTGTGAAATTACATTGTATATATTAATAATGTATTTGATGCAGAATTTGAGGCTTAATTATAGAAGATTCTTATGTTTATCCATATCCTTATGTTCTGAAAGATTATAGTTAACGTGACCAATATAGTTCTATCACATGCCATGGGAGGAATATACAATACCACATAACTGTTGTTACAGGATATAGGTAGAGGTTTATTGTCAACTCATTGCATTTGGGTCATATTTGTGATTGGCCCCAAAACTTATAATCAGTATACACATTGCATATTATATATACACCAGAATTCCCTAGGCTGGTAAAAAAATCATGAGGTATACTGATCAGTTATGGCCCATTAGTAGTTATAAGTGACACAATATTCTCAACCTTAGATTGTATTCAACTAAAAGGCTGATGGCCCATCTGTCACAGAACATATTATTCCTTAATGAATGGAGTAAAAGTAAATCCCCCATTAAGGCCTAATGGTGATTTAGTCTTAAACATATAGATCCACTGTGCCTCACTTTTCAGGAGCCTGTTATCTATGTCTCCTTTTCTTTGACTTGGGTCTATTTTCACTATGCCTATGAATTTCATAAATTACATATCCCCATTGTGTATTTCATTTGTGTCTCGCTATAGGCTTATCTCTCTTGTGCCTGACATCTCCCAGATGTTCAAGAATTCTACACCTTCGCTCTTGTTTTGTTTTTCCAATGTATTGTTTCTTACATTGACACATTAGATACACCACAGCTGCTGTTTTACAGTTAACAAACTGTTCAATAGTGTATTCCTTTTCTGTTATATTACTGTGGAATTTCTTTGAATTTAATGTAAGTTTACACGCTGTACAATTACCACATTTAAAGAATCCTTTTATATCAGATTTTAACCAGGTTTCTGCAGGTGAACGTGTATAGTGACTTCTAACAAGATAGTCCTTGAGATTTTTACTTTGTCGGTATGTTATTTTAGGGGTTTCTCCTACAGACTCTCTTATGTCTGTGTCTTCCATGAGAATACCCCAATGTTGGCGTAGAATATTCTGTATTTGCTTATGTTCATGGCAAAAAGTACCAATCAGCCTAATTGGAGAAGGTTCATCCCTTTTAGTATTTTTAGACAATGCTGATAATAAAGAGTCTCTCTCTGATAACAGTGCCCTTTGGTACTCCCTTTTTAGAACCTTATTGCTGTACCCACGGTTTCTAAATCTTATTCGTAACTGTGCAGCTTCTGTCTTGAAATCCTCAATATTGCTGCAAATTGTTCTTAAACGTAGATGTTGACCAGTGGGTATAACATTTTTCAGTGGTTCAGGATGTCCACTATCTGCTCTTAATAAGCTATTAGTTGCCGTTTCCTTTCTGTAAAAAGTAGTTTCTAAGTAACCCTGTTTGCTCTCTTTTATTTTAATGTCTAGAAAGGAAACTTCATTCTGATCTAGGGCAATAGTGACCCTTAAATTAATGTCATTCATATTAAGAATGTTAGTAAACTCTCTAAACTCAGGTGAAGTGCCTGTCCAGATGAGTATCACATCATCAATAAAACATAGCCATAGAGCTGCTTTGTTAGTGTATCCCATCATTGTTTCATTGAATACCATCTGGTCCCCCCACCTGCCCAGATAAAGATTGGCATAGGTGGTAGCACAGGTACTGCCTATGGCAGTACCTTGAATCTGTTGATCGTATTTAGTATCAAACAAGAAATAATTATGTGTAAGAACAAATCGGAGTAGTTCTATTACAAATTCATTGTGGGCCAAAAATTGTTCACCCTTAGTATTCAAAAAGTGTCTCATAGCAAATAAACCCACTTCATGTTTGATACTTGTATACAGGGACTCTATGTCCAGGGTGGCAAGAAAGTGTGTTTCCTCTAAATAGATGCCTTCCAGTTGTTTAAGAGCATTCTGGGAGTCCTGAATATATGATGGTAGAGATATTACAAATTTGCGTAATATTGTGTCAATATACATACTAGATTTTTCTGTTAAGTTGCCAATCCCTGATACAATTGGTCTCCCTGGAGGTCTTGTCTGATGTTTGTGTATTTTGGGGATGATATAGAATGTTGAAATAGTGGGATTTTCTACCCACAAAAAGTTATACTCATTTTTATCTATTAGTCCCTTCTCATGTGCTTGATTTAGAATCAATTCAAGTTGTATTTGTAAAACACCAGTTGTATAACCAGTTAGTTTTCTATAACATTGTGTGTCACTTAATAGTCTCTCACACTCACTAGCATAATAGCTTTTAGATAAGATCACAATGTTCCCTCCTTTATCTGAGGGTTTTATAACTATTGTGTCATTATTCATCAGTTTTTAGTGCTAGTGTTTCTGACTTACTAAGGTTATTTTCTTTAATAGATGTCTTATTTTTGGAAAGTTCTTCTAATGATTTGCATACTAGATCCATGAATACTTCTGTATGTGGAGAGACTGTAACCAGAGGAGTAAATTTATTGTTAACTTTTAACCCTTTGAGTGCCAGAGGGGTAAGCAACGCATTGCAAAGCAATGCGTTGTGTACTCCTCTGGCACTCAAAGGGTTAAATCCTTAAATAGACCTTTTATTGTGGTGATATCATTTTCATTATCCTCCAACAGTGCTGTCAGATCTCTGAGTGCCTTTTGATCATTTCTTTGAGACATTTTAGGTTTTAAAGTACTTATATAGAAGTAGCTTTCTTCTGAATAGGTGTACATCCTTAACCCATTCAAAATAGTTCATTCTAGCTACTGGGCAGAAAGAGAGGCCTTTTTGTAATAGTTTTGTGTTCTGAGTTTAGTTGGAGATTTTATAAGTTTATAATCTGCGTATCAGTTTCCTCGTTCTCTCTATTTCTGATTCATTTTGTAGGCCCATCTTGCTCTGTCCCACAAGTAGTACATCCTGGTATTCCCTCCTTGTCCTAAAAAAGGGGATTGTTGAACAGATACATTCTCTCTGGCTTTTCTATTATTCCTCTTTGGTCTTCTTCTATTGGTCCTCTGTCTCAAATCAATATTACTGCCCTCTGCATCTGATCTCTCAGAGTCTGACTCACTCCAACGAATGTCTTGATTCAGATTGTATGTCATGATTATTATTCTATATATTCTCCCTTTTGGTCACATACACATTTTTTATACTTTGTCTTTCAATTCTATGGCAAGTTTATCTATATCCTCAAGTTTTATTTCAAAGTTTTGAAATTCTGGTAGTTCTTTTTTTGTCAACACCTCTTTGAGTTTATTCTCAACTTCAGTGTTTATTTTCTTTAGTTCTTGTTTTTCAGTGCTAATTATCAACTCCATTAGTTCTAATGAGCTCCTGGTTAATATTTCATACCATTTGCTCAAAAAATTGTCATTGTTTACATGGGTTGCAGGAATGAGAGGACTACCTTAAAGGGATAGTAATACTTCATTTTATCTTTATTTTATTTTGTAGACATTAAAAAAACATGAACGATATAAGTCTTATCTCTCAAACCTTTATGGTTTAAGAGATATTCACAAGCAAAGTATCCCCCCCCCCCCGTTCAGCCAGATCAGAAGGGATGTGCCCAGGTAGACTGCAGAGAGGGACAATCTTCAATTAAGATAAGGGAAAAAGCTGAAAAACTTGTCAAGGGGGAAGGGCTTTCATTATTTTCATAGGAAGAAGAATGTCCCCTTCTGTTATCTGTCTGGTCTATGGACTGCATTCCACATCTGAGAAGAGATGGCTTACACTAGGTAAAAGGGGCGAGAGGGGGAAACTTTGCTTGTGAATATCTCTTAAACCATAAAGGTTTGAGAGATAAGACTTATATCATTCTTCATGTTTTTTTAATGCCTACAAAATAAAATAAAGTTAAAACGAAGTATTACTATCCCTTTAAGCCTCTAGGAATAATCTTATTTTTCACATAGCCCTCTAGGCTAGAGACTTCCCACCACATTCTTGTTCAATCATAAGTTTTGTTAATTCATCAAATGGAGTCTTGAGAGTATTTTCTACTACTATTTCTGGTTCCTTTATATCTAAATGAACGTAGGTAGCCAGCAAGTATGCCGAAACCATCTCAAATATAGTGAAGCCACAGCTAGGAGCTACATGGTATTCCTATGTATTAGTTACCAACATATACTCTGGAAGCAAGTCCCAAAGAGATGTGTGGCCACAAGAGCCACCACCACAAATGTTGGATTGCCACATCTGAGACCCCTGAATCACCATGTGTTTAGAAATATGTTGAGAATGGAATGTTTTAATTGATTGTGCTGGTCCTGCTGCTGCTGATGTAAACCTTTGCTGTCTACCTTTTCACTATGCTGTGTAGCAGTTTTTTTTAACCAAACTTTCTCCCTCTCATCCTCCACAATGCAACACACCACTTAATCTATAAGAATATTTTTATATTCTTTGACAGAATCTGATTCCTTAGAAATGTTGCTGATCATCCTGAATCGTTGTTGTGAAAAAGTGATGACACTTTGAAGTTGGGGTCCAGCAGTGTGGCAAGAATGTTTTCCTCATTACTCTATGCAAAGATCTTGCTTAAAGCATGCTAACATATCTTTTGACCGGCTAGTGCATGTCTGTGTTGTCATTATGGTAAGAGTCCTCAGCCAAGCTCCTTGTTTTTTCTGCAATGAATATCAGTGGAAGAATTTCACTAGTTTCTGCCCCTTCATGACTAACCAGCATGGTTGCCTCCTCAAAAGTTTTCAGCGGCTCATGTTGCACATTTGTTTCTATTGCCCAGGTGAAAGAGGCTCCCTACAAAGCTTTACAGTTTTTCGTTGTGTACTTGCTAACGGCCTTATTCTGCTCATACAAACATTCCAGCATGGTAGAGACATCCATTGTCAGGTTTTGATGGGGCAGGATTTGATGATGTATTAAGTGCGCTGTAGACACGCTAAAATGGGAGAAGATAGTAGTAGTTATCAGCCTCTCTATGAGAGTTTCGGATTCTGACAAGAATCCGGTCACAACTAAATATAGCACACGGGCCAAGCAGGGTACATGCACAGTCTCAAGCCAGTGATTTATGATGGAGCCATTATCAGCAGAAACAAAACCAGCTATTATGGAGCATGGTACAAGTCATTCCTCTCTCGTCTGCTCTAATTTATTAAATAAATCTATGGCTTTGTGGGACTGTTTTCTAAAACCCTGTATGCACAAAGTGGTATGGGTACGGGCTATCCTGATGCTGTCTTTTAATCATACTGCCAGAGGCAAGATTACTGACTGCCACCTGATGCTGCAAGATAATATTGTCCATTGGTGGAAGGGAAACCCAATGACCAGTGACAGTCATATAGTCTGTACTCTGACCCTTTACCCACCGCATTAACCACTTGCTTTTACTATTCTGGAATGGCAGTCCTGGAAAAATAACTGGCTTGGGATATGCCAGTGAGGTGAAAATGAAAAAAGGGGTGCCAGTGCACTCAGTAATTTCTTGCGTAACCTGGGTAGCAATCAATATTTATTCACATTATGAATGCATAAGGTGCTGCAGGGAAGGATGCACAAAGTAGAAAAAAGAAAGGAAGCCCTGCCAAAATACTACTCAGATAATTCACAAATGTGAGCTGAAACCTAAGAATATATAGGATAAAACTTAACTTGTAATATATCAACTATAAAAGAAGGTTTTAAGCGAAATGTAATGTACTGCCGGGGCAAAAATACACAGAAAAATACCCAAAGGACCACCTGAAATTGTAATGTAATGGAGAATAAAGATTATGCCGAAAAATAACCAGTTGTTGGCAATAAAACCCAAATCAGGTTAATTATGGTCTGTGTATTGTAGCATGAATAACTCAATATTCTAGCCCTTGAAAGGGCTTTTAGACCCCATTACCAGCTCTAAAAAGAGCTATTGCAAAATCTAATAAAACCTTGACAGCTGGCTATTGAAGTGAATCTGAATCGGGTTTAAACAAACACACTGATTTGTCATGCAGGCCAAGTTATTAGCACTGCTATATTCAAAATGAGAATGCCAGGGCACACATAACCGGTTTGCCGTAAACCTAGAAACTACACTGTACTATGGAGAGCATAATAATTCTGAGAAGTAGTGTAAATGGCTTAAGATTCTAGATGTAATTCAAGGCTATCGGTAATAAGAAACCAGTGAAGACATCAAAAGATATAAACATATAAGTTAACTAGGTTAAAGCCCATCAATTGACGGGGTCTAGATCATGCAGGAGCATTTCTGTTCCTCCTCTTGGCAGCGGGGGAGGGGGACAGCGGCGGTATTGAAGTGATCCCCGGTGCGTGCTTTCCCCTCCACCACTGCGCACACGCAGTTTGCTAGGAGGCATTGCTCCATGTGTCCGTGCGTGTTATGCACACAGGGAGCGAAGCATCCTAGCATAATTATTTATATATATATATATATATATATATATATATATATATATAAAATATATACCTTTTACAGGGCTAAATAGCTGTGAAGATAGCAATCAATTATACAGACAAGTAAGCTTAATTATTCCTGTCTATTTCCCAGGGCATATACCGGCTTGCCAAAGATTTAACCAAGACAAGTTAATAATCAGCTGAATGAGAAGATTGCTAAATCTGTCTGCCAGGGCATAAACCGGCTTGCCATAAAGAAAAATATCAGCTTCTGTTGATTAAAAACACTCAAATGTGAGTATGGGAATCAATGAACTGCAGGAGAATAAAATTACCAGCCCTTAAAAGTGCCTTCAATACCAATTACCGTCCCTGAAAATACCTTTTGCATAAGCCAAAAACAAAGTGAAGGTATAGGTATTACTCTATCCCTAAAGGACCGCTTGTAGTAGCACATGATACAAGAGATCAGACTCACTCATAATAGAAAACCAGCATGAGTTTCGCCAGACTGAAGCCTTTACTAAGGCTCATCGTTTGGATACTCTGAAATACCCAGCTATTTAAAGGGATAGTAAGATGGGCAGGTTGGATAGAGATTGTTAAATCTTCTGTGGGAATGCCCTCTGGTGCGTGGGTTTTAGGTTGATGTGCTCTGTACTATGTTGGCTGTGGTGCAGTGGGACGTGTCACTTTCTCCGAAGCTGTGTATATTTTCTGTTCTCCCTGATCAGCTCCATTCAAATTTTCATACTATATTACTTACAGTTTTTGATCATGGCACGAAAGGTGGTGGCACAATCGTGGATGTCAGAACACCCTCCCAAGCATGACCAATGGATGGCTCTTATAGCACATAATAAGGGACTTTACTTGCATAGGGGCACGCCGAAAAAATTCTACCAAATATGGGGTTTATGGACCTCTTACTGTAATTCTAGAACTCTTTTTCGACAAGGGTTGCGTGATATATAACTATTAAACACTGTTTTGCACTCCGTTTCTATTTCTCCTGGAGACTGTGGCTACATAAAGTACTACTTCTATACATACTTACATATTGAAGTTCCAATAGTTCTTGGATATGTTTATAAATAAAAGCAGAAAAGAGAAGAAAGCTCACAGCGCTTACTCACCATAAAATATCCATATCATATTATAATTCAATATAAGAATAAAGATTGAACTATAGATAGCAGCAAGGAATGAGAGGTTTCTCCAGTCCCCCTAACATTAGGCCTAAACCCAAAAGTGAAAACACATACAAAAAAGACAGTCCTGCGCTCCTCTATATACTGTGAACATAAGTGCCCTGTATTAAGCATATGTAATAACTCTTAATAAATCTAACTGAAAATAAGTGAGTATTTCATTCCACAAACTGGCCAATCCATGTATAAGCTTACCACCAACGCCAAGGTATCTCAGTTTGCGGTAAGTCCTACTCTAATACACCTATATAGACCCTATCTGAATTAAAATTAAAAACAGACATTCTCTGAAGAAAGATGTTATAATGTCTGTTTTTAATTTTAATTTTCACTTAGATTTATTAAGAGTTTTTTTTATATATATTTATAAATATTTAATGGAGGTGGTGTGGTGCTCATCTCCCGGAGGGGGGGGGGGGGAAGAGTGGGTTGAGTTTTATTGGGATTCTAGTTAGGGCTAGGGTTGGAGGGGGGTAGTTTAGGTTTGGTCTAGTTTGGTTCTTAAAATTTAAAATGGGACAGCTGTATCTTTTTGATATATATATATATATATATATATATATATATATATATATATATATATATACATTGGTGGATGGGCACTCCAATACTATTTTTAATGCCCCAGTGCTACTGCCGTTAGGATGAATTTATAAAAATGTTGTATCATAGAGACTACGATATCTTCAGCAGGCACACGACGGTCTTAATATAAAATAAAAATTTTATTGCTTCAAACAATTAAAAAGCTAAATGTCGACGTTTCGACCCACACGCGGGTCTTTGTCAAGACAGCAAACAATACTAACAAACACTCCTCACTTAAATACCAATTAGAATGCACAAGTAGGAAAAACACGCCAGCTGTATGGAATCGCGTGTTTAAATGACGTCATAAAGTTTTTTTTGAAAAGTTACTTTACCAAATCTAAAAAATGAAAAATTAATTAAACTATATCAATGCACTCTGTTGCTGAACAACATTGTGTCCAAATAGAGACAAATAAACATTGTATTGTGCACATCGTTGTTACACAGTATAGTTATTCATAATAATATTTCCTAACGTTATAGTGCACCATCAGTCGTATGTTACATATAAAGTAGACAGTTATTTGGGTGATTGGGTGGAGTGTAAGTAAGATACATAGGATGAAACTTTGTAACAAAAGAAATTCAAGTGGTTCATGTTCAAATAGTAGTGGATACATTGTTACGCCAACCGGAATCTCAGGTTGGTCATTCAATCCACATACTCCGAAAAGAAACCCTACATAAAAAAAAATTTCACCTTAATAAGCCACTTGTTGCGCTAGATTGAATAATGGCAACATAAAGGTCATTAAGAAAAAATAAACAGTACCTTGAATTCCTAAAGGTCTGTATATTGGAACCGATCAATCTCACCTTGGTTTCTACGGAGTCTGCCTCTTGTCAGAGCTCCGGATTCCTATATTTGGGGAGACTCATCGTACCTTCTGTAGTACGTTAAGTACTTGCATTGCATTCATTGTATTACTGATTCGTGATCGGATTCCTTATATGGAAGACACATCTTTAATATCGATACATACTTCCCCTGGTTTCTACGGAGTCTCTCTCTTGTCAGAGCTCCGGATTCCTATGACAGGGAAGATGCATATGTGTCATATTTATTGAAGGCAATTATAAATGCATTATACTACATAAAATCTTGATTGGGTCCATAAGTTCATCCCCATATCCATTATGCTTAGAAACAGTTGCGATACTGTATTAGTTCTTTCATGAAGATGCTCCTAGTTCCCTTGGCTCTACCATGCCTGTAATTTATACAGAGCATAGAAGTCCCATTTGTAGGGAATCTTTAAGAGTATTTTACATCCAATAGGAGAACAACTGTAGAAAAAGCGAGAGAGAAGAAAAAAAAAAAAAACACCTAAGCATTAAGTCTCACACTCCGCTCCAATCACCACCAACTATTACTGTACTCAAGTATGGAAAAAATCGTGCAAATAAAGTTGAGATCTTTCTTCCACGATCCTCAAAGAAAACAATAAAATGAAACTTGTTCATTTAAGCCTCTGGGTGAAACTGTATCCAGAAAGGTAATCCACTTGGTTTCCTTCTGTAATAGTTTACGTGCCCTATCACCTCCCCTACTGAGTGGCGGTATCCAATCTATTACCATATATTTTAAAGTAGATAATGTGTGATGTTTCTCTGCAAAGTGCATTGCAACAGGTTGCTTCATAATATTTGAAGATATTTTGCGACCTGGATTAAAGGGATAGTTATGTTTCATAATAAAAGCAGCTCTAATTAATCATCATAGTATTTGGACTTTGGAGAGTGTTATTTCAGTTCTGTCAGAGTTATAGTTCAGGAGTAATTCAGTGACAGTGTCCCCCTCCCGCCCCTTTTACTGATGTAACACTCCTCAGCCAAAGCAGAAGGGAGGTGCCCAGGTAGATTGCACAGAGGGACAATCTTCAATTAAGATAAGGGAAAGACCTGAAAAGCTTGTCAAAGTGGGCAGGGCTTTCATTGTTCTAATAGAAAGAAGAGTGTCCCCTGCTGTTATCTGTCCAGTCTATGGACTGGATTCCACATCTGAGAAGAGATGGCTTACACTAGGTAAAAGGGGCGGGGAGGGGAAACTTTGCTTGTGAATATCTCTTAAACCATAAAGGTTTGAGAGATAAGACATATCATTCTTCATGTTTTTTTAATGCCTACAAAATAAAATAAAGTTAAAACGAAGTATTACTATCCCTTTAAAGGAAACTTCTAATGCTGCTTTAATCGCAGCCCGAAGGTTCCCCATCCTCTCTTTGACTGTTGTGATAGTTTTTCCTATGTACATAAGTCCACAGGGGCATTGTATGAAGTAGATGACATATGTTGAATTGTATCCTAAGTTGTAACGAATGGGTATCTTAAAGCCTTTATGAGGATGACGGAAGTATGACCCACTTAGCATACATTTACATGTGACATGTGCATCTGAAGCATCCTTTCAATGTTTCCATATTTTTGTAATTCTGAGGTGAGTCTGTTCTAACTAATAAATCTCTTAAGTTTCTTCCTCTTTTGTATGAGGCCATAGGTGGTTGTTTCAAAATCTGTGGAAGATTCGTATCTGTTGCTATTATAGGCCAGTTTTATTTGACTACTGATTGTGTGTAGTTGGTTGCCATATCATAATTACATGTGAATACAGTTCTGTCCAATTTCTTCTTTCTTTTAATCTGCAATGCCTCATCCCGATTGATTTTAAGTACTTTATCTTCACATCTTTGAATTAATTTGGGATCATAACCCCCATCAATACATTTTTGACCCATATTCTTTAATTCCTTCTTGACATCTTCTTCTTGACTAACGATTCTTCTTACTCTCATCATTTGTGAGAAGGGAAGTCCCCTCTTCAGATGCTGTGGATGGTGACTGTGAGCATGAAGCAGATTATTCTTATCTGTTGGTTTATGGTATATAGTAGTGGATAATTGACCCTCATTTATTTTAACTAAAACATCGAGAAATGCTATGTCAGTCATACTGTGAGACAGGGTTAATTGAATATGTGGATCAGTGTGATTTAACTCATCTACAAACTGAATAAGTGATTGTGCTTGCCCATGCCAAATGAGGAACATGTCATCAATATAGCGAGTATATAAGAGGGCATGTTCCTGAAAGAGAGGGTGCACTGTTAGTATATCTTCTTCATAGCAATGCATAAACGCATTCGCGTATGAGGGCGCCATACAGGCCCCCATTTCTGTCCCAGTGCATTGCAAGAAGAAATCTTCTTCAAATTTGAAATAATTTTTGGTTAGTCATAGTTCTAGGAGATTCAGGAACAATTCTATCGGTGGTCCTTTATATAGCTGGTTGTTAGTCAATATCCTGCGTACGGCTTTAATACCACCCTCATGTGATATTACGGTATATAAGGATTTAATGTCCATTGTTGCTAAAATAGCCTGTTTGTCCACATTGTTTACTTCTTTAATAAGATGCAAAAAATCAGTAGTATCCTTCAAGTAATATGGTAATGCCTGTATGCAGGGTTGTAAGAACCATATATACTTACCAATAGGGTGTAACAAATAGCCTATGGCAGAGATTATGGGTCTGCCCGGTGGATTAGTAAGATTCTTGTGTATCTTAAGTAGTGTATATAGGATAGGACGTATAGGATGGTCCTGTACTAGAAAATTCCTTGTGTGATTGTCCAGCCAACCCGCTTCAACGCCCAGTTCTATAATTCTATCAATTTTTTTTTTATATTTAACCGTTAGATCTCCTTTTAGAAGTTGGTAAGTAGTAGTGTCAGAAGGTTGTGTCTTAATTTCTGCCCTATAATCACTATAATCCATGAGCACTATGGCACCCCCCTTGTCAGCTGGTCTTATAACTATACTACTATCCTCTCTCAGTGACTTAAGAGCCTGTGTTTCCTCTTTACTGAGGTTACTATAGGATTTATTCCTGAGAGGGAGATTATGTAGTATTTGTGATTCAATCATTCTGCTGAATGTTTTTAAGGAGGGGTTAGTATTGGGAGGATCAAATGTAGAACTCACTTTAAATGGAGTGGTGGTTTCCACATCAGGAGCCGAGCTGAAATGATCTTTTAATCTCAGCATCCTATTATATTTGTAGAAATCAACCCTCCAATCAAATTGTGAGAAATTATTTGTAGGTACAAAGGACAGGCCTTTTTGTAAAAGAGAGGTCTCAGCTGTAGAAAGTATATGATGTGATAAATTATATATTACGTTCTCGGTAATGGTGGTTTGCTGTTTGTCTGTTTTTGCCCCCCCCTCCTCGTGACTGTCCTCTGCCTCCTCCTCCTGCCCCTCTGGCTCTTGTTGTCACCCCTAAAAAAGTAGAAGTAGAAGGTTGTGGAACGTCCGAGTCAGTGTCTGGTGATGATGAAGAGAATGTAGATTCCTTTTCAGAATGACTTTGTAATTCTGGTTTTTTAGGATTGCGTCTCCTATACTGTCGTCGTTGTATACCTGTATTACCCAAAAGCCATTTGTATACTCTATGTTGTTTATAATCTTCTATTACTTTATCAAATGTATCTCTTTTGTATTGAGCTAATCTAGATTTATACGTGACAATCTGTGTTTGTAATTTATTCAACCAATCTTTATCAGTATCTGACTTAAGCATTTCTAGATGTTTATTATCAAATTCAAAAATACCTTTCCTTACCTCTACAATTTCTTTATTAATTTCTTCCACCACCAAGATCATAAGATCTAGTGAGCATTGATTCAGTATCCTGATCCACTTCTTGCAGAATTCTGCAGATGAGTTAAATCACACTGATCCACATATTCAATTAACCCTGTCTCACAGTATGACTGAAATAGCATTTCTCGATGTTTTAGTTAAAATAAATGAGGGTCAATTGTCCACTACTATATACCATAAACCAAAAGATAAGAATAATCTGCTTCATGCTCACAGTCACCATCCACAGCATCTGAAGAGGGGACTTCCCTTCTCACAAATGATGAGAGTAAGAAGAATCGTTAGTCAAGAAGAAGATGTCAAGAAGGAATTAAAGAATATGGGTCAAAAATGTATTGATAAAGGGGTTATGATCCCAAATTAATTTAAAGATGTGAAGATAAAGTACTTAAAATCAATCGGGATGAGGCATTGCAGATTAAAAGAGAGAAGAAATTGGACAGAACTGTATTCACATGTAATTATGATACGGCAACTGTTTTAAGTTCATGGCTTTGGGTGAATTAATTTGGCGCAAAAGGTTGCACAATGGCAGCTGTGTTAAAATCAATGTAGTTGTGAAGAAACTGCAAACTCACACCATGTGCTTTTTACAAAATGGTGTCCTCAACCATGTGGAGACAGGCTGGGGCCTAGCAAGATGGAGTCAGACCACGTGTTTGCTCTGAGATAAAATCTATGAGCAAAGGCAAGGCCAGGGCCTACAACTTGCTCACACCACACAAACCCCAACACAGCTATTAGAAGCAATATGAATTTGCCCACATCCAAAAAGCCAACCCTTTAATTAAAGTATATATCCAGAGAAATTTGTCCTAATGACCAATACCACAATTAACACAATAACACCCCAGTACTAGCAATAAGCAATAATATTTAATAACAAACAATAACATCAACAATACACTGTATATTATCAAATATATTCTAGCTAAAACATCTAATAATATTAACTAGACAATTACTTACTGCAGTGCAAATAAACACATAATACAACAATTATAGTAGAAAACACTATACATTGGTTACTAAGGTATTTTTCCTAGAAATATTATAGATAGTATGAAAAAAAATAGAGAGATACTTAGTTTCTATACTCATCTATCTGGAACAATGAGGATGGTGCTGCAGGGGAAAAACAGGCCAGGATCCTGGAACAGTTTTTGGGGCCTAGGCAAGGCATGGCCCCTTGCTGCTGGTCACATCTCCCTCTCCATGGCTCTCCTGCTCCAAGACCCTTCTTCCACAAGACCCCCTCAAGACTACCTGCACACCTCTTTTATTGTTGGCAAGCTCCACTCATCTCCAGCCCACTTTACCTGATTGACACACCCCTCCTCCCCTTCTCATAGAAGGAAGAGAAACAAAAGAGCAGCTTGTCCTTCTTTGTCATTTTCCCACCCAAACAGACCAGGGAGACAACAAAGAGACAAAAGGAAAATGGTGTCTAAAACACTAAATGTGATTTTAAGACAGGGGAACATATCCATGTAATGGACGCAGTTTTGTCGCAAATTCTGAAGCAACATACCTGTGTCCATAACAGCAACAACTACACACAATCAGCAGCCAAACAAAACTGGCCTATAATAGCAACAGATACGAATCTTCCACAGATTTTGAAACAACCACCTATGACCTCATACAAAAGAGGAAGAAACTTAAGAGATTTATTAGTTAGAACAGACTCGCCTCAGAACTACAAAAATATGGAAACATTGAAGAAAAAGGGATGCTTCAGATGCACAACATATGTCACATATAAATGTATGCTAAGTGGGTCATACTTCCGTCATCCTCATAAAGGCTTTAAGATACCCATTCGTTACAACTTAGGATGCAATTCAACATATGTCATCTACTTCATACAATGCCCCTGTGGACTTATGTACATAGGGAAAACTATCACAACAGTCAAAGAGAGGATGGGGAACCATCGGGCTGCGATTAAAGCAGCATTAGAAGCTTCCTTTAATCCAGGTCGCAAAATATCTTCAAATATTATAAAGCAACCTGTTGCAATGCACTTTGCAGAGAAACATCACACATTATCTACTTTAAGATATAGGGTAATAGATTGGATACCGCCACTCAGTAGGGGAGGTGATAGGGCATATAAACTATTACAGAAGGAAACCAAGTGGATTACCTTTCTGGATACAGTTTCACCCAGAGGCTTAAATGAACAAGTTTCATTTTATTGTTTTCTTTGAGGATCGTGGAAGAAAGATCTCAACTTTATTTGCACGATTTTTTTCATACTTGAGTACAGTAATAGTTGGTGGTGATTGGAGCGGAGTGTGAGACTTAATGCTTAGGTGTTTTTTTTTTTTTTTCTCTCTCGCTTTTTCTACAGTTGTTCTCCTATTGGATGTAAAATACTCTTAAAGATTCCCTACAAATGGGACTTCTATGCTCTGTATAAATTACAGGCATGGTAGAGCCAAGGGAACTAGGAGCATCTTCACGAAAGAACTAATACAGTATCGCAACTGTTTCTAAGCATAATGGGGATGAACTTATGGACCGTAGGAAAGATTTTATGTAGTATAATGCATTTATAATTGCCTTCAATAAATTTGACACACATGCATCTTCCCTGTCATAGGAATCCGGAGCTCTGACGAGAGAGAGACTCCGTAGAAACCAGGGGAAGTATGTATCGATATTAAAGATGTGTCTTCCATATAAGGAATCCGATCACGAATCAGTAATACAATGAATGCAATGCAAGTACTTAACGTACTACAGAAGGTACGATGAGTCTCCCCAAATATAGGAATCCGGAGCTCTGACAAGAGGCAGACTCCGTAGAGACCAGGGTGAGATTGATCAGTTCCAATACACGGACCTTTAGGAACTCCAAGGTACTGTTTATTTTTTCTTAATGACCTTTATGTTGCCATTATTCAATCTAGCACAACAAGTGGCTTATTAAGGTGAAAATTTTTTTTATGTAGGGTTTCTTTTCAGAGTATGTGGATTGAATGACCAACCTGAGATTCCGGTTGGCGTAACAATGTATCCACTACTATTTGAACATGAACCACTTGAATTTCTTTTGTTACAAAGTTTCATCCTATGTATCTTACTTACACTCCACCCAATCACCCAAATAACTGTCTACTTTATATGTAACATACGACTGATGGTGCACTATAACGTTAGGAAATATTATTATGAATAACTATACTGTGTAACAACGATGTGCACAATACAATGTTTATTTGTCTCTATTTGGACACAATGTTGTTCAGCAACAGAGTGCATTGATATAGTTTAATTAATTTTTCATTTTTTAGATTTGGTAAAGTAACTTTTCAAAAAAACTTTGACGTCATTTAAACATGCGATTCCATACAGCTGGCGTGTTTTTCCTACACGTACATTCTAATTGGTATTTAAGTGAGGAGTGTTTGTTAGTATTGTTTGCTGTCTTGACAAAGACCCGCGTGTGGGTCAAAACATCGACATTTAGCTTTTTAATTGTTTGAAGCAATACATTTTTTATTTTATATTAAGACCGTCGTGTGCCTGCTGAAGATATCGTAGTCTCTATGATACAACATTTTTATATATATATATATATATATGTATATATGATTGTAGCAGCACCCGTGGGACTTTTTTTATAAATTTATTAGACGAACAAAGTTACATATATGGTCAACGTTTTGGTCCAATGTTTCGGTCCCTTGCTGGACCTTTCTCAAGACATCTAACAAACTTCAAAAGCCAAGTTTAAATACTCTATCGTGCTAAAGCCTCCCGCATGCCGCCGATGAAGTCACTGGCCCGCCGACATTAATTAATTAGACGGTGGGCTAGACCAGCCCCACTCAACATTCAGGTGTCAGCATCGAACAAGCATTCAACTAATCACACACCTTGCGAGCCGAAGCGCAGTGTGTGTGATAATACACATCATATTAAGAAGTCAAATGGAGCATATCAAAGAGATAAACCGGAACAAACCTGTGTTAATGTATACCACTGTGGTGCTTGAGTGTGCCAAGCATCCCCATACCGGGTCCGTGTTCCACGCCTCCCGCTGGGGGCGTCGAGTATACGGACTCCAGATAGGGTCCGCCCAATGTCACTCACCAAGCCACATGATACCAGGGAAATAATGCAGCGCAGTGTCTGTGTGACTATGAGTCGCTAAGACAAAAGAATGAAACTAATACAATACATATAGTTCAAGGTAAAAAATGGCATAGCATCCAAAAAAATTATATGATCATAAAGTGTCAAATGTCACTTGGGATTGGCTCATGAGTTCCACTTGAAAGTCCTTCTGTCCATATAGCAACAGTAATCCCCAGTATGTAGATGTTACAATGAGAGGACCCCATAATGTTAATAAATGAATTTAATGAACAGGAGAGTGAATATGCCCATAACACAATACAAAATCTTATTGATGCGTGAACTGATTACATTAAATATAACTGTCATAATGAGCTTGAGTGTGACATCAAAAGAGAAGTTCCAGAAGTCTAATAATGATAAGTGATCCCCAAAAGAAGATTAACAGATCTGAATGAATGAGACACAGTACCTAAACCAGCAAAAAGTAGATGTTTTCTATTTTCAATAAAGTGATTAATATATTCTAATATTGATCAGGACAATTACAGGAGGTGAATGGTTAATGTGGATGTAAAACAACTCAAAATATAGGATAAGTAGAACCAATAGGGGAGAATAAAGGGAACTGTCTATAAATACCATCTCAGAAAAGAGGTTGATAGTCCAATATGTTGATGGTGGACTCATAGTCTCAGGAAATGATATTTTTAAGGCAACCCACTTTGGGATATATCTGCCCATCATTCCTGTGTAGTGACTACATGTGACAAGTGATATTATTAAGGACTACCCAGGGGGGTATTGCTGCCCATCCAAACACTAGAGAAGTCAAATGCCACTGATAATGTATCACAAAAAACAGGATAAACTGGCCTTTTCATTAAGACCTCTAGGGCACACTGTATCCAAATAATGAATCCGCTTTTCCTCTTTCTAAAGTAATTTTCTGCCCCTATTGCCTCCCCTTCGTAATTCACCTTGGAAATCAATGATCATATATCTCAGTTCAGCCAGTGTATGTTGGTGCTCTGCAAAATGATGTGCCACTGGCTTATCACTCTTATTTCCTTTTAATGCATCCCTAATGCTGGTGCGGTGGTTAGCCATTCGTTCTCTCATACTAGTGATAGTTTTTCCTACATATATCAAACTGCATGGGCATCTGATAATGTATATGACATATTGACTGGTACAAGTTAATCTGTGTCTTATGGGTATGCGTTTTCCTGTGTATGGGTGGGCAAAACTATCTCCTGTCAAAAGATATTTGCAGGTAGTGCAGCCTGTGCATTTGAAACATCCATTTTTCATAGATGGTAACCATGTATTATATTTGCTAGTGTAGCAGTGTTGAGGATCCGTAATTACCAAGAGATCCCTGAGATTACGCCCTCTTTTATAACAAATCCTGGGGGAATTAGTGAATACTTTAGGTAAAGTTTTATCCGAAGACAAGATCTCCCAGTGTTTAGTTAAGGATTGTTTAATAAGAGGACTAGAAGTAGTGTATGTAGATGTAAACGTCACTCTCAGGTTTCTTGGATAGTGTGTTCTTAGTTAATAGAGATTCCTGTGTCTGCTGTAAGGCTTTCATCAATGCATTTTCCAGTATGTTCAACTTATAACCTTGCTGTAAAAATCTGTGAACCAACTCATTTAATTAGGTTAATGCCAAGTCTGGATCCGAATTATTCCTGATGATGCACAGAAATTGTGCGTAAGGCACCCCATGTTTAACATGCGTCGGGTGGAAACTATTAAAATGTAGTAACGTGTTGCGATCTGTCGTCTTCCTAAAATTGGTTGTGCCAAGTAGGCCATTCTTGACAAATACAGTAAGGTCAAGAAAATTGACCAATGTGGGATTCGCACAACTAATGAATTTAATAGGTGAGTCTAATGCATTGAGTGAGTTGACAAAAGTGATGAAGGAATCTATATCACCTCTCCATATCAGAAACAGATCGTCAATAAAGCGTCTGTAAAATAAAATCTGAGAGGGTATCAATGGTGAAATATGGATAGATTCATTTTGGGCCATAAATAGGTTTGCGAAGGTGGGTGCTACATTAGACCCCATTGATGTACCAGAGATCTGTAAGTAATAGTCCCGCTCAAATCTGAAATAGTTTAGAGTGAGACAGTATTCCAGTAACTCCAAGAGAGAGCCAATGGGAGGTCTAGATGGATATTTAGGTGTTCTCATGAGTGCTGAGGCCACTGCTCTTATACCTTCCGAAATTGGTATTACTGTATATAGAGAACTAACATCCATGGTGGCTAACAGAAATTCACCCTCTAATTTTCCTATTGTTGAGAGTTCCCGGATGAAATGTCCAGTGTCCTGTATGTAGGAAGGTAACTTTTGCACTATTGGTTGTAGCCAGAAGTCCAGATATTGGGCTACTGGTTGTAGTAACGAAGCCCTAGCTGAGACTATAGGTCATCCCGGGGGATGTTCCAAGCTCTTATGTATCTTTGGTAATGTATATAGGATAGGACATACCGGGTACTCAACCGTTAGGAATTTGAGTGTGTTCTCATCCAGCCAACCATGTTGATAAGCATTATTCAAGGACATATCTATTATTTTCTTATGTTTGGCAATGGGATCTGTTGTTAGTCTTCAATACACATTACCATCATTCAATTGGTTAAGGATTTCCAGCTGGTAATCACTGCAATTCATGACCACTACAGCGCCTCCCTTATCGGCGGGACGAATTACAATCGCTGGGTTTTGTACTGAAGTTTGGTCAAATTATTGTGAGGAACCATATGAGGTTTAACCTTAGACTCATTTTCCACTAAACGTATGAAACTTTTAATAGTTGGATTCGTATTAGGAGGATCAGAAGTGCTTTTTGGATGGAAATTATGTGCTCTCGTATCCTCCTGGGATTGAAAATGATCCTTTAATTTCAATAATCTCTGGAATTTGAAAAGTCTACAGATATATCAAAATTATTCTGTTTAGTAGTCGGGATGAAAGTCAATCCCTTGGATAGAACACTCATTTCACTAGGTGATAAAGGGTGAGAACTAAGGTTAAATACTATGGTTTCTTGGGTGGTTTTGAGCCTGTTTTTTAGCCTGTAGTGGCCCCTTCTGGTGTGGGGTCTTTTGCGAGAGAGAGTCGGACCGGGTTGTGACCCCTAAAAAAGTTTCCTTGGGGACCACAGGTTCGGGAGCCATGTCTGATTCGGAGGAATTCCCTGAGGATTGATCCACTGTGCGAATATTAGGCTTAGTCATTCGCCTTCTATTACGTGTTGGACCTTGAGGACTTTGGCTGATTTAAATCTGTGGAGTTCAGTCTTATATTTATCAATAGCCTCAGTTAATTTCTCTGACCATTTATTTTCTGTGTCTGAAGTGAGTGTGGCCAAATGTGTGTTCTCAAAAGTGGCAATGTCAGATCTCACTATTTTTAGTTCCCTAGAGACTTCCTCAATATCACAGTGCATGTGATTCTCTGTCACTCTTAACTTGTGGTTCGCTCTGATTTGCTGAGCCAGTTTGGCCCGCCCCTGGTGACCTTCTTATGCCTGGCCCAGACACCTGTCAGATGCCCTTTCGTGGTGTTCCCAAGCCAGTAGTGCTGTCGCTGTGTTGCTGTGTTCCGGATTCTCGTGTACTGACTTGGCTTGCTCTGACTACGCTCCAGTGTTCCTGATCGTGTTTGACCCGTGCTCGTCTGTGAACCACCTCTGTGTCTTGACCCGGCCTGGCTGACGTTCCTGTTCGTGTATGACCCGGCTTGTATGACTACCTCCTGTGTGCTCCGACCCGGCCCGGCTGACTTCATGCTCCATGATCAACTTCCAGCCTGTTTCTGTGACCTCCGATCCCGTTATCGCCGCGACATTTTGCACCCGCTGTTGCCAGCCACCGTGTGACCATACTGCCTTGTGTTGCCTTCGATCAGTGCAGTGTATTGTTGTCTTGCAGAGCTGTGCGTGCCTCACAGTGCCTCACTATACTTGCAGAGCCTCATTGCCTTACTGAGCCTTGTGCAAACGTGCATATTAACCCTTGCAGTACTGCTTTACTCTCGCTACCTCGTTTCCCAGTATAGAGCCTCTTTCGTTGTGCTACGTCTGCTGAGTTGGCCGTTTACAGTCGGCGACTCTACCTATCCTACTGCAGAGTAGTCACTTTATGTGGGCCGGTAGGGCATCCTTGGCTCTCACTTCTCGTTGTTTACTGGGCGATACCCACTGCGGTAGTGTGGCAGCAGAGAGAAGGCTCAAGCTCCGGCAGGTTCCCGTTGTATACGCCCATGGGGGCTATAGGCTCTAGCACTATTACTGCTGGTATCCGGTTACGTCTGAGGAGGCTATTATCAGCTCTTGCATTGCAGGCCGGTTTCCGTTACGCCTGTAGAGGCTACACACACTTGCACTCGCAGAAGCAGTTTTCCTGTAGGTACGCCCGTGGGGGGCTATTTGGATCTCTGTTCTGCTTTACTACTTGGTCACTTTGGCTAGGCATTTACGTTTCCAGTACACTGTGGACTGTCTCTATCAGCACCTCCTTTTAACACCTAGGGCGTGCCAAACCACCACATCTGAGACTGACTGATTTATGCTCTTAACCCTTTGGGGTATAGTACATCATTCTCTGCATAGAGATCTTGTATGTCAATTATATTGTGCATTATCTCTCTGTACTATATCAGTCTTCACTGTGTGTATATTTCTACCGCCACTAGAGGGTGATAGTTTGCATTATTGTTATTCTAATAAAATTGTGTTTTATTTTACCTACTGGTCTGAGTGTCCTAAAAACTGTTACACTCAATCACCAATAACATCAAATCATATGAACATTTATTTAATATGCAGCACCATTTGCGACAAAATTCAGGGTTAGTACGCCCTATTGTTGGTGGTGGTGATCCGGAACCCCCTAGAGATGTGTTTAGCCCTAAAATAATCAGAAAGATAAATACCATAAAGCTGAAGATCACATTCACGTTGTTTCAATTTAGTCAGATTATTAAATAAATCTTGGGGTGCCTTACCTTGCAAAAATTCTGTGGCTGATTCCGTGAATAAGATATCTTCTGCCTGTTGCTCTGTAAAAGTTAGAGAGTCCACAGGTTGTTCCAAAACGATGAATGAGGAAGGGTCTTCCATAGCTTGCATGAAATAGATTAATGCTGAAGTGTCCAGAGTCACTGGCTCTAGAATCTGAAACGCAGAGACAAATGTAGAGATAAATGAGGGTGCACTTCCTATAAAGTAGTAGGTAATGTCCAGAGATGGAAAGCACTCTCTCCCAAGGAAAAATACTGCTCAGGTGCACAATCCCTATATTTATGTAAATAATAGAGGAAGAATGAGGCAGCACCCGTGGGACTTTTTTATAAATGTATTAGACGAACAAAGTTACATATATGGTCAACGTTTCGGTCCAACATTTCGGTCCCTTGCTGGACCTTTCTCAAGACATCTAACAAACACCAAAAGACAAGTTTAAATACTCTATCGCGCTAAAGCCTCCCGCATGCCGCCGATGACGTCACTGGCCCGCCGACATTAATTAATTAGACGGCGGGCCAGACCAGCCCCATTCAACGTTCAGGTGTCGGCATCGAACGAGCATTCAACTAATCACACACCTTGCGAGCCGAAGCGCAGTGTGTGTGATAATACACATCATATTAAGAAGTCAAATGGAGCATATCAAAGAGATAAACCGGAACAAACCTGTGTTAATGTATACCACTGTGGTGCTTGAGTGTGCCGAGTGTCCCCATACCGGGTCCGTGTTCCACGCCTCCCGCTGGGGGCGTCGAGTATACGGACTCCAGATAGGGCTTTTGGTGTTTGTTAGATGTCTTGAGAAAGGTCCAGCAAGGGTCCGAAACGTTGTACCGAAACGTTGACCATATATGTAACTTTGTTCGTCTAATACATTTATAAAAAAGTCCCACGGGTGCTGCCCCATTCTTCCTCTATTATTTACATAAATATAGGGATTGTGCACCTGGGCAGTATTTTTCCTTGGGAGAGAGTGCTTTCCATCTCTGGACATTATATACCTGATTGTATGTATTTTTTCTTTTACTTATTTACCATGTACACTAGCATTATGTTTGTAATGCATTATTACCGTTCTCTTAATAAAAATGTTTAAAAAAAAAAAAATCATCATAATTAATCATCGTAGCATTTGGACTTTGGTGAGTGTTATTTCAATTCTGTCAGAATTGTAGTTCAAGAGTAATTCAATAATAAAGTATCCCCCTCCCGCCCCTTTTACTGATGTCACACTGCTCAGCCAGATCAGAAGGGAGGTGCCCAGGTAGATTGCAGAGAGGGACAATCTTCAATTAAGATAAGGGAAAAACCTGAAAAACTTGTCAAGGGGGGCAGGGCTTTCATTGTTTTCATAGGAAGAAGACTGTCCCCTGCTGTTATCTGTCTGGTGTATGGACTGGATTCCGCATCTGAGAAGATATGGCTTACACTAGGTAAAAGGGGTGGGAGGGGAAACTTTGAATATCTCTCAAACCATAAAGGTTTGAGAGATAAGACTTATATCGTTCATGTTTTTTTAATGCCTACAAAATAAAATAAAGATAAAACAAAGTATTACTATCCCTTTAAACCGGAACCAGCAACTCGTAAAGGATGATTGACGTCGTAGGCAACCAATGATACTTGCCCATGGTTGCACTGATACAATGTTGCTCACAACAAATTTAAACTTTCAACAGCTCATCATAAAGAGAGAGGAGGAGAGGACATGATTATAAGATGAGAGAAAGTGTTCAAAGAATTAACTTTGAAAAAGTCAACATCTTAAGTATGAAATACTTTGCAGAAATCGAGTAAAGTTGAACATACATATAAAATCAATGTCCAAATAAAATATATATATAAAGCATGTTGAAAAACAAGAATATCCAAGTGTATGAATTTAATATTCACATGTAAATTTGATGAAACATTTTAAAAACACAATATACAATATCAGGCACATAAGTCAATATAGATAAGGCTGAATTCAACTTAAAGATGAATATGGACAGAAAACTCTTCATTAAGTCCTTGAAGTTTCAAAGAATTAAGCCAAAATAGCCATCTGTCTTCCCATTGCATTAGTATGTAATTTGTGTCACCACCTCTGATGCCAGTCTTTACATTTTGTAAACCCCAGGCTTGTAGCATTTGAGATTTGCTGTTATGACATAGCAAAACATTGGATGCTACTGGATAATTTTTTTTGAGTGGATTAAAACTATCTTAAGCAGCATTACTAATATTATTAGCATGTTCTCTCAGTCTAGTGGATAACTTGCGCCTGGTTTTACCCACATATAGACCACAAGGGCATTGCAGACAGTATACCACATATTTTGTTTGTCATGTAATGAAATCTTTAATGACTCGTATTTTGCCAAATCTGTCTGTGACTGTCTGGTAACCATCATGTGTTGACAACACCACACAGTGACTACAGAGGTGAGATCCACTAAATTTGGGGCCCTTTTCCAACACATCGATGGTTTGTCATTTAATATTTTAGACAAATCCGCGTCATTCCTCAATAAGTGCCAGAGTTTATTGAGAATGCCCATTAAAGACTCTGGCGATTATAAGTGGTAATAAACCAAATTAGTTGCTTACTGTCATCCTTTGGTTTATTATAAAGAAGGTATATAGGGCTCTCTTGTAAGCCCTCTTGATGGAATTTTTACCGTGCTCTTTCAATCAGACATAATTTTAGTTCTTCAGATTTGTTTTTGAATATTTGAACATCACTACAATTGCGTCCTAATCTAAGATATTGACCAACTAGTATATTACGTTTGATGGCAGGTAGATGCTGGCTACTGTGATGTAACAAACTGTTGGTTGCTGTAGACTTGCACACTTTTCAGTGTATCATCAGGACCTCTCTCTCTCTCTCTCTCTCTCTCTCTCTCTATATATATATATATATATATATATATTTAAGAATATCCAGAAAAGGAATTTGAAAGGAATCCAACTCCAAAGTCAACTTGAGATTCATCTCATTCAAATTCAGTATGAAATTTAATTTTTGTAGGTCAACAGGACCATCCCATAAAATAGATCATCTATGTATTGTAACCAAAATAATATATGGTCAGTGAAGTCTGAATTGCTGTCAACAAATACCACCATCTCCTCCCAGCAACCTAAATATAGGATGGCTTAAGATGGAGCACAGGCACTGCCTATAGCAGTACCTCTCGTTCGAAGATAGAATTTGTTCTGAAAGACAAAATGTTTATGATGTAAAATGAATGACAGTAACTCAATCATTAAAGTTCTTCTATCTGGATCCAAACTAGAAGATTGTTGTAAGAAATATTCAATGGCCTTAACCCTTTGAGTACTAGAGGGGTACACAACGCATTGCTTTGCAATGTGTTGCATACCCTACTGGCACTCAACCACAAGTGCTGTTAATCGAAGTATACAGCGACTCAACATCACATGTTACTAACAAGGTGTTAGAACCAATTGGCAGAGCTTCAATCTTTGACAAAATGTCAGTAGTATCTCTTACATAAGAATTAAGACTGACCTCATGTGGTCTAAGTATGTAGTCAATTAACTGACTAGCATGCTCTTTAAGGCTGCCATTACTAAAGATAATTGGTCTGCCTAGTGGTATTTCCTTGTTTTATGCACCTTGGGTAAACGATAGTGTAGCAACTGTTGGAAATTCAGTCTTAAGAAAAGATACATCTAAATTAGTAATACACCCTGTATTGTGGCCATATTGGATATGTTTGTAGTATTTATCCAAAAAGTCTGCAGTAGGATTGCCAAGTAGTTTGTAACAGGTTGTATCATTAAGTTGTTAGCTTGCCTCTGTCATGTACATCTCCCTGGGCCACAGCACAACATTACCCCCCGTATCAGAGGGTTTAATCATGATGTCATCCCATCCTTTTATTTCCTGTAAGGCTTTGTTTTCTGATTGAGTTAGATTATTATTGCTCACAATGTCAGGAAGAGACAGAATATCCTTCATAACTAAGTCAGCAAAAATCTGCATGTTGGGGCATATTGAGAAATTGGGGGTAAAAGTCCATTTTTTTCATTTGGTTTAGAGGAGAGCTTATGTTGTGGGCTGGAGTTCTTGGCTGTTAGGTCACATAGATCTTTTAAAATTTCTGAATCTACATCAAGATTGTCTTCAGTTATGTTGATGTCTGACTGTTCTTTTAACAAAAAACTTATGAAGTACAAGTTTACGATTAACCTGTATAAATCCATTAACATTCCAAATTTGTCCAACTTGTTAGGAGAGAAAGTGATGCCTTTCTGTAACACATTAGTATAAGACTCAGATAATACATGTGATGATAGATTAATGACCTACAGAGTCTTAATCATCTCCTGTATCTCCGATTTTTGTCCCTCTGTCTGTAATCCCATTTTGTACAATCTCTTAATTCCCTTTCCAACCCTTCTGGTAGGCCTCTTAGATTGTGGTTGACTGCTGTCATGTGACCACTGGTCAGAATCAGATTGTTCTTTGTCTGATGTTGAGCTGACACTAGTATCTCAATTATTATAGGGTCCAAAAGCCCATTCAATGGCTGGAATATTGACTTATTCATGCTCCTACAATACATTGACCATAAGTAACCAGATTTTGGTTTTATTGCTAACAACTGGTCATTTTTCGGCATAACCTTTTATCCACCATTATATTACAATTTTAGGTGGTACTTTGTTTGGGTCTTTTTCAGTGTATTGTTCTCAGAATAGATTTTTCAAGTGGCAAACCTGTATATTTTTGCCCCGGCAGTACGTTACTTTTCGCTTATAACCTTTTATAGTTGGTATGTTAAAAGTTATGTTTTATCCTCAATACGTAGGTTTCAGCTTAGGACTCAGCTTACATTTGTGAATTATCTGAGTGCTAGTTTGGCAGGGTTTCCTTTCTTTTTTCTACTTTATGCCAGCGATGAGCTACTAATGACATCAGTTCTCTAAATACTCAGCATTCAACAAAAGAATAACATAGAAACATAGAAACATAGAATTTGACGGCAGATAAGAACCATTCGGCCCATCTAGTCTGCCCAATTTCCTACTGTGTAAAAAACACACAACCTCAAACCTTTTTTGGTCCTTGGTCTTTTCTTATGTTAAGGACCGCCTTATGCCTATCCCATGCATGCTTAAATTCTGTCACTGTATTGACATCTACCACTTCTGCTGGTAGGCTATTCCACTTATCTACTACCCTCTCAGTGAAGTAAAACTTTCTTACATTACATTTAAACCTGTGTCCCTCTAGTTTTAGACTATGGCCTCTTGTCCTAACGTTTTGACTCTTTTGAAATATACTTCCATCCTGTACTTCGTTGAATCCCTTCATGTATTTGAATGTTTCTATCATATCCCCTCTCTCTCTTCTCTCCTCCAAGCTATACATATTCAGATCCTTTAGTCTATCCTGATATTTCTTTTCCTGTAGACCAGTCACCATTTTAGTAGCCCTTCTTTGAATTTTCTCTAGAGTATCAATATCCTTCTGGAGATGGGGTCTCCAGTACTGTACACAATATTCTAGGTGAGGTCTAACTAGAGATCTGTACAGTGGCATGACTACTTCCCTTTTTCTGCTACTAATGCCCCTAGCTATACAACCCAGTGCCCTGCTTGCATTCCCCATCGCTTTATTACATTGCCTGCTTACCTTTAAGTCATTTGAAATAAGGCAGCATGTCCACTGCTAACATCTTGGCAACCTTGCCATTCCACAGGTGTGCTTTGGGATCACTGTAGAAATGAAAGGGGAAAAGAACAGGGGGCTCCCCTAGTGCAAATAAGACTAGATGAATACAGACTACCACCAAAGCACATGAGTGGGTACACATAAATATATATATATATAATATACAAATACTTGTTAAAATAAATGAATAATATGTCTGATCCAAGTGGAAACATGATGGAAAAAAGATGATGTACAATAGCTGGATACATTTGAAACATTATTTGGTGAGAGAGAGTGAGTGTGAGAAAGTGTGTGCATAGTGTAATCCCTATAAATAATAAGAGTAATGTGAAATAAAGTGTGATAAATATGAAATTGAAATAAAATTGAAAAATAGCAAATTAGAAACTGAAAATTCTCTAACTTCATTAAGACACAAAGGTCTAAAAGTGGATAATCTTTAAATCCATTATGATTCTCTGTTAATGAGCCTTTATCTATCTCCATCAGGCTTAATCAGTTCTAGATTAACTGGATCTCTGTTGTGATTTGTATCAAAATCATGTAATACACTATGTATTTGATATCCCTTCTGAATATTCCTCTTGTGTTGTACCAAACTGCTCTAACTTTTGAGTGGTCCTACCCACATATTGGATTTGACAGGGACAAGACAGGAGGTATATGAAAAAAACAGAATTACAGTTTATGATGTGCTTGATTTAAACACCTCAGAAGTAAACATTGAGGAAAAATGCACAATTCCTTTTGAAATAAACACACAGGTACAACACTTGGCCCAGTAGGGTTCTATAAATGTTTGAGTGCCATTTTGTACAATACTCATAGGAAGATTACCCCCATTATTATTAACTAGATTAGATACTTGGATTTTTTTTTTGATCTAAAATGACTTGGTCATGTAATAATGTTTATAGTTTTTGCCCTCCTATAAATGAGATTAGTTTCACTGGATATACTGTCTCTCAAAAAAGGGTCCCACTCTAAAATAGTCCAATGTTTGTTTAATATTTAAAAAAAAATCAATTTAGTGATAAAGGGACCTGTAAATGTCACTGATCCGATTTATTGAGTTTGACAATTGGTGTTCTGGCTCTTAAATATGAATCCTAAATTAGATTCTCAGGATAAGACTTCACAAAATCTGTCCCCGAGAATCAGAAAATTGTAAATTCTAATAAATGTTTGTTTTATGTATATTTATGTTTTATTTATATTACTTGTAAATCCTATAGATTTTGAACAAAACTTACAGCTTCATTAGGGTCACCTCTCCAAAAGATCAAAATACCATATCTATATAATAGCGTAACAGGTTCTCTGTGAAAAAGCCTGAATTAAAGACACATTGTTCCTCCTCCAGTCCCATGAAGAGATTGGCATAGCTCAGTGAGAATCTGGTGCCCATTGCGTCCACTTAAAAAAACATATCTTTGGTAATGGCAAGAGATGATCCTGCATTAAAAAATGTTAAAACTGTTTCTGGCACTGTAACCAATCCCCCTCCTCCGTGTAGATAACATAATACCCAACCCTTCACTCTTATAATAAAAACATATATTTATTACTGAAAGCGTCATACAAATTACACCCAAAATGTCAATAATTCAAGCCAACCTCATTAATATTATCAATCTCATATAAAAATATCAAAATTGGGGATGACCTCAAGTAAACACTACATGGTGTTCCTGATGTCTCCTCTCTGTTTCATTACAATATAAAACATAACATTCCACAAGGACACATATGTCCCCTCTTCACTCCACACCCCTTTAACGCGACTAGGGTATGTTGCGCTCTGCCCTCGCCGTCCAAATCGTACCACTAACCTCTACCCCAGGTAACGACCGTCTCCAAAATACTCTGAGACAGCTAACTCACCCAGCTGTCGGCAGTTGGCGCGAAAAAACACCATTAGGCAAATCACAATCACACCTCGTATTGCACGTATAAACGGTTGTGTTACAGAGGGGGCATCGGGCTCCAACTCTTATTAACATCTCATGACCGTATAAATACTAAAAAAAAATAATAAAAAAATAAATAATAAATAATAAAAATACAAAACAAAAATCCCAAAAAATTCAAAAATATATAAAAAAAATCCAAAAATTAAAAATCCAAAAATGTCATGAAGATGTTAGAGGTCAATAACCTCAATGCCTATGTTAATAGCAGATACTCCACAGCGTCTCTTCAAACGCACTTCCAGGTGTCCATCCACCTCATTCCACTTCAAATTACACTTATCTCCATATACAACTGTATCTATCTAGTGCTACATGGAGGAACCCTTTAATATGTTGCTTCTTTGTATTCAGACCCAAGCACGTTTCTCTTGACGAACTTGCTTCTTTGTATACAAAACTTATTACTTTGTATTTCACGTGGGACTTTAAAGACGTTCTCAATCGCAACTTACTCTTGAAGAAACAAGACACTTAAAAGATACAACCTTCAACCATGTATATCTCCTCATCCATTTCAATTCTCTTCCTCCATAATCTCATTACAGATATACTATATTTCACGGTTGTTCCAATCACTCACGGTTACGATGACCTCCAATAATCCCGCTTCAGGATAGTGTCTTTCTCATGAGTTCCTTTATGTTGCGGCATCCTCTACCATTCATCACTCACGTGGTTTCTCACTTAAATCAAATTACGGATACATTTGAACGTCTTCCTCTGTACCACTTGTCTTTAAGCACTCTTCTGATACAGTTGCATGACCACCTTCCAATGCGTTTTGGAATCAGACCCCTTCTTGAGCCACAAATATACCCTGAAGAAGGGGTCTGTTTGATTCTGAAACGCGTTGGAAGGTGGTCATGCAACTGTATCAGAAGAGAGACACAATTGCCTGATGGATAGAAATGTTGCCAAGGTGACACAGAGGCAGGAACGTCAACCAAGCCGGGTCGGTACGCAGGAGCAGCAACGTCGGCCAAGCCGGGTCGGTACGCAGGAGCAGCAACGTCAGCCAAGCCGGGTCGGTATACAGGAGCAGGCGCAGAAGAATGGTCAGGCAATCTGGGTCGGTGCACAGGCAGGAGACGAGATGCAGAGTAGTCGGACAGGCCGAGTTGGTATACTGGGAATCACTGAGAAGAAACAAGCACTGGTACAGAAACACCACTAAAGGGCACCGGAGGGGTGCCAGAGCCCAGTATATAAAGGCCATACTGGGCGGGACAAACACAGACTAGCCAAAGGGAACAAGACACAGTGTAGACAGAAAATAGCAAGGGGAGCACGGGCACCGTGATACACTGCTAGCCACAAATCCCCATGGGCATTGCCTGGGAAAGGGAAGAAGGCTGGGGGATGGCTGGCAGTGTATGTGGTGCTATCACACAAAGGTGTTGTTCCCCATACTTCCCAACACGCTAGAAATCCGACATACACTGCCCCTTCTGATATACTACCCCCTCTTGTAATTTGACATACAGTGCCCCCTCCGACATACTACCCTCCTCCCCTTTGTAATCCAACATTCTGACCCCCTTTCATATGTAGAGCAAAGTTAACCCTTGGCTTACCCCTGTGGATGACATTCTCCTTTTTCTGTCTTTTCCAGGGTCTTTTGTTAATCACTTGATATCCTTACTAAATTATTTCAGTTAGCTTACACACTTCAAAGTTAACTTCAACAAGTCCAAAACTCTTAATCTCATTGCCAATGACTGCGGTAACTTCTAAAGCAACGCTTCACATTTCTGATGGCCTACAGACAATATAAAATATCTAGGGGTCACTCAAAATCTAAAAAGTATAGTAAGATGCAGTCTTCCTCCGTTATGCTCATCCACAGAATTAGATGAATGGAGATAGAAGTCCTTATATGTCTCATGCTGGGATGGGCAAAAAGTCGGAGAAATTTCCCACATGAAATTTCATGAAAAAAATAGATTTCCATCTTTTTTTTGTGACTTCTCGTCCATAGACAATTCATCAAATTTTTGCCTTTTAGCACTGCATTGGTGAAAAAATTTTAATTTTTCACCTATGTTTTCTAAGACTGTAAGATTTCCCACCGCAACATTACTTCTTCTGAGGGCTAAAGTGGAGAAATAAATATCTGAAAGAAAAAGTTGAGTCCTAGAGTAACCTATTTCTTGAAGAAATTGTTAACAGGCTGAGTTCCTTTAGCATTTGCACTTTGCTTAAGTAACATTGGCACTAGGGATGAGCAAAAACGGTTGCCTCAAAATAAATTTCATTAAAAATGGCACTTCCTGCATAGGTAATAATGTCTCACAGAAAATGTTGTTTTCCTGCTTATTTCCCCTGGCTCATTGCATTGAAATAATTAGGAAGACTGAATTTTTTGCAACCGCATTGCAGTTTTCTCTTCTTTTCCTGCAGGCATATAAAAGAGTGTTAGGCTCTCACAGCATGTGTTTGTGAGATGAGAGAGAAGCATTTTGAGCTATAGAAGATAGGCAAAATAAAGGCGAATTGAAGCTTAGTTGAGTGAGTCTTTTTAGGTAGGACATTTGTTCTCTGTATTAGGGAAGTCGGGGGCACTATGGGGAAGAAAGAGGTTGACCCCAGATTACTTCAAAATTTCAGGTTGATTGACTGGCAAGACACAGGCATCTGGGGTCCAATTTGCTTCGGGTTCAGTTTGCTTGATCTTGGTGTTATTGTCTCTGTGCTGGGGAAGTCTGGGGAAAGAGGTTGTTGATTTTGTTTTTCAGTTATACATTTTTTGTTGTTGTTGTTATGGACAGACTAGTGAGGACAAGTAAATAAAAAAAAAATATATTTAACAAAAAATGGTGAAGACATATGACTGGGATCCTGGAATGAGCTGTATGACTGAGACAGCAGACAACATTGAGAATTTTGTTGAGGGCTAAGGCAATACAACACACTCCATCAGTTGTGTACTATAAAGACACCCTGGATCTGTAACTCAAGAGACAGTGCAAAAACAGAAAGAAAAGGCCAATCTAAATGTAGAAAATTTATTTAAAACATTCATAAAACAGGTAAGATATTGCACTCACATTTTCCCTGCTTGGGCTTTGAGTATCACAGGCCTTCTGTCATGGTTTGTTTTGACTCTCAGACACAGAGTAAGATAAAATCAAACTTTATTGAAAAGTTTAATAAGAACCCTCACGGGTCCTGAACATACATATATACGACATGAACAAAATAGGTTCAAACAGTATCTTTACAAAGATACAGTATGGTAGGCTCTACCGGCCTTGCCAATATACCGGGCAAGGCAGCCTATGGTATGGCACAACTATAGGACTAAGGCTCTACCGGCCTTGCCAATATACTGGGCAAGGCAGCCTGGAGGAAGGCACGACAATGTAAATGAGGCTGTACCGGCCCTTCCAATATACCGGACAAGGCAGCCTGACAGGTGACACAATTGTAGGAATAAGGCTCTACCGGCCTTGCCAATATACCGGGCAAGGCAGCCTAAATGACTGAAGGACAGCTCCACTAGTGCTGTAAGGTTGGTAGCATCAGCATAAGATGGTACAGTGGAGCAAACCAGTATCACGTACAGGACAACCAGGGAGGCCCTACCGGTGCTGTAACGTAAGCGGCAAGCAACCGGTGAATGAGAGAAACCAGTACCAAATATTGGACAACACGGACGCCCTACCGGTGCTGAAGGTGGTAACTAGCAACCGGTGATATGGAGTAAACCAGTACTAGTATCGGACAACTCGGAAGCTCTACCGGTGCTGTAGTGGAGACAGCTAGCAACCGCTGAATGGAGTAAACCAGTACCGCGTACTGGACAACAGGAACACCCTACCGGTGCAGTAATGGAGGCAGCAGCAACTGGTGATATGGAGTAAACCAGTACCACGTACTGGACAACACGTAAGCCCTACCGGTGCTAGAAATGGAGGCAGCTAGCAACCGGTGAAATGGAGTAAACCAGTACCGCGTACTGGACAACATGGAAGCCCTACCAGTGCTTGTAATGGAGGCAGCTAGCAACCGGTGATATGGAGTAAACCAGTAGTCAGAATGTCACCCAGGCGACCAGAGTCAAATGAAGGATGACAGTCAGGATCCAGGAGCAGGAACGACAGTCAGGCCAGGACAGGATACTGGAACAGTAGTGACAGCTAACCCAGGTCAGGAACGGGAGCAGGAACAACAGCTACATCGGATCAGGAACGGAAGCAGGAACGTCAGCCAAACCGGATCAGGAATGGAGGCAGGAACCACGCAGGAGTGACACTGGCGTCTGGACGAGACACTGACACCGGTATACTGTAGCTAAACAGGCCCAGAAATACAGGTACAAGGGCAGGTGACTACTGACATAGAGACACCACAAAAGGATAACCAAAGGGTGCCTCAGCCCAGTCTATATAGGCAATACTGGGTGGGCAATAGACAGGTGGCCAATGGGGAGTTCTTACACCTGACTGACAGCAAAAGCCAGTAATCACGGGCACAGTGATACCTTCTTTCTGTTAGCCAACCTTCTGTGTCCTCCCTATCTCCAGCTGTATTTTTCAGGTATTCTGTAGTCCTAAGATTTGATTTTGATTTTAAAGTGCAAAGCTTCAAGAAGCAATAATGATGAAACAACCAGTTCTTTATTCCATGGAAGGCAGAGTCTCTGGAAATCCAAGCACCGTTGTGCCAGTGCGTTAACTTAGTTACAATCGCGGTAAAAAGTGCCTTGTGGAGTGCTCAGGTGAGACGTTGAGATACTTCGAACAAGCAGGATGCTGCAAGGGATGGAGAGGAGGAAACCCAAAGGGGGCGTGAAGAAGGACCCAAATTCTGTAATGAGTTACAGATGAGCCCAAAAGCGTTTTCGCAGAATACGCTCTGCTTCCTCTGCGGCAATAGAGTCTTAAGGCTGTATAATACTATGATCCCTACTGAAAGGGGAAAGGAAATGAAATATGTGGTAACTAGATGGGAATAGATGTGAAATCAGCTTGTGATGTGAAGGGAGACTAAAAATATTGTATCTGTCTGAATGCATATAAAAAAAAAAAAACCTGAGTGTAAGTTGAATGTAAATGAGTATCAAGCATACCCAGTGGTGAAGGATGTGTAACAGAGATATCAGTGAGGAGGGCTGTAACAGAAATGTGATATATTTAATATCTAATATAAATAGAGGCACAGTGAAGATTAAGTGAAATATATATTATATTTTAATGTGTGTCCACAAAGGATAACAGTACATTAAGAACCTTGTTAAAATAGAATACTAATAATTGGGTTTAAAATACCAATGTAAGATATACTAGATGATGGTAAAAAATTGTATATCATATAAAAGAAAAAACAAAACAGGCAGACATGGTGGGTTTTGACATGATACAACAATACACATAATCTACTGTACATCATCATAAAATAATTAATGAAATGCAATCAACAATTTAGAATTGGAATAAACAAAAGGTAGGCAAAAAATCATAGGCAAGCATTGCTCAAATTTTTTTCCACCAGACAAAACAGCTTGAAGGAGATACACTCAGCTCATGGCAAAAACAAGTACAATAAGTCCTCCAAGCATGTCAGAAGAATGCAAAGAGGAAATGCTATAAGATGCATAGGTCCTAAAAGAAATTACCAAACCTAAAGCTGCAAAGTCAAAATCTATATTTAGTCCCTTTGGATGTAATGTTTGCATATCCAAAAGGACTCACCCTGCTTGAGTCTCATTAGTGTGTCCCACCCACTGTGGTTGAGATTTACCTGTTTAATACCAATAACTGTCAAATTTCTGTGTGTACAAATGTGAGTCAGCTTACAGTGGTTAGAAATACTGAGACTCTAACCCCTTGAGGATGTTGTTAAGAAGTTCCCCAGATCTGATTTTAAGTTTCCTTTTAGTGTAACCTACATATTGTAGGCCACATTCACAAGTAATAACATAAACCATAAATGAAGTATTACAGTTCAGGAATGATATAATCTCATATTGTTTCTGTATAGTAAGATATAAAATGCATATTTTTCTTTTTGGGGAAATGTTTACAATAATTACATATGTGGTGAGCATATCCAAACATACCAATGGGAGATGAGAAAAAAACTAATGAAATTAGTGGTTCTTAGTGTTTTACTATGAATGTCAATAGGTGTGATATTGTTGACTATATTATTTTTTCTAAAAATCACATTGGGTTGTTTACCTAGTTGGGTTTGTTCCTAGGAGGATATGCCAGTGCTTCTTTAAACTATGATGTATTTGTGGACCTTGGTTATTATATTTGATCATGAAGTAGGATTGTGTATTGGCCAATGTATACTTCTGGGATTTGTAATGTATCAGATCCTTCCTTTTTCAATTTGTTGTCCTGTTTTTAGCTCTTTTCACCAATTGTGCATCATATTTTTTAATTTCAAAATGTTTCTATTAATCTGTCAGTCAAAATCTGTGTCTAGCATGCAAATCTGTCTAAGCCTTTGGAAATAGCTATATGGGATGTTCTCTATCCATTTATGATTATGGCCACTGGAAGCTATTGCTGTCCACTGCCTTCTGGAAATTGGAATACAAGATGCTATTGTCCTTATCTTGGAACAGAACAATATCAAGGAACTCTATTTGTTGAGCATGAATAGGGCTTGTGAATTTTAAGCCCATATTATTAATGAATTCCTTGCATTGCTCCATTGTACCATACCAGATCAGCAGTAAGTCATCAATGTATCTGTCATAATGTCAGACTATTTATTATGAAGGTATCCGAACGGTTAAAACAAGAGAACCAATCAGGTTGGATATCTTCACTTAAATAGGGAAATGACAATAGAAAATAATTTTGATTACTTTATACTTTATTAGGTATTGACACACTACTTCACAGTAAAGAATTGATAGAAATAATCAATCCTGCAAATTGGTGCAAATATATATATAATTTATTAAAATACAATATATTATATATAAAAAGTATCAGCAACAATGAGTGATCAGCAATTCAATAGATACATAGTAAATCAACCCACAATTATCACCATGAGGATTTCCACCAATGAAAGGGTTAACCACACATAGGTATATTCAAAGGAATTAAATAACAATAATTGCACTCAGCAGCATATTCCAATTAATAAAATACAGTTGGCAGCAGTGTATATGAATACCCTCTGCCCTAGAAACTGTATAGACTATGCTAATTACGGTTTAAGGTATTTTGTTAGATGAATTAGCTCAAATATTAAGCTAGGTCTTCTGACAATTCTCCTTGTACCATATATATAATAATCAAATTTAGAGAATAACGAATAGAATCACAGATTTAAATCACTATAATTTAATTATGTACTAATTTTCAATTATTGCATACCTTCTGAATAAAACATAAATTGCAATTAATATAATCAGATTATACAATAATATACATCTAGACAGTATGCCAACTTCATGCAAAATATATAATAAATATGACTATAGCAATATATATATAAAACCTATAGGAACTTCAAGGGTTAATCCACTGATTTAAAATAGGGTGCCACACCAAGAAGGCTGTTTCTTTTGTCTAGTGAAAGTTAAAAATAAGCCTTCAATTTACAAAATTTAGGCCTAGCACATGCACAAAGAACTGTAGAATGAACACCACAATAAATAGACAAACAGCAGTTAAAGATTTAATAAATGAATTCCAAGAATTCCCCTGATTAAATATTAGCTATTATAATCCTTTCCAGAAACACAATATTCTAGAAATAACAGAAATTATATTTAGTGATGAGCGAGCACCCCAATGCTCGGGTGTTCGGGTGCTCTGACCGAGCACCCCCTGAGGCTCGAGTGCTCGGCCGAGCACCCGAGCCCCATTGAAGTCAATGGGAGGACTCGAGCATTACACCAGGCACCCCCTGCTCTGATGAGGGGAGGGTGCCTGGTCCATAGGAAAAGGGAAGAAAAGGATGGAAACACCACAGAAATGGTTCAGGGACAGCATAGGGAGGATGTCTGGATGCATCTTGGACTCCAACATCGCTGCTGGGAACGATCTTTCGCACGTAGTACGCCATTTTTACAGACTGACCATAAAACACACAAAAAGGAAAATAAAAACGACTTTAGGCGAAAAATTGTTACCAAACAATATTTGCTGTATATTTACTTGTATATCATCTGCAAATTCTCCCAAAAATTTCCTTGATTTTCAGAACTGAGGCCATGATTAAGAGGGAAACGTGCGCAGAGGCAAATTCTCCCAAAAATTTCCTTGATTTTCAGAACTGAGGCCATGATTAAGAGGGAAACGTGCGCAGAGGCAAATTCTCCCAAAAATTTCCTTGATTTTCAGAACTGAGGCCATGATTAAGAGGGAAACGTGCGCTGAGCTGACCATCTAAAACATTATGGGTGAGGGTCTGCTGCAGAGCTGACCATCCTAAACATTATATGCGAAGGCCCGCTAGTGAGCTGACGCTATAAAACATTATATGAGAGGGCCCGCTAGAGAGCTGACCCAATAAAACATTATATGAGAAGGCCCGCTGGTGAGCTGACCTATATAAAAATTGTCAAACAGGGCCCGCTGGTGAGCTGGCCCTATATAAAAATTATATCACAGGGCCCGCTGGTGAGCTGGCCCTATATAAAAATTATAGCACAGGGCATATGGAAGAGGAGGAGGAGGATGAGAAGATTAAGAGTCAACCATATACCCGTTTTTTGGGTGGAAGGGGTGAATGGGAATACAGAGTATTCCCATCATTGTAAATAACATATATAAAGTGAGTTTATGTTCCCCCGGGGCTTTCCTCCAGTGGAGTGGAGAAGTCAGGGGAAATCCAGGCCTTGTTCATTTTTATAAGTGTCAACCTATCAGCATTGTCGGTGGAAAGGCGGATACGCTTATCTGTTATGATGCCACCAGCAGCACTAAATACCCGCTCAGACAGAACGCTGGCGGCAGGGCAGGCCAGCACCTCCAAGGCGTAGAGTGCCAGTTCATACCACGTGTCCAGCTTGGACACCCAGTAGTTGTAAGGCACAGAGGGATCATTGAGGACGCTGACACGGTCTGCTACGTACTCCTTCACCATCTTCCAAAACTTTTCCCTCCTTGTGACACTAGGCTGCGCATCAGGGTGAGGGTGCTGGCGGGGTGTCATGAAGGTGTCCCACGCCTTGGAGAGTGTTGCCCTGCCTTTCTCGGAACTGCTGTGTGCTCCCCTTTTCTCCCCTTCTCGGTTGGCCAAGGTAGCACGTACTCTGCCGCCAGCGTTGTCAGATGGAAAATTTTGGAGCAATTTTTCAACAAGAACCTTCTGGTATTGCACCATTTTGCTTGTCCTCTCCACCGGAGGAATGAGAGATGAGAAATTCTCTTTGTAGCGGGGGTCCAGAAGGGTGAACACCCAGTAATCCGTGTTGTTTAAAATGCGTATAACGCGTGGGTCACGGGAAAGGCAGCCTAACATAAAGTCAGCCATGTGTGCCAGAGTACCAACAGTCAAGATTTCGCTGTCCTCACCAGGAGGATGACTCTCAATCTCCTCATCCTCTTCCTCCTCTTCTGCCCACCCACGCTGAAGAGATGGAACTAAAGTTCCATGGCTACCCTCTGTAGCGGAGGCAACCGTGTCTTCCTCCTCCTCCTCCTCCTCCTCCTCCTCCTCCGCCTCCTCCAATTGTCGCTGAGAAGACGAAGTGAGGGTGCTCTGGCTATCACCTTGTGTAAGCTCTTCCTCCCCCATTTCCACCTCTTCCACATGCAAAGCGTCGGTTTTAATTGTGAGCAGCGAGCGTTTCAGTAGACACAGAAGTGGGATGGTTACACTGATAATAGCGTTATCGCCGCTCACCATCTGTGTCGATTCCTCAAAATTGCGTAAAACCTCGCAGAGGTCTGACATCCATTCCCACTCCTCACTTCTGATTACAGGAAGTTGAACGGTGAGGCGACGACCGTGTAACAGCTGGTACTCCACTACTGCCCTCTGCTGCTCACAAAGCCGGGCCAACATGTGGAAGGTGGAGTTCCAGCGCGTGCTCACGTCACACAGCAGCCGGTGAGCTGGCAATTGTAAGCGCTGCTGCAGCTTCAACAGGCCGGCCGAAGCTGTAGATGACTTACGGAAATGTGCACACACGCGGCGCACCTTGGTCAAGAGATCATGCACATTGGGGTAGGTTTTTAGAAATCGCTGCACCACTAAATTAAATACATGCGCTAGGCATGGTACGTGTGTGAGCTTGCCGAGCTCCAAAGCCGCCACCAAGTTACGCCCATTATCACACACAACCATGCCTGGTTGCAGGTTGAGTGGCGAGAGCCACTGCTCGGTCTGGTGACTAATCCCCTGCAACAGCTCTGAGGCCGTGTGCTGTTTGTCCCCAAGGCAGATCAGCTTCAGCACGGCCTGTTGACGCTTCCCCACTGCAGTGCTACACTGCTTCCAGCTACTGGCTGATGGGGGAGTGGCGCTGCGTGTAGAGAATTCGGAGGTGGAAACGGAGGAGGAGGAGCCAATAACGTAGGTGCTGGTGGAAACCCTGATGGAGGTAGGGCCCGCAATCCTCGGCGTGGGTAGCACCCGTGCCATCCCAGGGTCCGAGTCGCTCCCAGCCTCCACGACATTCACCCAGTGTGCCGTCAGGGAAATGTAGCGTCCCTGGCCACAAGCACTTGTCCATGTGTCAGTCGTTAAGTGGACCTTCCCAGTAACTGCGTTGGTCAGGGCACGGGTGATGTTACGGGACACATGGTGGTGTAATGCGGGGATGGCACACCGGGAAAAGTAGTGGCGGCTGGGGACCGCGTACCGAGGGACAGCTGCTGCCATCAGGCTGCGGAAGGACTCAGTGTCCACAAGCCTAAATGGCAGCATTTCGATGGCCAGTAATTTGGAAAGGTGTGAGGTTAGTGCTATGGCCTGTGGGTGGGTGGCTGGGTACTTTCTCTTGCGCTCAAATGCCTGGGGTAACGACATTTGGACGCTGTGCTGGGACAGGGAAGTGGATGTGGTCGCTGATGGTGCTTCAGATGGTACAGGTGCAGGGCGGGAGGTATGCGGGCCTGCGCCTTCGACAGGCGATTGGCCGGCACCGAAAACAGGGGAAGAGGAGGCAGTGGTGTGGCCTGCAGACACAGATGGGCGATCCAGGCGTTCCTCCCACTTACTACGGTGCTTGGATGCCATGTGTTGGATCATGCTGGTGGTGGTGAGGTTTCTAGTGTTCATGCCTCGGCTCATTCTGGTGTGGCACAGGTTACAAACTACAATTCTTTTGTCGTCCGCACTTTCCTTAAAAAAACGCCATACCGCGGAACACCTACCCTTTGGCAAGGTAGATTTACGCAAGGGGGTGCTCCGTGGAACATTTGCGGGCCGGTTTGGTGCGGTCCGCCTTCTTTCTGTAGCCACACCACTGCCTCTTCCAGCCTGTTGCAGTGCTGCAGATGGCTCACCCTCAGGACTGCTGTCATCGCTCGGCTCTACACCTTCCCAGGTGGGGTCAGTCACCTCATCGTCCACCAAGTCCTCCTCCACTTCCTCACTCTGATCATCCTCCTCAAGTCTTGATCCCACCACATACTCAGTCATTGACAACTGTATAACATTCTCCTCAACAAGGTCTTGAGACGGAAATAGTGGTTGATTTAATGGCAACTGTGTCTCATCATCATCATCATCATCCACTACTTCCTTTGACCTTAAATGCCGTTCACATCTGTCATCTTCTTGTGATTGGGTAGCCTCTAGAGGTTGTGAATCAGGGCACAAGATGTCATGTTCCTCTGCAAGCGTGCTTGGAGAGAGGGTCAAATGAAGGATTGGTGATGAGACGAGCTCCTCACTATATCCCAGTGTGGGATCACTTCTTTGACCAGACCCTCTATGGTGGGAGGAAGGATGATCAGAGTGAGGATTATGTTGACCAGACTCTTGGCTACTGAGAGTGGACTTGGTGGAAGACAGGGTGGTGCTTAACCGACTGGAAGCAGTATCAGCTGTCATCCAACCGACCACCTGTTCGCAGTGGTCGGACCTCGAGAGTGATGTCCTGCGACGCCCTGTAAAATTACACATGAAGCTAGGTATGGTGGATGTCTTTCTTTCTTGTGCTCTGGCACCAGGCACAGTTTCTCCGCGTCCTGACCCGCGCCCTGAACTTTCAGGATCACGTCCACTTCCCCGTCCCTTTTTACCCTCCTTCTTCATCTTACACAGAATATGTGACTTTAATATTTGAGTTTGAAAACTTAACAGTATTTCTTCCTATTCTGCAACTGTGCAGAGTACACAGAATAGGCTGCTAAACGGCGGTGAAACACACTGAATGGAATATGTGACTTTAATATTTGAGTTTGAAAACTTAACAGTATTTCTTCCTATTCTGCAACTCTGCACAGTACACAGAATGTGCTGCTAAACTGCGGCGACGCACACTGAATGGAATATGTGACTTTGATATTTTAGTTTGAAGACTTAACAGAATGTGCTCTAATCTGCAACTTTGCACACTAAACAGAATGTGCTCTAATCTGCAACTTTGCACACTAAACAGAATGTGCTCTAATCTGCAACTTTGCACACTAAACAGAATGTGCTCTAATCTGCAACTGTGCACACTAAACAGAATGTGCTCTAATCTGCAACTTTTCACACTAAACAGAATATTTTTTTTTTTTTTTTTTTGTTTTTTTCCCCCCACACAAAATAACCTGCTGCCCCCACACACAGTAGTCCTAAAAAGGACTTTTGGTTCTTTTTTTTCACAATTTTTGTTTTTTTCCTCCCTACACTGCCTTTCCCTTCCTATCCTCAGCTCTCCCTGGCTCAGACTGAGCCGAACTCGATGGTCAGGTGCTATACAGCACCCGACCACGGGTTCTGGCCAGCCAATCAGTGTAATGCCAGCAGCCAACATGGCTGCTGGCATTACACCGATGTCAGAGCCTCCCTGCACGTTTATTGGCTGCGCAGCAGCCGCAAAACGTGCGGGGAGGAGACCCGAACATGGCGGGCGAGCACATGCGGTACTCGTACGAGTACCGCCATGTGCCGAGCAGAGCGATGCTCGAGCCGATCCGAGCATCGGCCGAGCATGCTCGCTCAACACTAATTATATTAACCAATATATACAAGGATAAATATATCTCACTGCTATCACTATTTTATGACCTCTCTGGCAATTTATAACAATAAATTAATTAATTCTGTGTAATTTCAGAATTACTATACTAAATATAGCTGATCATAATATTTGCTACATAAAACTGTCCAGGCTTCTATTTAGCAAATAATAAATAGCTTTCGTCAAATATCAAGGAAATATATTTATTCTGACATTTTGCAGAATTAAAATGAAGAAAAATATAGTTACCAGGTCAATCAGTGTGGGTTCTAGATTATCTTTGGCAGCTCAGCAAACAGGTTAGCATGAATTGAATCAGGACGCCCAGATGTTATAGGGGATGGAACCAGGAACCAAGAGTCCGAAATTACCTTCTCCTTAGTATTATATTGGGCAAATTTTACTTTATCAGTAATCTCCACCTATCCCCAATGATTGGACAGAGATCCATCTCATTATGCTGTGACATCATCAGACTGACCTGATTGGATACTTAAACATTATGCCAATAATATAAGAAAAATACAAAACCTGAGTAACAACGATATAAATGCTACAGATGGAGCCATTACGCTACATTAGAATTTTACATATGGCATCTGTGTATCACAGTGTCCATGCTTTCTCTGGCGACATTATGTCCGGGTTACTTCCTGCTTGCCTTTTATTGGCTACTGGGCTTTATCTCCGCCCAGTTCTAGCCCTTAAATACTGAGCCCTGTCACCTGAGCGGCACCCTTTCGTGGTGTTCCAGTTGCCAGCGCTTGTTCCTGTTATTCGTGTGAATCCTGTGTATGACCTGGACTGCCTGACTACACTACCTGATCTGTTCCTGCTCTGTGTACCGACCCGGCTTGGCTGACGTTCCTGCTCTGTGTACCAACTCAGCTTGGCTGACGTTCCTGCTCTGTGTACCGACCTGGCCTGGCTGATGTTCCTGCTCTGTGTACCTCCCGGTACTACTGTCTGCCCAGCTTGTGTTCCATTTGAGGTCTCTCCTCCGTTGTCTATTACTGTCTCTGACAATCACTGGTTGCCTCCACCTAGCACTGCCCTTGCAGCACTGTTCTGTGAACCTGCCTCATCACCTTGTGCTGTTATCCTTTCATTTCGGTGTCAGGATCTTTTGGTTGCACGCGGTACGCTTGACCTGTCCACTCTTACCTCCGAGGTTGGATTTGTCTCTGGGCACCTCGGTCAGTCTCCATTGCTTGGCAGTTATGTCCAGGTCTGAGCGTTCGTTCACCCATCGCGGGTTGGTGCTATAGCTCTTCAGGGCCACAGACTTCCCTGTCTGTCTGGAATATTCCCTGAGTACTCTGTCTGGCAGTATCGTGTGTCCCCACTACTTGGGCAGTCCTGTCATTGTTGCCAATAGAACCCTACAGCCTGTGGCCTCTGATAGGGCTGATAGGGCATCTGTCAGCTGTTCTCCTATCCTGAGCCTTCATTGGGCTCCGCTTGCCTAGTCTCTCTCTTACTATCCTGTGGGATAGTAGTGGCCTCCTCTCAGTTACTTATGTAGTGGCTTATTGTTTGGGCTCACTCCCTGCGCAGGGAGTCTCCGTTGACCTCTGCACTTCTAGGGCCTGCCGGCACCCCATGGTCTAGTAGTGTCTCTGCTTGTCTGCTCTTCCATATTCACACGAACTGTGACCTGACCTGTGTCAGTATTGTACCTTTGGTGCCTACTGGGCCTGAGTGGGTTACTGTTATCATTGTGACCTGACCTGTGTCAGTATTGTACCTTTGGTGCCTACTGGGCCTGAGTGGGTTACTGTTATCATTGTGACCTGACCTGTGTTAGTATTGTAACAGCTGTACCTACTGGACCTGTGTGGGTTATTTATACATTATTGTAGCCTGACCTGTGGCAGTATTGTGTCATTTGTATGTACTGGACCCGCGTGGGTCACATTATCCTTGTTCTATTAATAAAACTGTGTTTTACCATAACCTTCCGTGTCTGAGTGTCCTTAAAGACCGTTACACTGTGTGATCTATATTGATATGCCACAAGTTCATCACAATTCATGTACCTGTCATTCCTATCTAAACTTTCCCATAGGGGAGTCTCTCTATTTTAGACTTGTCGTCTCCAACTTAACATCAATCTGCCATTACTGACATTCGCTTATTTTTCCCCCTACCTTGAACCAGCGGGCCATTGTTTTAACATGAGATTATTTACACACATCTTAAAACAGAATTTCAGTTAATTTTGTTTTTAAAATTAATCCTCTATGCTCCAACAGGACAAAGTCTCTGACAATAATAAATTACCAGTTCTGCAAACAGATTGTTATTACATATACAGGTTCCCATTTCTTCATGTAGAGGTTGGCATAGGACAGTGCAAATGTTTAACCAGTGGCAACTCTCAAAGTCTGTAAATAAAAATAAAAAAAATTAAAATAAAAGTTATAATTAAGTATAATATTAATACAATGTAATATGAATGTAACTTGTTTGGGGAGGTAGAACCTGATGTGATTGAAGAAAAGACTGAATGGCCTGTATTCCTAACGTATGAGGTATAGAGGTATATAGACTAGAAACGTCATGTGACCCCCAAAAAAACATAATTCCAGATAATTTGTTGTAAAACATTTATAGTATATTTGAGAAATTATGGAAGACTCATAACCAGTGGTTGTAAAAATTCATCTTTATACTTTGAAATAAAATATGTGAGAGAGTTGATACCCACAATCATGGGTCTTCCCAGGGGATTAATTAGAGATTTATGAAGTTTGCGTAGAGGGTAGAAGATGGGAATAACAGGATTGTTGCTGAAGAGAAATTGTTGCTCCGCGGAGTTAATGATGTCTGTATTCTAGGCTTTCTGAAGTAGATCCTTGAGATATCCCTTAAATTTTTTGGTGGGATCACTAGGGAGTTTTTGGATCACATAGGAGAGTCTAAGCTTCTTTAATGTAAACCTGTGTATTCTGAACACAAATCCCACCCCCCTTATCTGCATGTCTAACCAACATATTATTCTGCTGTAACCCTTTTATGTGATATTGATTCTGCCATTGCAAGGTTTTGTTGAGACTTTGGGATTTTGGTACTACACACAGTAGTTGAGTCAAGGCCAGCACAAGGGACAGGGGGAGTGGGAAAGGTAAAGCACTGCAAGAACATGGAAGTAAAGTGGACTGCAGCCATAAATAAATGATGATTATTCCTCTCCTCCTAGCGAAGATGTAGATTGTCAAGGTTCAACTACCAGTGCCAGTACAAAACATATAAGAACACTGACGAAGACAACAAGTCACATTCTAGTGTTAATGATGGCAATGGTATTATAGAGGAAGGTGTAGCAGCTGAACACAAAGTAGTAACGACTTTTTGAATGTAAAAGTAAAAATACAATGGAGGTTATTCACTAAGACGTGATGTTGCTGTCAATTCCAACGTTATTCAATGGAGCCAATTCACTAACATTTCTTAAGTTTAGTGCATAGGCGCCATAGAATAACATAGTCACCGGAGAAGTCATCTCTGCTTTATTGCCTCTTTATCACACATTGTGATAGAACATAGCCTTTATTTTAAGTTTCATCACTTTGTTAGCATTTTTTAGAGATACCCTTGAAGTATTTATATACCACATGAGTGCAGGAGAATTTACAAATAGGTTTGTCTTCAGGTTGCAGTGGAGGGATATGTTCTAAATCACCACAACTACTTCAGGGGCTAGATGTTTCAGTAGTACTAGCAGATGTAAGTGGAGGTATACTTTGAACAGCAGCTGAATCACTCATTATCACGGTGCCCGTGATTTGCTGCCTTTCTTGTCAGTTACCTGAATGGCTCTCCATTTGCTCTCTGCTATCAACCTGCCCAGTATTGCCTATTTAGACTGGGCTTGGGCACCCTCTGGTTGCCCTTTCGTGGTCTCTTGTCACCTGCACCTGCACTGTGTTCCTGAGCTTCCTGGGCTGTCTACTATCTATACTCTCCAGTGATCGCCTGAGTTCCTGTCTGACAGCTTCCTCGGTTCCAGCTTCCGTTCCTGATCCGGTTGGGGTTGCTGTTCCTGCTGCCATTCCTGCTCCGGTTATCTGCCATTCATGCTCCTGCTCCCTGTCCTGTACCGGTGGTGTTCCTGCTCCTGGATGCCTGCAGTGTGTCTACTTCCTCCAGCTGCCTTTGGCGACATTTTCATTCACTTTGTTTGTTACTCCAGTACTCGGGTACTGGTTTGCTCCATGTTAACCGGCTGCTTGCAGAGTTCCTCACAGCACTGATAGAGATTGTGTAACTCCAGTATAAGGGTACTGGTAAGCTCCATGTTGACCAGCTGCTTGCTGCGTTCCTCACAGCACCGGTAGAGATTGTGTAACTCCAGTATGCAGGTACTGGTTCGCTCCATGTTGACCATCTGCTTGCTGCGTTCCTCACAGCACCGGTAGAGATTGTGTACTCCAGTACACGGGTACTGGTTCACTCCATGTTGACCATCTGCTTGCTGAGTTCCTCACAGCACCGGTAGAGATTGTGTACTCCAGTACGCGGGTACTGGTTCACTCCATGTTGACCATCTGCTTGCTGCGTTCCTCACAGCACCGGTAGAGAATGTGTACTCCAGTACGCGGGTACTGGTTCACTCCATGTTAACCGGCTCTTGGCTGCGTCCCTTACAGCACCGGTAGAGATTGTGTACTTCAGTACGCGGGTACTGGTTTGCTCCATTATTCCGTTGGGTGTTCTCTACATCTTGACAACCCAACTGGCCTCTGTGTGTCTGTCCATCATAGGCGACTGGCTAGTTATACCTTTATGCCAGTCTCTGAGGCCATCCCTGTCTGTGTTCCAGTACTTGCTGCCTCCAGGCTGCCTTGCCCGGTATATTGGTAAGGCCGGTAGAGCCTCATTACTCATTGTGCCAGTCTATAGGCTGCCTTGCTCGGTATATTGGCAAGGCCGGTAGAGCCTCATTCCTTCGTGTTGCCAGCCTCAAGGCTGCCTTGCCCGGTATATTGGCAAGGCCGGTAGAACCTCCATCTCCTCGGTTGCCAGCCTTCCTGGCTGCCTTGCCCGGTATATTGGTAAGGCCGGTAGAACCTATTCCATCTTGTGCCAGTCTAAGGTTGCCTTACCCGGTATTGGCAAGGCCGGTAGAGCCTGTCTTACATTCTGTATACCACTACTCACCATGACTATGTATTAAAGATATATGTTGCATGTGTATGTTAACCCGTGAGGGTTCCCTTTAAACTTTTCAATAAAGTTGTGTTTTTATCTTCACTCTGTGTCTGAGAGTCATAACTAACCGTGACACTCATAAGTGTAAGTTGTGGATGACCTGTGTTGCTTAGTCAAAAATATTGTGTGTGAGTGGGGAGGGGAACTGGACTTGAAAGCCATGATGAGGATGATAATGACTGAGATGCCAATTGTGTATGTTTTGGCATTTTTTTCTTGTCCAAAGCTTTTTAAGTTGAACTCTCAAGAAGCTTATAGTGCTCCTTTTCAGTGATAGAAGATAGGGTATGTTCCTTTCAGCTATTTTTTTGCCCATTCTCACTCCCTGCATCATCAGTATCTGAAGAAGGGTAGAACTGAGGAGAGAGAGATTCTACATCAAACACCATCATCAAAAATAATCACCAGAATCATTTGCTTCCTTCTTTGTACTTTAATATTGTCCTAGGTTTTTCGAAGTCTGAAATATATATTTGTAACTTTCCACTTGGGGGGAGGGGGTTTATAGAATATTGACCACTAGTTTGTGGTGGGTGGTACTATTACTGTCTGTAGTTTGGCAACAATACTAGAATGTAATGATTCATGACTCATTTAAAAATGCATTTCTGCCTGCAAAGTATATGTGCCTCATTCAGTGTCAGTAGTAACCTACCTAGGTCAGACAGGTTCTTATTGAAGCACCTGTCGGTCATTGTAATTTATCAGTCGGGGTCATGGCTTGGACTGCATGGCGCTGGACGCTCGTTGAGGGAGCTCAGACTTAGACCATCGGGGTTCTTTATATTTATTTGGGCATTTGGCTTCTTAGTGCCCCACCAGTAATTCTAAACCTTCCTGCACACAAATGAAGGGCAAGAAGCAGAAACAACTCAAGCCTACTGGTACTATCGACAGATTTATCTCCGCTAGGCCTACCAGCCCGTACCGCCGCATAGCTCTACTGAGATTACACATACACCAGCAGAGCGGGAACACCACTGTGCTCCGGACGCCGCTATGAATAGCCAGGCTGATCTGACTACCCAGGAACTGCTGCAGCAGCTTGCTATGGAGCAGATTCTCACAAAAGCTGACCTCTGAGAATTCATGTCTCATATTGTCTCTAAAGGAGACCTGAAATCATGTGCGGATGATATCTCCACTTTCAAATCAGAGCTTGCTTTGGTTAAGGAGGACATGTCGCTTCTTCACATCAGAATCACTACGCTAGAGAATGAAAAGTCTACAATGAAATACCACATCATTGCTATCGAGCACTGCCTGAACAATCAAAAAGCTTTAACTCAACATCTCTCATCCCGTCTAGTGTCACGGAGTGACTAGGAAATTAACACACTGACAAGTACAGATGAACTTAATATAAAACTTTATTAAATACAATGAATGACAGGAGATAAGGCAACAGGCTGGTGGCAACAAATGACACAACAGTAGTATGGTAATGATACAAAGTGGCAGTGGATAGTGGCACACCTTCACGAGACCAGGAAGGAACAGTGGAGTCACTTTCCTTACCCTTCACCAGGCAGGTGGTTAGAAACGGACTGGCCCTGGGACTACACAATAGATGTGAGGGCAGTGCAGAGCACTCCCATACACAGGATGGCACACCTTCACAAGACCAGAGAGGAACAGTGTAGGCCCTTTCCTCACCCTTCACAGGACAGGTGGTCAGAAAAGGAATGGCCCTTGGACTACACGGTAGATGTGAGGGCAGTGTAGAGCACTCCCGTACCCGGATAGGATGGCACACCTTCACGAGATCAGAGAAGAACAGTGTAGGCACTTTCCTCATCCTTCACAGGACAGGTGGTCAGAAACGGAATTGCTCTGGGACTACAAGGTAGATGTGAGGGCAGTGCAGAGCACTCCCATACACACAGTCAGCAAGATAAGGAGCAGACCAATTGTAACGGTTTATTTTGACACTCAGACCAGTAGGTAAAATAAAACAACGTTTATTGAATGAAAATAAGTACAAATGATCGCCCTCTACAGGTGACAGCAGCAATTGCAAGTGAATACACAGTACACATAGATTCACTATAATGGATAGAAGGCACACACACAGTGGTACAGATAATAGGGAACTGGTCCCAAAAGGGTAAATGAGAACAATCAGTCCGTCTCATCTGTGGGGTTTGGCATGCCCGAATGGTGTAGTGATAAACTGAGCAAATGTGCACAGCACAGAGTTCATGCAATGATGGATTGTAGATGTTCAGTGACCAGCATGAGCTTAGCAGAACAGTGACCCAAAATAGCCCCCCGCGGGCATTCCCAAAGAGACTACTGAGACTGCAAGTGCAAGAGTATGTAGCCCCCACGGGCGTAATCGTAGACTAGCTTGAGATGCAAAGCTGGCGTTTTAGCCCCCACGGGCATATAACCAGAGACCAAAGTGAGCACAACACGAGCCAATAGCCCCCACGGGCGTAGACCTTCGGATCCTGCAAGAGCTTGGAGCCTAACCTTGCTACCTCTCAGAACCAATAGCCGCAATGGATACCTCCGGTAATTAATGTGATACGAGAGCCTAGGACGCCCAACCGGACTGACAGAACTGGGCTACTCTGCAGATGTAAATCGGAGTCGCCGTCCAAGTTAGCGGCCAACTCAGCAGAAGTAGACTTACAAGGTAGAGGCTCGGTATATAGAATGGAGGTTCGGCAAGAGAACTGGCACTGCAAGGGTTAAAGGGTACTTTTAAATCTCACAGGCTCGGTATGGTAACTTAGCTCTGCAGCGTATGGAGGCTCGGTACAAGGAGCACAGCTTATGCACGTCAGCAAGGAACTCTGCACTAGGAGATGAGTTACACCGGAGTGTAATGGTCAAACTGAGTCAGCACAGCACCGCAGGAGTCGCGGCGGCGACAACAGGCAAACGCAGGTCGCTAGAACAGGCCGTGGTCGATCACGAAGCAGGAAGTCAGCCAGCCGGGTTGTAGCATGTAGGAGTTTCTCAGACAAGCCGGGTCGTAGCACGTAGAAGGTTCTCAGACAAGCCGGGTCGTAGCACGTAGGAGGTTCTCAGACAAGCCGGGTCAAACACGATCAGGAACACTGGAGCGTAGTCAGGACAGGCCAAAGTCGGTACACAGGAGTCCGGATACAGGAACACAGCAACAGCAAGACTGGCTCAGAAACACCGTGAAAGGGCATCTGACAGATGTGAGAGTCAGGTATAAAAAGGTCACCAGGGGGCGGGCCAAACCAACTCAACAAATCAAAGAACGCCACAGATGAGAGTGACAGGATGATCACAGGCACTGTGATAGTACCCCCCTCTCAAAGACCCCCTCTCCCTGCCGGAGGCTTAGGTTTCTGAGGGTATTTAGAGTGGAAGTTGCGCACAAGTCTGGGTGCATGGAGGTCCTTCTGGTCAACCCAAGAGCACTCCTCCGGGCCATAACCCTTCCAGTGGACCAAGTATTGCAACTTCCCTCTGAGTCGCCTAGAATCAACAATGCTCTGAACCTCATATTCCTCTTGCCCCTGGATGTCCACCGGCCCAGGAATTACCGGAGTGGTAGTGTAACGATTGCAAACCAGGGGTTTTAACAGAGACACATGGAACACATTGTGAATATGCATAGACAGTGGAAGTTCCAATGCATAGGAGACAGGATTAATTTTGCGAATGATTTTAAAAGGACCAATAAACCGAGGAGCCAGCTCATTAGAGGGGACCTGCAGATTGAGGTTTCTGGAGGAGAGCCATACCCTGTCCCCAACCTGGAAAGAGACTGCTGGCAGCCGTCTACGATTGGCATATCGCTGATGCCGCTGGAAAGACTGACTGAGGGTCCTTTGCACCTGTGCCCAGGTGGAACGGAGCTGCTCCATATGCTCATTCAAAGCCGGAATCTGTTGTGACTGGAACGAGTCCGGGAGCAAACATGGCTGGAACCTATAATTGATTAAGAACGGGGAGCTCCCGGACAATGAGTTAACTGCACAATTCCTGGCAAACTCCGCCCATGGCAACAGGTCGGCCAAATTGTCATGATGATCAGTAATAAAACAGCGCAGGAACTGTTCCAGTCCCTGATTGGCACGCTCAGCAGCTCCGTTGGTCTGGGGATGGTAGGTGGAGGAGAAGGACAATTGAATAACCCATCATGCCACAGAATGCCCTTCAGAACCTGGACACGAATTGACTCCCACGGTCGGAGACCACAACTCTGGGTACCCCGTGCAAGCGAAACACTTCTCTAGCAAAGACCATTGCCAATTCCTGAGCCGATGGAAGCCCCTTGAGAGGCACAAAATGAGCCATCTTGGAGAACCTATCAACCACCATAAGGATAAATGTATACCCCCTAGAGACTGGCAATTCTCCCAGAAAGCCGATAGATATGAGACCAGGGCTGTTCTCCATTAGGCACAGGTTGAAGCAGGCCCACTGGGAGATGCCTGGGGGTCTTAGCACGGGCACAGGTGGCACAAGCGGAAGTAAAAGCGGAGCAATCGGCTCTGAGCGTCGGCCACCAGAATAATTGCGAAAGAGACCATACCAGCTGATCCCTGCCGATGTGCCCAGCCGCCCTAGACAAGTGATAGGTCTCCAATAGACGGGTACGGAATGGCTCATCCACAAAGCATTTACCAACTGGAGTCTCAGGTGGAGCCCTAGACTGAGACCCCAAAATCTCCTCTCCCAGTGGCGAAGTTATACTAGTGTGAATAGTAGCCATAATACGATCGGGCTGAATAATAGGTACTGGTGCTCCCTCCCTCTGTGTCCGACGCGAACTGTCAGGACAAGGCGTCTGCCCTCACGTTCTTAGAACCCGGGAGGTACGATACTATGAAGTTAAACCGGGACACAAAGAGTGCCCACCTGGCCTGTCGAGAAGACAACCTCTTAGCCTCAGAGAGATATGTCAGATTCTTGTGATCGGTAAGGATCAGTACTGGGTTCTTGGTACCTTCCAACAGGTGACGCCACTCCTTCAGTGCCAGAATAATAGCCAATAACTCCCTGTCGCCAATCACTTCTTAGAAAAAACCCCACAAGGTTTCAAGGTACCACCTCCCACAGGACTCTGGGAGAGTACTGCCCCAACCCCAACCTCAGAGGCGTCAACTTCCAAGGTAAATGGCAGGGAGGGATTGGGATGGGACAGCACTGGGGCAGACGCAAAGGCAGATTTTAAGGTCTAAAATGCATTTTCAGCAGCCTCGGACCACTGAGGGAGTAGCGCCCTTATGTGTCAAATCAGACAAAGGTTTCACAATTGTGGAAAAGTTACGTATTAATTTTCTGTAATAGTTGGCAAACCCTAGAAAGCGCTGAATCGCTTTTAACCCTTTAGGGCGAGGCCATTGTAATACTGCTGCCAACTTTTCCTGGTCCATAGCGATTCCATCTTTGGAGATTACGAACCCCAAAAATGGTACTTGAGACACATGGAATTTGCATTTTTCCAATTTACAAAACAGCTTATTCTCACGAAGTCACAGCAAGACTTCCGTGACATCTTTAATATGTTGGGAGAGGGTGGCTAAATGAATCAATATATTGTCCAGATATACCACCACGCAGGACTGAAGCATGTCAAGCAAGATATCATTAATAAGCTCCTGGAATACCGCAGGTGCATTAGATAAGCCAAAAGGCATTACAAGATATTCATAGTGCCCAGTTCTGGTATTAAATGCCGTTTTCCACTCATCACCTTCCCTGATTCTAATTAGATTGTAGGCGGCCCGCAAATCAAGTTTAGTGACGATAGAAGAGCCCTTCAATCTGTCAAATAACTCGGTGATGAGTGGAATAGGGTATGCGTTCTTGGGCATAAGCTTATTAAGCCCCCGGTAATCAATACATGGCCTTAGTTCGCCACTTTTCTTTTTTTACAAAGAAGAATCCGGCACCAGCCGGGGAGGTAGATTTGCGAATAATTCCCCTCCTAAGAGCGTCCTCAATGTACTCCTCCATTGCTCTGTTCTCCTCGCATGACAGTGGGTAAGTACGTCCTCTTGGGGGAACCGCACCTGGAGGCAAATCAATAGTGCAATCATAGGGTCTATGCTCGGGCAATGCGCTAGCCTCCCCCTTGCTGAATACGTCACTGAATTCCGCATATTCAACTGGCACAGTGGGAGAGGTACACATAATCTTGACAGGAAAAGATAGGCAGTTCTTTTTACAATATTCGGACCAGGAACTAACCTCACATTTTTGCCAATCAAATTGAGGATTGTGCAGAAGTAACCATGGAAACCCCAAAATGACTGCATGGTGAGGTGAACGAATAATTTGAAACCGTACCTCCTCCTTGTGGAGTGCCCCGACTGACATAGAAATAGGAATGGTTTCCATCGTAATAAATGCGGGTTCCAATGGTCTGCCATCAATGGCCTCTACTGCCAACGGAGACTCCTTTTTGCACAGAGGAATATTATGCAATGCAGCAAACGATTGGTCCATAAAGTACCCGGCTGCACCAGAGTCTACCAGTGCCAAGGTTTCTACGCCCTTGTCAGCCCAAAAGAATGCCACTTGGATGGTGGGTTTAACAATATTCGGATCTAGGGACTGTTGTACATCACCTAGGGCCTGTCCCCCAAGGTACCCTAGGTGCGTGCGTTTCCCGGCCTCATCGGACAATTGTGCAAAAGGTGCCCCTGTTTGCCACAATATAAACATAGGTCTTGCCTTTTACGAAAAGACTTCTCTTCTTTTGAGAGTCTAGTGAAACCCAGCTGCATTGGCTCTGCTGCCTCTCCTGGACGCTCAGTAGGAGAGGGTGGAGAGGGTGGGTCAAAGGAACTGCCCTGCCCATGGTTTCTGGAAGTTGCCCTTTTTGCCAACCGTCTCTCACGGATACGAGAGTCCATGAGCATTACATAATCAATGAATTCGTCCAGGTCACTAGGTACATCTCGAGCAGCTATTTCATCCTTAATTGGTTCAGAGAGCCCCTTAGCAAATGCTGCCAATAACGCCTCATCATTCCAGCCCACCTCCGCTGCCAGGGTCCGGAATTCTATCGCATAGTCGCCCAGTGTACGTTCGCCCTGCTGTATCTCCATTAGCTTTTTAGCAGCGGAGGCAGCTCTGCCAGGAACCTCAAACACACGACGGAACTTCTTTACGAACTCATTAAAGTTCAGCGTGCAAGGTTTGGCACTCTCCCACAATGGGTTTGCCCAAGCCAATGCTTTGCCTGTTAGTAGCGATATCATGAATCCGACCTTGCTTCGGTCGTTAGGAAATGCCTGGGGCGTTAATTCCAAATAGATCTCCAACTGATTGATAAAGCCCCTGCATAAGGAAGGCTCGCCATCATACCTCATGGTAACGGCGCCGCTGCCGTTAAGCCTCTGGCACAAGTAGGAGGAGCTAGAGGCGGATTATCCGGTGTCAAGACTGGGGAGACCACCGGATTCGAACTAGGCTTGTCTAGGTGTACCATACGCTCAAGTAGGGTCTGTAGATCCAGTGCCAATTGATCTAAGCGCTGCTCATGGACATCCATTCTCCAGTGGATGTTTTGTGTGTTACTTTCCCCCTTACTGTCTGAGGTCATGGCCCTTTCGTACTGTAACGGTTTGTTTTGACACTCAGACCAGTAGGTAAAATAAAACAACGTTTATTGAATGAAAATAAGTACAAATGATCGCCCTCTACAGGTGACAGCAGCAATTGCAAGTGAATACACAGTACACATAGATTCACTATAATGGATAGAAGGCACACACAAAGTGGTACAGATAATAGGGAATTGGTCCCAAAAGGGTAAATGAGAACAATCAGTCCGTCTCATCTGTGGGGTTTGGCACGCCCGAATGGTGTAGTGATAAACTGAGCAAATGTGCACAGCACAGAGTTCATGCAATGATGGATTGTAGATGTTCAGTGACCAGCATGAGCTTAGCAGAACAGTGACCCAAAATAGCCCCCGCGGGCATTCCCAAAGAGACTACTGAGACTGCAAGTGCAAGAGTATGTAGCCCCCACGGGCGTAATCGTAGACTAGCCTGAGATGCAAAGCTGGCGTTTTAGCCCCCACGGGCGTATAACCGGAGACCAAAGTGAGCACAACACGAGCCAATAGCCCCCACGGGCGTAGACCTTCGGATCCTGCAAGAGCTTGGAGCCTAACCTTGCTACCTCTCAGAACCAATAGCAGCAATGGATACCTCCGGTAATTAACGTGATACCGAGAGCCTAGGATGCCCAACCGGACCGACAGAACTGGGCTACTCTGCAGATGTAAATCGGAGTCGCCGTCCAAGTTAGTGGCCAACTCAGCAGAAGTACACTTCCAAGGTAGAGGCTCGGTAAATAGAATGGAGGTTCGGCAAGAGAGAAGCGGCACTGCAAGGGTTAAAGAGTATGTTTAAATCTCCCAGGCTCGGTATGGTAACGTAGCTCTGCAGCATATGGAGGCTCGGTACAAGGAGCACAGCTTATGCACGTCAGCAAGGAACTCTGCACTAGGAGATGAGTTACACCGGAGTGTAATGGTCAAACTGAGTCAGCACAGCACCGCAGGAGTCGAGGCGGCGACAACAGGCAAACGCAGGTCTCTGGAACAGGCCGTGGTCGATCACGAAGCAGGAAGTCAGCCAGCTGGGTTGTAGCATGTAGGAGTTTCTCAGACAAGCCGGGTCGTAGCACGTAGAAGGTTCTCAGACAAGCCGGGTCGTAGCACGTAGGAGGTTCTCAGACAAGCCGGGTCAAACACAATCAGGAACACTGGAGCGTAGTCAGGACAGGCCAAAGTCGGTACACAGGAGTCCGGATACAGGAACACAGCAACAGCAAGACTGGCTCAGAAACACCACGTGAGAGTCAGGTATAAAAAGGTCACCAGGGGGCGGGCCAAACCAACTCAACAAATCAAAGAACGCCACAGATGAGAGTGACAGGATGATCACAGGCACCCCCAACAGGGGATACACTAGGCGGGTAGCCAGATGGAGGATGGGCTAGGCAGCACAAACTGGTACGGCCACGGGAGGTCAAACACACAGAGTGACCGACAAGCGCCACTAACGGAAGCTAGTGCAGATTGGAAAACAAAGGCAGCACGGGAACCAAACTGAGGCACAGAATGGTCACGGAGCACAACACGGAGAGTAACCAAGAGGCAGCCAATGGTCAAAACCGGATCTGGTAGTCAGACATCGCCAGTGGTCGCAGCCAGAACAGGTAGTCAGTCAAGCCAGAAGTCAGAACCAGAACGGGTAGTCAGTCAAGCCAGAAGTCAGAACCGGAACGGGTAGTCAGACGTAGCCAGGAGGCAGAACCGGAACGGGTAGTCAAACGTAGCCAGGAGTCCAAACTGGAACGGGTAGTCAGACGTAGCCAGGAGTCCAAACCGGAACGGGTAGTCAGATGTAGCCAGGTAATACACAGGAATGGCAATGGACCAACACCACGAAAGGGCACTGGAAATGACACAGGCTGAGGTTTAAAAACCCTGACAGGTAGGTGGAGCAATGACCTCATCAGCGTGGTGCCCTATAAGAATAGTGACTCAGCGAGAGCGAAAGCTAGGAAGTAAACAATGTCGCTTTAGGGCAACCGCCAGCCACAGGCAATCACGGGGCACCGTGATACCTAGATGATCTGGAGAACCAAGGGTGGAGATCAAACATCAGACTGAAAAATGTGCCTGAATCGATTCCCCCTCAAGACCTAGCATCCTTCATTGCTGGTCTGTTCTCCAGGCTATTGGGGTATTCTCACTCGGGCCCTATCTATCTGGACCGTGTACATCGAGCCTTGAGGCATCGGGATCCGTCCAACAATATCCCTCATGATGTAATTGTATGCCTACACCAATATGATCTGAGGGAACGACTGATGAGGAAGAGCAGAGAATCGGGCCCTATCCTTCTCGCTGGTGCAGAGGTCTGCTTCTTTAATGACCTCTCGGCCCACACCTTGCAGCAGAGGCAGGAAATTAAACCTCTCACTGAACATCTACTTGCACTGGATATCAAGTATCGCTGGGGATACCCCTTTTCCCTCCATGCCTCACTGAATGGTAAAGCCACTTCCCTTTCCTCAGTTGATGAGATCGCGACATTCTGCTCCACACTCTGCATATATGTTCCTTTCCGGACAGCCTCTGGAGAATCGGCGCAACACCTCTCACAAAAGAGGCCTTAATGGTCTTCAAAGTCTCCCAAAAAGAAAAAGAAACAGAGGAAACTGGACATTCCTCCCTGCTCACCAACTGAACCAGCAGCTGTTTGGGCCTGAGGTGCTCGTTTTCTCCTGTTCCTTTACGTCCAACAAGGTCTCCCTGTGAACGCTTATTTGTATGGGATTGCTTTCATGCCATGTTATGCTCTCAGAACTGCCCTGTACTATTTTATTTGGAGAGGACATTCACTGAAAGGCACTCATTAGCTTGTTAGGGTATGAAGGTAACTGGGGCACTTCTTGTAATTTGTCTAGTTTAATAAATGTCATTTATTGTTTTACTTATTGCACTGTTTGCCCCTTGACTATTGAATCAGACCCTCACTCTATTTGACTCGTCCCAGCTTTATCCCTGGAGGTATATTCCTTGACTTGCCATCCTATTTTGCCCTTTTACTGCAACTTATGACCACCTGTGCTCAGATGAGACCGTGTTCAATATCTCCCTACCCCTCATGCTAGATGCTGCCCCTTCATTTTTTCCTAACTGGACCGCAGAAGACCCGGACTATTATTGTTTCGCCTCACATACTGTTGACATGCTAACTGATACTCAACTCACCTAGTACACCTTACACTCCGTTAGCTCTTGACTTACCCTTCTTTTTTTTAGATAGGCCCCATACTCCGCTAAGCAGAACATCTCCTCTTTACATTTTACAACACTATGGGTACTAACATGTCTTGCCTGTCACTTGCTGACCTAACCGGTTCGCTGTTCGATGCTTCTGTTACTGACACGATGTCCCTCCCCTTATGACTGACCATAGACTCAATGTGGACCCCACTCATCCTTTAACACTCTAGAGTGCATCTTCTCTATGTTTATATTTGACTGTGGACTTTATAAGAGTTGTTTATATATGCTGAGGAGAGAACCGAGTACAGGGCTTGCTGAGGTGATAGCTTATACATTTTTGTAATTTCCTACTCCATTACTGTCACTATCTGTATCACTAGTCACACATCCCGTGGGCCGGCTTTCGGTTCATGCTTCCATCCCCATTTGCCCTATACATTTTCTCCATTTCCTACAGGATACCTCTCCAATATATATTTATACTCTGTTCTATACTTTAGCCTTACTAGTTTTCTGTTCCTCGGTCCTCTCCATCTGTTATTACATATGTTGCCTACTGATTATAGGGCTAACCTTGGGTCCCTTATCGGAGCTCAGGTTGTGACTACTTGATTTGTGATCCTCGATATTTTCTTAGTGCCTATGTCCTGGACCCTGGACTGTGGTGCCCTGTCTGATCACTACCCCGCTCCATGCCGTGGTGCGTTACTCCCTGCGGGGTGGAGCGGGGGTATGTCGCCATAGCATTCAGTCCCACCGTATATGCCTCATATCAGGGTATTTCCTTGTGCCTTATAACATTCATTTTGACCGTTAAGTTTACGTTGTATGCAATTCTTGTTCATATTTACCTGCTCCAAAGTGATGTTTCCACAATATTTTGGAGCCCATGATGTTTTATTCTTGCCTTCCATTTGGCTCTGAGTCCCTACCTCATCTGAGATGATCCATCTTTTTCCCCTTTTCTATTACTTTATTGTTGCTACACCCCTGTCTGATCTTCACACTCCGTGTATTTTTGCATCCTCTTATGCTTTATGTGCACCTTCAGCATGGCTTATTTATTCATGCAGCATCATGTTCTCTCTCTTTTCTATTCTCTCCCCTTTTCCACCCTCCCTCCTCCTACCCTCCCACCCGGTTGGTGTCGGTTGCAGAGCCAGTGGATGCTCCTTGATACTGTTTAGATGGCCCCTTTAAGGTTCGTTACCATCAGAGTTAAGGGCTTAAATTCTCCTGGCAAACATTCCATAGCTCTTAGAGAATTCCACCGGATGAATGCGGACACCTTATTTCTACAGGAGACCCATTTCATGTCCTCGGAGACACCCAGGCTGTGCGACCGCAGGTTCCCCACTGCATACTTCTCTTCGGCGTCAGAAAAGAAGAGACGTGTGGGCATACTGTTGAGATCATTCCTACCCTGGAGTCTCTGGAGTCTCCTTGAGCGTAAATTGGATGAGGACGGACAATAATTGCTGCTTAAAGGTACTCTCTTTAATAAAAGAATTGTACTGGCCTCGGTGTACGGCCCAAACACACATCAGGTTTCCATCCTCAAAAAGTTTCTTACTGTCTTAGACGAGTTTGCGGATTGCCCTGTTATCTTTGGGGGCGATCTGAATGTAGCATTGGACCCTCAAATAGACTGCTCCTCTACAAGATCCTGCATTAGATTCTCCCAACTTAAAGCTCTTCGCCTCCATCTTGCTAAACTTCAATTACTAGACATCTGGCGCACGCAGCACCCGCATGATAAAAACTTTTCCTTATACTCCGTACCACATAATACTCACAGTAGACTGTACTATATCTTTGTGTCACAATCACTACTTCATTCTGCTCATTCCTCATCTATAGATACGGCCTCTTGGACAGATCATTCTCCTGTTTTGGCCTCACTCTCCCTTAACCAACATCCCAATCAATCTATGCCGTGGATTTTGAACAAACTTCTGCTCCAGGATCCTAACATTGTGCAAACATTGAACCAGCACCTTGAGGACTACTTTGGGACTCATGTTAATGGTGAAGTAGCCGACCACACAGTATGGGAAGTACATAAAAGTGTTCTACATGGGAATTTAATCAAAATTGGGGCATGGCAAAAACAGGAAAAATTAAAGAAAATCAATGCCTTTATCGAGAATATACGTGCTCTTGAACTGAGACACAAACGCACAATAGGGGAAAATGATAAGAAAGAACTTGATGCTCTGAAGGAGGAACTTAACTCCTTGCTCAGACAATAGGTAGCAAAATCCTTCTTTTACTGGAAGTTTCACCATTTTTTTTGGAAGGGAATAAATGCGGCAAATCTTTAGCTGTTCTGATTAAACAAGGGAGACGGATGATAGCTGTAACCCACATTAGAGACCATCTGAGTATGTCCCAGAAATCATTCCCATCGATAGCCGCATCCTTCCGTTCATTCTATCATTCCCTATATAATCTGTAGGATAAAGTTGCAACGCCCTTGTCCCCTAATGATCCGCAAATTAAAACGTTCCTACAGAAAGCATTGTTACCTTCTATCTCGCAGTCCGTTCGAGATGAACTTGAGAAGCCCTTCACCGCACACAAATTGGACATCATATTGAAATCTGTGAAATTGGGCAAATCCCCAGGACCTGATGGTTTTTCAGCTCTGTATTACCAAAAATGTCGGGAAACACTTGCTCCACATATTCTCAAAGCATTTAATTCTATCTTCTCTGGTGAGACTTTCCACTTACAATCACTCGAAGCCCACATTACAGTACTGCCCAAACATGAGAGAGACCCTTCTTTATGCAGCAGTTATAGGCCCATCTCGCTTCTGAATTTGGACCTTAAACTATTTGCTAAGCTTCTTGCCGCTCATCTCCGTTCCATTCTTCCATCCATTATACATACGAATCAAAGCGGTTTTGTGCCCGGCCGTGAGACCAGACACAACACTGCCACAGCACTCTCTGTTATTCAAACTGCCCTACTCAGGAAAATATCGTCCGTATGCCTTGCAATAGATGCCAAGAAGGCGTTTGATCGAGTCAGGTGGTCTTATTTGAAAGCTGTTCTTCGACAGTTTGGATTCGGCCTTCGCATTTTAGCTGGTATTATGAGCACGTATTCTTCACCCTCTGCCAGAGTCAAGGTCAATGGAGTCCTTTCAGAACCATTCACAATAACTAATGGAACCCAGCAGGGATGTCCGTTATCCCCTATTCTGTTTGTTTTAGCCCTTGAGCCTTTCCTGAACATTGTCCGTAATCATCAGTCTCTCACAGGGGTTAAGACAGGTAACACAGAATTTAAAATCGCTGCATATGCAGACGATGGTCTGTTTTTCCTCTCTAATCCTCTTACCTCACTACCTCCCTTGGTCTCCATTCTGGAGGACTATTGCTCGGTTTCTCAGGCTAAGATGAATCTTTCCAAGTTGGAAATTCTGAACTTGAATCTCCCTACGCGGGCAATGCATTCCATGCAAAGCTTGTTTCTGTTTAAATGGTCCAACACGTCTATCCGCTATTTAGGGATATTCCTCTCTCCCGATTTGTGTTCTCTTCCGGACTTGAACTACACTCCTCTCTTACAATCCATCTCTGATGACCTCACGAGGTGGATGTCTTTGCCGATCTCTTGGTTTGGACGTAATAATCTAGTAAAAATTATGATTATCCCGAAGGTTCTTTATTTTTTTAATGCTCTACCTATACGAATCCCTCAAAAAAATCCTTCTTGATCTTCAGGCTTTATTGACCAGGTTCATTTGGACAAGGAAGAAACAGAGACTTAGAAAAGAGATCCTAATGTTACCGATCTGTGAGGGTGGCATTGATATGCCAGACCTCACATTGTATTACAAAGCAGCTGCTTTGTCAAAGAGCTATGACTTCACCTGCGTCCCACCAAAATTTTGGACAAAATCCCTTTGGGCCACTCAGATTTACTGCAGATTTTATTGGCTCCCTCTCACTTTACCCCCCCTGCTTGCAGGGAACACCTTATCATTAGTCATGTCATCAATGTCTGGAAGATGGAGAACTGCTCTCATCGATTGACCCCGTTACCCTTTCCCTTGGCCTCTATCATTGGGAATCGGGAATTTATAGTAGGAGTCTCTGATTAGACATTTAAAAAATGCAAGCACCATAATCAGGACACCCTACACTCCTTACTGCACTCAGGAGCTTTCCCCCCTGCTACAGAGATCGCTGCTTCTCTTCAGGTGGAAAAAGGCTCCATGGTGCACATATCTCCAGGTACGACACTGGGCCAGAAAAATGACTCTTCGGTGATACACTCCCAGACCCCTAACAACTCTTTAAAAAACCTTTACATCTCCTCCTTCCTTCAAACCTTTGTCCTTTTGTTACTCCCTTCTGCAGTGCTCAGTACCTGACAAGAAACTTTTCTTTTTGACACAATGGGAGAACAAGCTAGGTTGGTCTATTCCGATAGAGACATGGAACACAGCCTTCAAGCTTAATTTTAAAGAGAATAGTGATACGAAAATGAGAGAACTTAATTACACAATTATGACCCGTTGGTATGACTCCGGAAAAAATTGCCCCAATCTTTGCTGGAGATGCGCTAATGGATCAGGCACTATGCTACAATCATTGCTACTTTCTGGGACTCTATTATATCTCTCATCCATAAGACCACTTCCATTCGGATTTCTAAAGACCCTTGGTGGTGTCTTTTCTCCATTCCCCCAGACCCTATCCCTGTGACAGGGACTTATAGTCTCTCTCTCATTCTCTTGATGCTTGTGGTGGCCAGAGCACAAATTCCAAAATGTTGGCTCTCCAAGGATGCTTCACCGATGTCTGGCTGGATTCAGGGCATGAGGGATCTTTTTCTTAATGCACAACAGTATGCCTCGTACACCTCTTCCACATCTGCTTTTACTACTCTTTGGAATAGCTGGATGTCCTTCAGTGGGGGGTCTGGGTCAAATAGCCTGTTGGGTGATGGGACAGGATAGGTGGAGCTCTATCCACTTAATTTGGCTCTCATCTGTATGTATTCCCTTCGTTGTTGGTAACCCTCACGTATTTTGACAACTTACTTGGGCCTTCATCTTATGCATATATATGTATATGCCACTGGCTCTGCATCCGGTGCCACCCATCTACCCTTCTACCTATCTACTTACTGGCTTCATGAGAAGCTTCTTCTCCTTCAACACTTTCTCCCCTCTTGTCCTTCCTCCTCTTCTCCCCTTTCCATTTCCTTTCTGCTGTCCCCTTCTCTTTCCTGCTTTCTGCTGCATGAACTTACCCTTCTTACACTTTACTATAGGATCTTTACATACTCTTCCCGAATTGTATGCACCATTTAGTTTCCACTTTGTACCATTGTTTGATTGCTATGAGTTTCTCCATGTTATGAGGTCTATGGACTTGCTATCGATGGTTTATTTTGTACTATGTACTGTTTTCATTACTCAATAAAAGAATTTACAAAAAAAAGTTTGATTTGTTCAACTGTTTTAAACTCTCCTTTCTGCCTTCACACCACCCCACTACCAGAGAACTGTCTATCACCAATACTCCTATGAAAGACATCCAGCTCCCTCTCTTTCCTTATCTGCCTTCTACTTTCTTTGTCTATCTCAAACACATACTGCCAACATGCTAGAATGTGACAGTTTGTATCTATTAATTTTATATTTTATAAAAATGTTATTGCTTTAAGGCAATGCCAATAACAAGAAGCAACTGAAGAACCAAGAGTGAGGAGGCCATTCCTGAGATAGGTATGGAGTATTGTGAGTTACAACTTTATCATTCTACTTAAATCCTTTGTTTTCTTTTCTTTAGGAGAATTAAACTTTTTTGTGATGAAAAGTATTAGAAATGAAATTGTTCTTTTACTAGGTCAGTATTAGTAGAATTAAATGCAAATTAACACAAATGCATAATACAAACCCTGCTGTTCAGTCTCTTGGGCATATTTCTACTTTTGGTTTAATGCTTTTCTAACATTTTATGAGTTTTTATCAATTAAATATTTATGTTTTTGCAACAAAAAGCAAAGATTTACAATCTCAATGAGAAGCAGCATGCTGTAGGGGAAATCAATAAATGTTGAATTTCATATTTTAAATTGCCTTACTGTTAAGAAAAAAAAGGAAAAACAAAACTACTCATTTGTGGTTTTACTGAATAGTCAGTCTGGTGTATTAAAAGTAATGGCTTGCTACTTGTTGTTGAGCTATATTTAGGGTAACAGTGTAACTCTTTAAGGGCTAGAGAGCTAAGCAACACATTGCAATGCATTGCAGGGGAGTTACCACATGATGAGGCAGTGTGAACACAGCCCTGATTCCCACCCCAACAAAAACCCACTAAATAAAACACTCCAGACATTTACTTACTTTTCTTTTTCTGTGGATAGAATAAGGCCACAGCATTTATTGAAATAATACAATCTCAATTAAGCATTTTAATAACCGTAAAATTGGTAACAAACATTAAATGTAAACATAACCTAGTGTTTGCTATACAATTAAATTGTAACTGACTCTCACACATCCTAATCTTTACCCCAAATGTACCCCAAAACATTCCCACTAAACATTTAATGTTACCCAGTCCTAATTGTCAAAGACCCACTTAACTGCCTTGAGTGTGAGCCATGCCACCATCCAACCCTAGCCTTCTTGGATGAAACAAGTGTTACAGCTGTAACTCCCGCTCCTGAGCCTGTGTTCAACGAGCCATGTCCTGAATCACGAAGACAACACCATGAAGCCTGGGCTTCACACAGAAAGCATCCCGCCATGGGCCAGCCTCTTGACTCCTTAAGATGGCTACATTCTACCCCACAGGACAGAAAAAGCCCTTTTCACTCTATCTACCAGACCACGCAAGAAAATATCCAGGCCCACATCAGTCAAATGGACCACGTCCCTGCAAACACTTTAAATCCCCAGTCTTCTGCACAAAACTGGAGCAGTTCTTGTTAATATTTTTTCTGCTCACCTGAAGAGCCTCTTGTTTTTGAGCCCCACACCAACACAACCTAGGTTGACCTCTGACCAGATGAGAAGCATGCCCATTAACAGCTCCCCATACACTGCCAATCCCATTTAAATAGTCTAATAAACTCCCTTTGTGAAACACTCCACAAATCATTCCCACCTTCATGATTGTCTAAAACAGCAGGAGGGGAAAAGACCTCATTGTCCTTACCATTTACACCAACACCTGCTCCCAAACCATGCCCCTAATTCCAAACTACCAAACATCCACTCGCCCCACAAAAACCCAGAAGTTTTCCATTTTCTTGAACTGCACACCTCCATTGGTCCCAATAGATATGTGGCGAATATCCCAAACCAAAACATTCCAAACACCTGAAAACAAGAAATGAAGCACAGACAGCAAATTACACAGCCAAGCCTGAAATGACAGATCTGCATGACAAGGTACTCTCTGAGTCTCAACCCCCAACATGTGTCCTCCTTTACTGCCCCAATCAGAAACAAATGAGACAAACTCATCCTCAGGCAACTCTGTGCTCGAGTCCCATCCTTAGCTCACCTGAAGAGCCTCTTGTTTTTGAGCCCCACACCAACACAACCTAGGTTGACCTCTGACCAGATGAGAAGCATGCCCATTAACAGCTCCCCATACACTGCCAATCCCATTTAAATAGTCTAATAAACTCCCTTTGTGAAACACTCCACAAATCATTCCCACCTTCATGATTGTCTAAAACAGCAGGAGGGGAAAAGACCTCATTGTCCTTACCATTTACACCAACACCTGCTCCCAAACCATGCCCCTAATTCCAAACTACCAAACATCCACTCGCCCCACAAAAACCCAGAAGTTTTCCATTTTCTTGAACTGCACACCTCCATTGGTCCCAATAGATATGTGGCGAATATCCCAAACCAAAACATTCCAAACACCTGAAAACAAGAAATGAAGCACAGACAGCAAATTACACAGCCAAGCCTGAAATGACAGATCTGCATGACAAGGTACTCTCTGAGTCTCAACCCCCAACATGTGTCCTCCTTTACTGCCCCAATCAGAAACAAATGAGACAAACTCATCCTCAGGCAACTCTGTGCTCGAGTCCCATCCTTAGCTCACCTGAAGAGCCTCTTGTTTTTGAGCCCCACACCAACACAACCTAGGTTGACCTCTGACCAGATGAGAAGCATGCCCATTAACAGCTCCCCATACACTGCCAATCCCATTTAAATAGTCTAATAAACTCCCTTTGTGAAACACTCCACAAATCATTCCCACCTTCATGATTGTCTAAAACAGCAGGAGGGGAAAAGACCTCATTGTCCTTACCATTTACACCAACACCTGCTCCCAAACCATGCCCCTAATTCCAAACTACCAAACATCCACTCGCCCCACAAAAACCCAGAAGTTTTCCATTTTCTTGAACTGCACACCTCCATTGGTCCCAATAGATATGTGGCGAATATCCCAAACCAAAACATTCCAAACACCTGAAAACAAGAAATGAAGCACAGACAGCAAATTACACAGCCAAGCCTGAAATGACAGATCTGCATGACAAGGTACTCTCTGAGTCTCAACCCCCAACATGTGTCCTCCTTTACTGCCCCAATCAGAAACAAATGAGACAAACTCATCCTCAGGCAACTCTGTGCTCGAGTCCCATCCTTAGCAACTTTACAAACTAAAAGTGAGACAACACCCTTCAGCATGCACCAAGAATGAACCCTACAATGCCGGGCAAACAGCTAAAAATTCCTTCACTGCTGCCACAGGACACTCAGGTAAACCTAAAGGGAACAGAGAAAACGTAACCCCCCTACCTTCTCAATCCATCTTAGAATTCAACAAAAAGATCAGAACTGCCTCATTGCTCCATGTCACATCCTGAAAATCCAAACCCCTTACAACCTGCACAACTGATACTCCCCTATATGAAAAGCACTGAAAAAGTAGGCAAGTAGGCTATGAGAAACAAGATCACCTCAAAAAATTGCAAACATATCCACACCAACACATCCAAGCAACACAAAACAGAAAAAGAAATTGGCCTTTGAAGATCTGTTTTAAACCCTACCACATGCTCTTTAGGACCTGGTGCAGTATGAACTTGAACAAAAAGACCAACACAGATATTCATGCATCAACCACAGAAGACAACAACCCCTCTTCACTCAACCTAACCATGTACCATAACAAAAACTCCAAGTGACATTAATCCAAATCCACAACCCTAGCAACCTCAACTAAGACCTGACAATCCTGCCACACCTTCTGATTGGCCCCCAAATCTGGAGACCCACCAGTTGCTGTATGAAAGCCCCTATTTGCTGGTGTGTGCATCGCACAAGTGTTCCAGACAGGAATCCCCCACCTCTTCCCCTCTCGAGGCCACCTTTCGATATTAACCAAACTGAAAACTAGACAGGTAATCCACTATTGCTTTCAAGTAACCTGTGACATGACAAGCCTTACACCACACATTCAGCTCCAGACTAGGGATGGGGAAAAATGTTGCCTCAAACCAAAATCTGTGAATAATGGCACTTTCTGCGAAGAATTTCCCACTAAAAGCCATTTTTCTGCTTTTTTCACCTAGCTCATTCCATTGAAATCAATTGGAAATTGAATTTACACACAACACATAGCAAATGTTATTTTATTTCCCAAATGAATAGTATACAAGGGGCATAACGGTGCCTGTGTTGGGGGAGTGTGGGTAAATAATCAGTTGAACAGGGAATTTTTTTTGAGGGGGGAGTTGTTTACTGGGCAGTTAATAAAAAATAAATCCCAAATTCAATTACCCCCCCCCCATAATACATGGTATAAAAGGGGTCTAAGGAGGGGCCTGTGTTGGTGGGTGGAGTCTGGGGAAAGAATCAGTTGAAAAGGGAATTTGTTTTGGGGGACAGTTAATAAAAACAAAATTTCTTTCTAGTGCCAGCAAAGCATGTTGTGTTGGCCATTGACAAATGCCCTGATGTATGTGGAATTTGCAACTGCTGTTCATGATGCTGCTACTGAGTTGCTTAAGCAGCAGGATGATTAGGCAGCTCAAAGGGAAATGGGATCAACAACAGAAGTAACATGGGTGCTGGATGATGAAGGTTCCACTTGCCATGACTAGCTCCAGTAATGCATCTGAGGCAGTAGCAGCACCATGAAGTTGGCTAATAATTCTTGTCCTCTGCCTGGGTTTCTCTACTCTTCCTCCTCTTTGATCGCCACCTCACCTCTTGTTGCCTTTCAGGAGAGTAAGGGGGTACATTAACAGTGGTGCTCTATTTCTGTGGTGAGTGATTGGCTTTAACATGTTTCACATAAATTTCATGGTGTCTGTGTTTCATGTGTGTTATTAGAGCTGTTGTGCCAAGGAGCGTTCCCTCCTTTCTCAGTCTCACTAACTTGTCACAAATTGTTCACAGTGCCATTGTTGATGACTGCACTGTTCCTGCCCCAAGAGAAAAAGCTCCCAGACCCATGACTTCAGGAGGAGGGAAAAGGTGTGTATAAGAATGGTTCTTTCTTCTTCTCCTCCACATTTTCCTTCACTGTCTGGGACAGAGGATGATATTGCTGCTGTTGCTGCTACTGCCTTAGAATCAGCACTGCAGCAAGGACCAGGAATATTGATTATGCTGGTAAGTGCAACCTGTCCTAGTCCCTCATCACTTGTTGACCCCATTCCCACTGTGTTCACGGTGGACTGTGGCACACTAGCCTACTCCTCAGCATCCTGCTGCCCTTGCAACTCAGTAGCAGCAGGAATTAGAGCAGTTGCAAATTCTGCAAGCTCACTGCTGGTGGTGGTCTCCCATTCCATCTAATTTTTATATAAAAGGGCCATCAATGTATCTTTCACCCGAACTTCTCCACCATCATCACCACCACTAGTCCCTGCATGCTGTTACTCTCACTGCTGATTGGAGGAGGTGACGAGAAATGTGAGAGAGGGTCCCCTAATGTCACACTTGCCATTTCTTGGTGACCTGAAGATGGCAGACTGGCCGCACTAGCAGCAGGCACAGGCAGCTAATCTGTGCTCCTGGTGGTGGTGGTATTGCTGCTAGGTAACAATTCTGCCTTCTTCAGGATCCTGTTCCACCGGGACAATGCTGAGAGGGGAAGGGGACTCCCATGGTCAGGGGAATAGTGTGGGCTCCCTTCACTGCTAGTCCGGATGCTCTCAATTGCCTCCCCTACCACTTCCATAACACTAATCCAACACCAGATTCTTCACCATTACTTTTACTCTACTACTAACACCATCCGCATCAATTTCAGCCCCTGAGTCTTCCTCCTTACAGTCACTAGTATTATGATGATTACCCCCTCCTTCTCTTCTAACACTAGCAAGCTGCTGGACCTTCTTAGTAGTATTACTAGCACTGGCAGGACTGCTTTGGTATGGCAAGTGTGACTTAGGGTCCCCTGCTGTCACACTTAGCATCATCGTCTCCTTCCCCTGTTTCTGAGTATTACAAGACACACTGGCAGCATTTTCAGCACTGGTGGCAGCACTGGTGGCAGCAGGCACACCACTGGTGGCAGCAGGGACAGCACATCTGATAATAGACACAGCACTGTTGGCAGCAAGGGCAGCACAGCATGTCTGGCAGCAGGTACAGAAATGGTGGCAGCAGGGGCAGCACGTCTGGCAGCATGCACAGGCAGCTGACCTGTCCTTCTCTCACCACTACTCTCTTCTTTCTCCCTTGACATTAATTTCTCCAAGATCTCTAGGGTTGAGTTTGGAGGACTGTAGTGCTCACTTCATCCTCCTCAGACTCAGTGGACACAAAAGGGTCTTTCCAGTTCCTCCTTTTACTAATTTTAAACTTTCTCATAGTGATAGCAGTCATTCTGAGTCTCTTCTGTCTCAATTTTGCAATTTTGCACGTCTACCTCGCTCTGTAGCTGCTTCTATGGAATTTCACTTCCAGGAATATGTAGTGTTATAGCACAAAGGCGAAAAACACATTAATCAATGAGAGGAAACATTGTAGCCATTGAAAAAATGGTGAAGAATTTTTCGATTTTTTTTCACAGCAACACAACAGGACCTTTCGCCCCCCCCCCCCAATCCATACCGTATACTCCAAACAGAGGTACCGTTATCATATCAAGACAGGAAGCCCTTGGTTATCACTGACGTGTCTTGCTATAGATATGCATGGTTTAGAGGTATGGCAAGTGGGGAACTCCCCCCCCCCCCCATTACATCAAAAGAATTACAATTCTGTGAATTAAGTTACATGTTAAATTGATTCTGCTCAAAAGAAAATCTAAGTGACTTAAAATAAAATGTGTATTTATCATATTCATACAAAAATGTGTTGGGGCAGTAAAGGGATTTGAAGAAGCACAATGAGACCTATGTACACTTTTTCATGCTCTTGGATTCTACTTTGATAAACAAATAAATGGAGTACAATTTATGTATGCATACCTTATATGGGTATTCCTGCCCCAAAGTTGTATGTTGTATGGCAGACAAATGTTTCAGCATTCCTGAAATGTAGAGGATGCTTTTATTTACATACTCCCATGCAGCTATGTGCAGAATTATGGATGTGCTATAGATATATATATTGGGAGTCAGAAACGCTCAACTGGGAACGAGCCTGCAATACAAATTTGCATGCTTTTTAGGAGTGGTGTCGTACCCAAGGTGCAGTCTCTTAGCCCACTAGTGCATTTAACAGAGTGGAAATTTCCTAAAGCATGTCTTACTGGTCCTGCCATAACAGCAATCCAGCAACAAAATGCCAGGCAATTCATTATTGAACAAGAGAATCAGCCAACCCCAGATGTAAGTTTTGGGCTTGTTGGGCCTTGTCAGTGAGGTGCAGCTGATCTCTTTAAGTACTGTGGGCAAAGGGTCTAATGATTCCCCTATTATGCTGGGGGTGACTAATCCCAAGGAAAATTTGCATATGTATATTAGGAGTCAGAGATGCTGAACTAGGAACAAGGCTGCAATACAAATTTGCAGGCACACTAAGGCTGGTGTCTCACCCAGGATGCAGTCTCTCTTAACCCACTAGTGCCTTTCATAGAGAAATATAAAGCATATCATACTGGCCCTGCCATAACAGCAGTCCAGCCACAATGATATGATTTAGGATAAGCATATATACAGTACGAACTCTGGTTCCATTTTTGTGTGGAAGCTGGTTTGCCTTTCTGGACAACACAAATTCCTATATTACATTTATTTATTTAAAGTGTTCTACTAAAGTACAGATTTCTCTTTAATTTAATTAGTGTTTTTTTATGAAAAATACAAGATGTGTTATTTGTGTTCAATATGTTATGTTTCTGGAAAGAAGGGTTATAGTAATTCATTTGGAAAGTGATACAGAGGAAGTTGAGAATTAAAATATGGATTGTTCAGGTCATAGGGATTTAAAAGAATAGTATATTGAAGATTGTTTCCTCAATAATGTTATGTTTAGAATTCTTACTCTTCTACATATGGTGGAGCCTGAAATGTTAAACATTAACCAGAACCAAATAAATATATATAATATTCTACCAATCCCTCATCTAGGGAATCAGTTTAATAATCTCTAAAAGTATGTAGCCCACTTCTTGAAGCCTCTGATTTGGAAGATTGGATTGTATATTGAAGAAGATACCACAGATTTTCTACCTAAAGTTAAAAACACTGATGATCTCTCATATGATAATATGCTGGCCACCTTATACATCAACTCATTGTTCCTATAGACTTGGAGTGGGAAAAATCTGTGTTACCACGAGAAATTCTATGAAAACCACATTGTCCACTTTTTAGCTGGAAAATCCCTGTTACATTCAGCAATTAAGATTTTTGCATTTTTCGCCCATTGGCCAAAATTGTTTGTAATTTTTTTCAATGGCTAGAAAGTTTCTGCCCATTTACATTTTCGCCTTTTTGCTACAAAATCGTGACATATTTGTGGAAATCAAGCACAATAGAAGCAGCAACAGAGCGAGGTAGATGTGCTGTGCTATTCTACTGTGATCTTTTGGAAAAATCGAGGCCAGAGAGGCTCATAGTGACTGCTATCACTATGAGCAGGTTTAAAAATATTGGAAGGACCCTTATATGTCCACTGAGTCTGAGCAGGAGGAAGTGAGCAGTAGTGAACCAATGATGTCTAGCCCCCTAAATCACCCTCAAGGGATCTTGGGGAAATTAATGTGAAGGTAGGGAGAAAAGGAAATGGGAAGGGAGGGAGAAAAAGGTAGTACTAGTGAGAGCAGGACAGGTGATCTGCCTGCACCTGCTGTCAGACATGCTGCACCTGCTGCCACCAGTGCTGTGCCTGCTGCCACCAGTGCTGCACCTGCTGCCACCAGTGCTGCACCTGCTGCCACCAGTGCTGAACCTGCTGCCACCAGTGCTGATGCTGCTGCTAGTGTGTCTTGTAAAACTTGGGGGTGGGGGGAAGGAAAAGATGATGCCAAGTGTGACAACAGGGGACCCTAAGTTACACTTGCCATCCCCAAGCAGTGCCATCAGTGCTAGTACTACTAATACTAAGAAGGTCCAGCCTGTTAGGAGTGAAGGAGGGGGTAATCATCATATTACTAGTGACTGTGAGGAGGAAGACTGAGCTTGATGTGTTTGGTGTTAGTAGTAGTAGCGGTAATGGTGAAGCAGCCGGTGGGACTAGTATTAGGGGTGTGGTAGGGGAAGCATTTGAGAATGTCCATACTAGCAGTCAAGGGAGCCCCCACCATTTCTCTGGCTCTGGGAGTCCTTTCCTTCCCTTCCCTACAGCGTCCAAGTGGAACATGATCCTGAAGAGGCCAGAACTGGTTTTGGGGAGAGCAAGTGTAGATTTAATACCACCACCACCAACAGGAGCAAAGATGAGCTGCCTGTGCCTGCTGTTACTGCTGCTAGTCGGCATTTCCTTTTGACCAGAAGAAGGCAAAGTGTGACATTAGGGGACCCTCTGTCACATTGCTTGTCACCACCTCCAAGCAACAGTAAGATAACTGTAATAGAGATGAAACAGCACGTAGGGAGCGTGACTAGCGGTGGTGGTTATGATGATGGTAGAGAAGCTAAGGTGGAAGAGACATTGATGCCTTTTTATCAGAAACCAAGAAGGAATGGGATACAGGGATGAGGTTGGGCACCACCACCACCACTAGCAATGAACTTTTGGAATCTGCGGAATTTGCTGCTGAGGGCAAGGGCATCAGGATGCTGAGGAGCAAGCTAGTGGAACAAAGTGGGAATGGGGTCAACAAGTGATGAGGGACTAGGACAGGTTCTACTTACTAGAAGTAGCAATACTCCTGGACCTAGTTGCAGTGCTGATTCTGAGGCAGTAGCAGCAACAGCACCAACATCATCCGCTGCCAGAACAGACAGTGAAGGGGAATGTGGAAGACAAGAATAGGCCATTCTTCTCCACCTGTTCCCTCCCCCTGAAGTCATGGGTGTGGGACTATTTTGCTCTTGGGGCAGGCACAGTGCAGTCACAAGCAACGGCACTGTGCACAATTGTGACAAGTCAGTGAGAAGAGGAAAGGAGGGAACACACCTTGGTTCAAGTGCCCTGATATCACACATGAATCACAGACACCATGACATTTATGTCAAACATGTTAAACCCAAACACCCATTACAGAAATATAGCACCACTGTTACTGTACCCCCTGACTCTCCAGACAGGCAACAAGAAACTAGGCAAAGATCAAAGAGGAGGAAGCGTATTAGAAACCCAGGCAGAAACTGGAAGTTCTATGATGAGTGAAACAACTAGCTTGCCATCACCTTCTAGGGTAACTTCTGTCAATCCACCTTATTCATCGTTACCTCCCCCGCCAAATGATAGCCACTCTGTTAATGTTAGGATATGGCAGTTCGTCTCCACCCATTGCACATTGTGTGGTGCACTGACCACATGTATATAATGGTGCCCGTGATCCTAGCTGCAGGGTGACATTGCTACTTCCGGGTTTCTCCTTGCACGGTTCTTATTGGCATTGAGTTCTGGCTCCGCCCAGGGCTAGCCTTTTTATACCGTGTACTGTCATTCTTTCAGTGCCCTTTTGTGGTGTACCTGTACCTAGCGTTTGACTTGCTGCATGTTCCTGCTCCGTGTATGACCCGGCTTGCCTGACTTCGCTTCTGTGGCTCCTGTGTTATTACTTCCCGTTGCTGACTAGGACTGACTGACTACCTCCATGTGTACCGAACTGGCTTTGGCTAAGAACCCGCTTCCGTTGCTGACCAGGACTGGCTGACTACTCTGTGTTGTCAGAGACATTGCCATGATGGGGAGGAAATGGTTAATTTTTCTCTAAAAATCTGTGTTTTAAAATGTGTTTAAATTACCTCATGTAACAGAGACAATGGGCCTCTCTTCCTCAAGGGAGGGATAAAATACCCAAGTGAGTTTTATGGAGAGATACTATTAGGTGCCAGACAACCACAATATCAAGCAGTATTATTATCTTATGAGAAAATCTCAAAAGTCTAAAACAGAGACAGACTCCCCTATGGGAAAGCCTAGTAAAGTGACATGTTTATGGGGTCTCTGATAAATTAATGATCTCTCCCTTTTGAGATGAGTGCCAGACAGGATGCCTTGCTAGTGGTTCTTAAATTGTCAAGGAAAATTTTAACATGGAGAGTTAGGGCCATCTTGTGGATGTAAATAGCGTTATTACCAGTGTTTTGAGAAATTCCCAAAAATTATGATAATATGCCTCATGTCACTGTATAATGAGATGGATCTCTGTCTAATCAGAGGGGATGGGCGGAGAGTGCTGATAAGACTGGTTTTACCATATAAAATACTATGACAGAGGGTAAAAGGGGGGATCTCTTGATTCATGGGTCTTCAATTCCTCTTGAGTTCCTGTCCTGGTATCCTACTGACATGTTTGCTGAGCTGCCAAAGATAATCTGAGAACCCACACTTATTGACCTGGTAACTATAAAAAAAAATGTATTTTAATTCTGCAAAATTAAAGTATAAGCCTGGCCAGTTGTATGTAGCAAATATTATAATAAGTTATAGTTAGTTATAATAATTCTGAAATTACACAAAATTAATTGATTAATTCATTTTTATATTTTGCCAGACAGATAATAAAATAGTGATAGCAGTGAGATTTATTTATTCTTGGATATATTAGTTAATATAATTTATGTATTTCTAGAATATTGTGTTTCTGGAAAGATTATAATAGCTAATATTTGATCTGGGGGGAATTCTTTGAATTTGGTTATTAACTCTTTAACTGCTATTTGTCTATTTATTTGTGGTGTTTGGTGGGATTTCTTTGTGCATGTTTTGGGCCTAACTTTTGTAAAGTGAAGGTTTCTTTTAAACTTTAACTAGACAAAAAGAAGTTGCTAGCTTGGGTGTGACACCCTATCTTAAGAAGTGGGTTAACCCTTGAAGTGCCTATAGGTTTTACATAATATTGCTATAGTCATATTTGTGATATATGTTGCATGAAGTTGGTATACTGTCTAGACATATATTATTGGATTGATTCTAAGTATATTCTTGGTATAATCTATGATTGACTATATTAATTGCAATGTATATGTTTTATTCAGAAGGTATGCAATATTTGTAATCAGTAGATAATGAAATTATAGTGATTTAAATCTGGGATTCTATTCCAATTTAGTCTCTAAATTTGGTTATTATATATGGTATAAAGGAATTGTCAGAAGACCTGGCTTAATATTAAAGCCAATTCACATGACAACATACCTTAAACCATAATTAGCATAGTTTATACAGTTTCTGGGGCAGAGGTATTCATATATATTGATGCCAACTGTATTTTATTAATTGTAAGGATCAATTATCCTTTTCTATGCTGCTGAATGCAATTATTGTTATCTAATACCTCTGAATATACCTGTGTGGTTAACCCTTTTATTGCTGGTAATCCTAATGGTGATAATTGTGGTTTGAGTTACTGTATATCTATTGTAATTGCTGGTCACTCATTTATTTTATTGTCGCTTACACTTTTTATATATATAGTATTGTACTTTAATAAATTAAATATATTTTTGCACAAATATGCAGGATTGATTATTTTATCAATTCTTTACTGTGAAGTAACGTGTCAATACCTAATATAGTGTAAAGTTCTTAAAATTATTTAATATTGTTATTCATCTATTTATGTGAAGATATCCAACCTGACTGGTTCTCTTATTTTAACCCTTTGGATACCTTCTTCATAATTGGTTCAATAGTGTGTACCGAACTGACTTTGGCTGAGAACCTGCTTCCGTTGCTGACTAGGACTGGCTACTACCTCCATGTGTATCCATCTGGCATTCTGGCTTCAGACCCTTCTGTGTGCATTCCCTGAGCCCGTTACTCTCACTCTCATTACTCAGCGACTTACGCTACAGCGCCTGCTTGGCCTGTCACTCCCTAGGTCACCTGGGAGACTGAGTTGCGAGTAGCTCCTTTTCTGCTATTCCCTAGTGTACTAGGGATCCGGTATCCTATCTGTGTTGCCTACACTATCCTTAGCGTTCTAGGGACTCGGTCACTCACCAGTGTCCTATCTGGGTTGCCTCTGCTATCCCTAGCATTCTAGGGACTCGGTCACTTGCCAGTGTCTTATCTGTGTTGCCTCCACTATCCCTAGTGTTCTAGGAACTCGGTCACTTGCCAGTGTCCTAACTGGGTTGCCTCGACTATCCCTAGCATTCTAGGGACTCTGTCACTTGCCAGTGTCCTATCTGTGTTGCCTCCGCTATCCCTAGCATTCTAGGGATTTGCCCTGCAGTTACCTGCCCCTATTCTTGTTGTGCCTTTCCACGGTTTAGTACTGTTGTAGTTTACTCTGTTCCAGTATCCAGTCAACGGATCAAGCCTACTTAGTTCCTGTTGTATTGTTCTTTGCATTTTTATTCTGATCTGTGACATATTTGGGAAGTACCACAGTACTGTCCTTATCTGGGCCTGAGTAGGGTGATCTTCCCTTGCTGTTTATTTATTTTCAATAAAGCTGTTCTTAACCTTACCTAAATTGCCTGAGTGTTCTTACAAAACTGTGACAACATGCTAGGAGAATCAATACCAGGTCATCAAGAGGCATCTGAGGAGATTCCATCCCACAGAATATGCTAGGATGCTGGCAGGGAGGGTTCATCATTACTATTAAACTGTCAGCAAGTTGTCATGTGTCCTTAGTGGGGTCTGGACAAGGGGTATAGTGACAGTGGCAGTACTTGGGTTCTGGTGTCATGGTGTTTGGATACAGTTGTGCTCTCAGATGTTACCACACACACTGTGCACACTGCAGTTGCTGATGAGAGCCACAGGTCCTGCACTCAAGGGAGAAATTTCTCTTCTAATAACACAGCCATAATTTTGGAGGAGGGGAAGGTGGAGAAGAATTAATGGCTAACTTCTTCTTTTCTCCACATAGACTGGGGGCTACTTATTGTGCTGCTACTGCCTCAGGCGCATCACTGAAGATAGATGTGGCAAGTGGAACCTTCATCATCCATCACCAATGTGCCTAATCATTCTGCTGCTTAAACATTTCATCAACAGCAGCAAGAACAGCAGGTGCAAAGTCAGCAATTATGGACTCAGACTGACAATACCCAGTGGCCACAGACCAAATATGAGCTGCTGGCCAGTAGGGTATTTTTTTCCCTCTGTTTTTTTTTTTTTTTTAAAGCACAAGCCCATAGTCCTACACAAAAAAAAAATTGGGGGGTTGTTTCTAACAAGCCTAAGTCCTACAAATCAATGTTTCCTCAGGGCTTGGGCCCCTAACAACAAATCACACAAATCATCCTCTACAATATACTCTATCAAGTCAAGTATCAGTCCACCCCAGTGGTAGCTTATGTCAGGGAGTTCCTGTCTTTCTCACTTTACATTAAAATAAAATTAAATAATACATTTGTCTTTTCATGAACTGCCCCCCAATACCAGTCAAGAAACCCCCTAAAACAAATTTCCTGTTCAGCTGATTCATTATTTCACCAACACAGGCACCTTCCTCAGACCCCTTTTAAATAATGTCTTACAGGTCTTTTTAAATTATATTTAGTATTTATTTTTTTTATTAACTGCCCCCCCCCAATCCCAGTAAACAACTCCCCCCAAAAAATTCCCTGTTCAACAGATTCTTTCTCCACACCCCACCAACACAGGCACACTCATGCCCCTTTTCTACTATGCCTTTGGGAAATAAAATATTTGCTGTGTGTTATGTGTAATTTTAATGTTCCCACTGATTTCAAAGGAATGAACTAGGCGAAAAAAGCAGGGACAAGTGGAAACATTACACTTTTTGCAGGAAATGATTTGCCAAGCAGTGCCATTTTTCACCAATTTCAGTTTGAGGTGAAAATTCTCACCAACCCCTACTATAAACTCATTGTTCCTATGGATATGGGACTCCAAGCTGTTAGATTTGCTCTTTATATATCACATCTGTCTCTAACTATTAACCAGCTGAGTCCATGCTGGTTCTTGCTTTAAACTATTTCCAATTTTCAGATTTGAAAATTAATTCTACCTACTGAAGTCCATAAAAAATGGACTCTAACTTTACCCCACACTGTCAACCTCTATATAATAAATACAATATACATTAAGAAAGAGAGTATAGCCCCATAGGTATGAAAATTATCACCTACTATGCGCTATCCTTATATAGATAATTTTATTAACCAGGAGTGGTTCAGTTGACTTCATTAAAACACCTTTATGATTTGGATTTTTTTTCATTATCTAGATGTGAATTTTGATGATGTTTACCAAAATGGAAGAAATTTACCAAAAACATTGTTACATTACAATGATTTTTTTCATCCTGAATACATTAAACCTTTCTCTGAAATGCTCCATATCATCAGGAATAACTTTGATCCTGAGACCACATCCCAACAAATACATGGACTTATTTGTTAAATGTTAAGTCTATCTTTGGATGTTGACTAATATCTTATTACGTCAGTGGAAAATGAGGCATGAAACAAACTGTCAAAAATATAGTTCCAAAATAATGGCAGCATTAAATATTTTATCTTTACAGAAATTTACTACAAAAGGTTTGAATCTACTAGTGCAGTTAGACTTAGAATACCATTTTTCAAGGACACAACATGCATTGAAAAATTGTCAATGATGACACTAATAATGAAGTTCTATAATTCCCTTTAACTCAGAAAAGCCATTATTTCACTAACATGTAGTCATAAATCCACAGATACAATTTCATATTTGGCCTTCATCACACAGTTTATTTTAACGTTCAAGAAAACAGTTTTCCACTATTATTTCCTTTATGATACTGCTATTTAAAAGTGAATAATATTATGTAGATTTCATCAATTGGTTCTTCCTCATCTGTTATAGTGTGAAGGTTGTGTCAACAACCAGGCTTCATCAGAAATTATCATGTTAATTAGAACAATTTATAACACTAAACAATCCTCAGTTTAGTAAAATCTAATGGAAAAAGTACAAGAATAGAATTTAACATTAACAGCAATATAACTTACATACTCTTTATACATGTAGTATTCTAGAAATGTATTCAAATACAATTCTATACTTTTAATTAGATTTTGTTCCTAAAGAACTGTTGATTATAAACATAAACAGGGTATGTTGGTTCAAAAAATGTTTTAGGGAAACTAATAATGCTATATTTAGTATACACAATATAGTCCTTATATAATCTAACATTACATGTATATTAAAGGAGAAAAACAGCAAAAATGTATGCCTTAGAAAAGTAACATTTTGTTTTTATAGAATCATATGTAAAACAGTGTTATTGGTGATGCATAATAAATTCTAATCTTTTTTTTTTACCAGCAAATTTACAGAATGAAAATGTCTTCTTGTACATCTTAGAAGATTGTTCTGACATTTTAATGGGATATAATTATTATAATAAGAACTCTATTATGAAGACAAGATTGAGGTCACAATAAGAAGGCATTTTTTAATCATAAATTAATGAAGTCTATTCGTTTTTAAAAGTTCAAACTTGAAGATCAGCTCTTTTGCAGACCCCTAAATATATTTTAGAATTCATTTTTTTCTGTTTTTTTTTTCTAGATTATATAATGTATATACTCTCTCAAACCCATACATTACTTTGTCCTTATTGATGCTACTGTAAGTGTGTATATATTGATAGGTCATATTTAAAAAATATATAATGTATATTTCAAGAAGAATGGACACCATACTTAGAGGCACAACCTAAGGAAAAAGTAGGCTTCAGTAGGGAATTCAGTACAATGATCACATACAGACAAGTTATAGAGTGACATAACAAAAAAAACCTTCCATTATGCATTGCCTTCAATGACTATGAAAAGGCCTCTGACTCTGTGAAAAAGCAAGCAGTATCTTGATCAACCAAGGAATAGATAACACTTACATCAATATCCTCAAATCAATATATGAAAATGCAACTGCAGCAATACAGGTCAACAATGATAAAGTCCAGATCAACATAGAAAAAGGAGTCAGGCAAGGAGATACAATCTCCCCAAAATTATTTTCTTGTTTAGTTTGAGGAAAATTTCTTCTAAACTGGTATAAAAAAGGACTTAGTGATTGCAATTTCTAAACACAACTATATCGTTGAGTCTCCTTTAGATTATAAGAAACACATTGTGCTATTTAAAAACATTTTACTTTTGTGTAATTCTATGTTAAGTTATGAAGTGGAGAAGGATCCCCCTCCATCCTCTTCTGTTCATGTCACTCAGCAGCTCTATCAGGTCCAGACAGATTCGTTGAGGAACACACTTCAGTATGCAAAGGGAAATCCTGCCCTCCTAAGTCAAGGGGGCAGGACTTTCCTTATACTTACTGAAGTTTGTCCCTCTCTGCAGCCCTCTGGTCGCACAACACAACTAGCCATTCAGTGTCTTTTAAACAGTATGTTTCTTATAATCCAAAGAAGACTTGGCAATATAGTTGTGTTTAGACACTACAATAACTTTAAGAACAATGGATACTACCTACATCACTTACTTTTGGTAGACAATATCATACTCTCTGCCAGTGGTCCTGAAGAACTGCAAAGCTTGCAACAGGAAGATGAATATTAACATAATGCAAATCATGTTTAACATGGACAAGAACTAGAAAAAGTGGATCAACAATGGCTGAAGATGATATTTACAGGGCTTAAAATTTTAAAGGGATAGTAATACTTAAAATGTAAAAAATATGTTGTAGGGTTTATTCCCCTGAGTAAAACAAGAATACTCCCACTGCTGAAAGGTGTTTCATTCAAAAGTTATTCATTTTCAAAGTTGAATTTTTTAGGTGCAATATCACAGTGGCCTGAAATTGTACAGTGGTGCTGTTGCTACACGATCCTATATATAGCTCTGGTCAATTGACCATAAATCTCCATAGGATGGTGTAGCAACAGCGCCACTGTACAATTTCAGGCCACCGTGATATTGCACCTAAAAAATTAAACTTTTAAAATTAATAACTTTTGAATGAAACACCTTTCAGCAGTGGGAGTACTCTTGTTTTACTCAGGGGGATAAACCCTACAACATATTTTTTTTTACATTTTAAGTATTACTATCCCTTTAAGTCCTTTGCTACTAGCCAGACCTGAAAAGTTACTCGCCACTGCAATCCATTACATACCCACCAGGGCTGAATTTCTACTTGCCAGGGCTACATTTTCACTTGCCATTGGCTAGTGGCGCGTGGAAATTTTGAGCCCTGATACTTTATATATCTATATATATAAAAGAATAAGCCTCATTGCATAATTTATGGTACCCCACACACAGAACATAATTTATGTCTCCTCAGAAAAGAAACTCGCATTGAACAGAATGTCTAATTACATAATTTATGTCTCATTAGGAGACACAACTCCTATTGGGTGATTGAATGGACTTTACTGCTCTCATTGGGTGATTCAATGGGGGCGTGTTTATCATACAGGGAATTGGCCCGCCCCCTCCAGCCCACCCACCAGTATCCAACTGACAAAAAAAAATATATATAACTGCCACTCGCTCCTGAGGTAAGGATATCAGTAACTTCTCCCGGTCCACTCACACTCTCACTCAGGATCATGACCCCACAAACACACTGTTTCACCTCCCACAGATAACTGTAACCCTCCATACACTCTGTTTCAGTATGAGGGTGTAATGTTCCCATAAAATACAAACTTAATAGCAACTCTTATTTAACTCATCATCTCTTCAGTCACCTCACTGTCTCAACTGTCACTCCTCCACTTCCTGCTTCCTGATTCCCGCCCTTTCTCCTTAAAGGGAGAGAGATGCTTTGCTGTATGTTACAGAGGGCAAGCCTCAAACACCACTTTCTATTTGATCCCTCAGCATATTGCTACATTGCCTCAACTGAAGAGCCACCGTCTGTTATATTGCTATGTTACCTCAACTTAACCCTTTTAGTGCCAGAGGGGTAAGCAACGCATTGCAAAGCACACATTCTGTCTCACAGTCTCTCACACAGTCGCAGTCTCACAGTCGCAGTCTCACAGTCACAGTCTCACAGTCACAGTCTCACTGTCGCACACAGTCTCAGTCTCACACAGTCTCAGTCTCACAGTCTCACACTCTCTCTCAGTCTCACACTCTCTCTCAGTCTCACACTCTCTCACACTCTCTCACACTCTGTCTCACACTCTGTCTCACACTCTCAGTCTCACACTCTCAGTCTCACACTCTCAGTCTCACACTCTCACAGTCTCACACAGTCTCTCTCGCAGTCTCACACAGTCCCTCACACTCTCACAGTCTCTTACACTCTCACAGTCTCTTACACTCTCAGTCTCACACAGTCTCTCACACTCTCACAGTCTCACACTTTCACACAGTCTCACACAGTCTCTCTCGCAGTCTCACACAGTCTCTCTCGCAGTCTCTCAGTCTCACACTCTCACAGTCTCTCACAGTCTCTCTCGCAGTCTCACACAGTCTCTCTCGCAGTCTCTGTCTCACACTCTCACAGTCTCTCTCGCAGTCTCACACAGTCCCTCACACTCTCACAGTCTCACACAGTCCCTCACACTCTCACAGTCTCTCTCACAGTCTCACACAGTCTCTCACAGTCTCTCACACTCTCACAGTCCCTCACACTCTCACAGTCCCTCACACTCTCACAGTCCCTCACACTCTCACAGTCCCTCACACTCTCACAGTCTCACACAGTCTCACACTCTCGCAGTCTCACACAGTCTCTCTCGTAGTCTCACACAGTCTCAGTCTCACACTCTCACAGTCTCTCTCGCAGTCTCACACAGTCTCTCTCGCAGTCTCACACAGTCCCACACTCTCACACACTCTCAGTCTTACACACTCTCACAGTCTCACACACTCTCACAGTCTCTCACAGTCTCTCTCGCAGTCTCACAGTCTCTCACACTCTCACAGTCTCACACACTCTCAGTCTCACACAGTCTCAGTCTCACACAGTCTCACACTTTCACACAGTCTCACACTCTGTCTCACACTCTCACACAGTCTCTCTCGCAGTCTCACACAGTCTCTCTCGCAGTCTCACACAGTCTCTCTCACAGTCTCACACAGTCCCTCACACTCTCACAGTCCCTCACACTCTCACAGTCCCTCACACTCTCACAGTCCCTCACACTCTCACAGTCTCTTACACTCTCAGTCTCTCACACACCGTCTCACAGTCTCACACAGTCTCTCACACAGTCACACACTCTCAGTTTCACACTCTCGCAGTCTCTCTTGCAGTCTCACACAGTCTCTCTCGCAGTCTCACACAGTCCCTCACGCACTCTCAGTCTCACGCACTCTCAGTCTCACGCACTCTCAGTCTCACACTCTCAGTCTCACACTCTCACAGTCTCTCTCGCAGTCTCACACAGTCTCTCGCAGTCTCACACAGTCCCTCACACTCTCACTGTCCCTCACACACTCTCACACTCTCACTCTCTCACACTCTCTCTCACACTCTCTCACACACTGTCTCACAGTCTCTCTCACAGTCTCTCTCACAGTCTCTCTCACAGTCTCTCACACAGTCACAGTCTCACACTCTCAGTCTCACACTCTCACAGTCTCACACTCTCACAGTCTCTCTGTCTCTCTCAGTCTCACACTCTCTCACAGTCTCACACAGTCCCTCACACTGACACAGTCCCTCACACTGACACAGTCTCACACTCTCACAGTCTCTCACAGTCTCTCTCGCAGTCTCACACAGTCTCTCTCGCAGTCTCACACAGTCCCTCAAACTCTCACAGTCCCTCACACTCTCACACTCTCTCATACTCTGTCTCACACAGTCTCTCACACAGTCTCTCACAGTCTCTCACACAGTCTCTCACACAGTCTCTCACACAGTCTCTCACACAGTCTCTCACACAGTCTCTCACACAGTCTCTCACACAGTCTCTCACACAGTCTCTCACACAGTCTCTCACACAGTCTCTCACACAGTCTCACACAGTCTCTCTCAGTCTCACACAGTCTCTCTCAGTCTCACAGTCTCTCACACTCTCACAGTCTCTCTCTCTCACACACACTCTCACACACAGTCTCACAGTCTCTCTCACACTCTCAGTCACACAGTCTCACATAGTCTCTCACACAGTCAAAGTCTCACCCTCTCAGTCTCACCCTCTCAGTCTCACCCTCTCAGTCTCACCCTCTCAGTCTCACCCTCTCAGTCTCACCCTCTCAGTCTCACCCTCTCAGTCTCACCCTCTCAGTCTCACCCTCTCAGTCTCACACTCTCGTAGTCTCTCTTGCAGTCTCACACAGTCTCTCTCGCAGTCTCACACAGTCCCTCACACTCTCACGCACTCTCAGTCTCACACTCTCACAGTCTCTCTCGCAGTCTCACACAGTCTCTCTCGCAGTCTCACACAGTCTCTCACACTCTCACACTCTCACAGTCTCACACTTTCACACAGTCTCACACTCTCACAGTCTCACACTCTCACAGTCTCTCTCGCAGTCTCACACAGTCTCTCGCAGTCTCACACAGTCTCTCGCAGTCTCTCGCAGTCTCACACAGTCCCTCACACTCTCTCACACTCTCACTTTCTCACACTCTCTCACACACTGTCTCATAGTCTCTCACACAGTCTCTCACACAGTCACAGTCTCACACTCTCAGTCTCACTCTCACAGTCTCTCTGTCTCACACAGTCCCTCACACTGACACAGTCTCACACTCTCTCATAGTCTCACACAGTCCCTCACACTGACACAGTCTCTCTCGCAGTCTCACACAGTCTCTCTCGCAGTCTCACACAGTCTCTCTCGCAGTCTCACACAGTCTCTCACACTCTCACAGTCTCACACTTTCACACAGTCTCACACTTTCACACAGTCTCACACTCTCACAGTCTCTCACAGTCTCTCTCGCAGTCTCACACAGTCTCTCGCAGTCTCACACAGTCCCTCACACTCTCACTGTCCCTCACACTCTCTCACACTCTCACTTTCTCACACTCTCTCACACACTGTCTCACAGTCTCTCACACAGTCTCTCACACAGTCACAGTCTCACACTCTCAGTCTCACTCTCACAGTCTCTCTCAGTCTCTCTGTCTCACACAGTCCCTCACACTGACACAGTCTCACACTCTCAGTCTCACTCTCACAGTCTCTCTCAGTCTCTCTCAGTCTCACACAGTCCCTCACACTGACACAGTCTCACACTCTCAGTCTCACACTCTCTCATAGTCTCACACAGTCCCTCACACTGACACAGTCTCTCTCGCAGTCTCACACAGTCTCTCTCGCAGTCTCACACAGTCTCTCTCGCAGTCTCACACAGTCTCTCTCGCAGTCTCACACAGTCTCTCTCGCAGTCTCACACAGTCCCTCACACTCTCACACTCTCTCACACACTGTCTCACAGTCTCTCACACAGTCTCTCTCTGTCTCTCTCTGTCTCTCTCTGTCTCTCTCTCTCTCTCTCTCTCTCTCAGTCCCTCACACTGACAGTCTCTCACACTCTCACAGTCTCTCACACTCTCTCACACACACACTCTCTCACACACACACTCTCTCACACACACACTCTCTCACACACACAGTCTCACACACACACACAGTCTCACACACACACACAGTCTCACACAGTCTCACACTCTCTCACTCTCACACTCTCTCACAGTCTCACACTCTCTCACAGTCTCACACTCTCTCTCACACTCTCTGTCTCACTCTCACACAGTCTCACACTCTCACACGGTCTCACACAGTCTCACTCTCACAGTCTCTCTCTCTCACACACAGTCTCACAGTCTCTCTCACACTCTAAGTCACACAGTCTCACATAGTCTCACACACAGTCTCTCACAGTCTCGCACTCTCAGTCTCGCACTCTCAGTCTCGCACTCTCAGTCTCGCACTCTCAGTCTCGCACTCTCAGTCTCGCACTCTGTCTCACACTCACAGTCTCACACTCAGTCTCACACTCACAGCGTCTCTTACTCTCACAGTCTCACTCTCACATAGCCTCTCTCTCTCACTCACATAGTCTCTCTCTCTCACTCTCACACAGTCTCTCTCTCTCACTCTCACACAGTCTCACTCTCACACAGTCTCACTCTCACACAGTCTCACTCTCACACAGTCTCACTCTCACACAGTCTCACTCTCTCAGTCTCACATACTCTCAGTCTCGCACACTCTCAGTCTCGCACACTCTCAGTCTCGCACACTCTCAGTCTCGCACACTCTCAGTCTCACATACTCTCAGTCTCACACTCTCACAGTCTCTCTCACACTCTGTCTCTCACACTCTGTCTCACAGTCTCTCACACTCTCAGTCTCACTGTCTCTCACACTCTCAGTCTCAGTCTCTCACACTCTCAGTCTCAGTCTCTCACACTCTGTCTCACAGTCTCTCACACTCTCAGTCTCACAGTCTCTCACACTCTGTCTCAGTCTCTCACACTCTCAGTCTCACACAGTCTCACAGTCTCTCACACTCCCTCTCACGCTCTCAAAGTCTCTCTCACACTCTCAAAGTCTCTCTCACACTCTCACACACTCTCACAGTCTCACACACTCTCACAGTCTCACATTCTCACACTCTCAGTCTCACACAGTCTCTCTCACACTCTGTCTCACACAGTCTCTCTCACTCTCTCAGTCTCACACTCTCAGTCTCACACACTCAATCACACTCACACAGTCTCACTCAATCACACTCTCACAGTCTCACTCAATCACACTCTCACAGTCTCACTCAATCACACTCTCACGCTCTCACAGTCTCACACTTACAGTCTCGCAGTCACACTCAATCACAATCACACTCTCACACTCAATCACTCTCACACTCAATCACACTCACACCCTCAATCACACTCACACCCTTAATCACTCACACCCTTAATCACTCACACCCTCAATCACTCACACCCTCTCACTCACACCCTCTCACTATCATACACACTCTCACTCACACATTCTCACTCACTAACACACTCACTCAATCACTCACACGCAATCACTCAATCTCGCACTCAAACGCAATCACTCACACGTAATCACACCCCGGGAGCCAGCACGATCCACCTTCCACCATAGTCTCACTGTCACTCACACCCCGGGAGCCAGCATGATCCACCTTCCACCATAGTATGTGCAATTACCACATGCATTTCAAGTACATGAATGAATGCCAGTCACTCACATCCCGGGAGCCAGCACGATCCACCTTCCACCATAGTATGTGCAATTACCACATGCATTTCAACTATATGAATGAATGCCACAGTGGAGGCATAAGTACAAACACAAACTCATTACAATGACACATAAGTCACCCCCTTATGACTCACGTGTGTGTGTGTGTGTGTGTGTCTCTGTGTGTGCCTGTGTGTTTCTCACTGTGTGTGTTGCATGTCTGTATCACACTCTATGTGTCTGCATGTATGTGTGTATGACTGTCGCTCTTTAAGCATCTCAGTGCATGCGTGTGCATTTGCGTGTGTGTCTCTGTGTTTGTCTCTCATCCGTGTGTGTGTGTGTGTGTGTGCATTAATTCCCTATATATCCTGACGGGCAACGCCGTCCCACATTGCTAGTATATATATATAATATAAATCAGATGCATTCACCATACCAGGGCAAAAATTCCCTTGCAACATTGTCCTGATTTTCAAAGTTAACATACTCCTGGTCATCTCATCTCAGCTCTGGAGAGTAGAAAAAGGGAGTGAGGACAGAGGGAGGACCATGCAGGATGGAATGGGGCTGGACAGAGAGTGGAAACCAGCAGCAGCAAATGCATTATGAGGCAGCAAACGGAGGAATGGTCAAATTTACTGAGCCAAAGTTGGTAACAGGATATCACATGAGACTGGTACCAAGTCACAGACAGGAAGGAAGTCACAGGAATAGCCTGGTCATTACACAAGATAATACTCAGGAGCAAGACAGGAAAATCAGGGTGACAACATGGAATACCTGGATAGTGCCCTGCACAAAAGCACTGAGGCTCTATAAAGGCACAGGACAAGCATAAGACAAGGCGAGGATCGAAGATCCACATAACAAGATAAAAACAAAGGAAAACCAGAAAATAAATCACAGAAAGCAAAGAAAAACAGTCAGAACATGACACTATTTCCTCCTTCCCAAAAGGGACTGCCTCCGGGAGTCCAAAGACCATTTGGCCATAAAGGACTGGTGGAACTGGCGAACCAGAGAGGGAGCATGGATGTATGAGACCACCGCCCTAGAATGCTTTTCCAATCCATAGCCCTTCCAGTTAATAAGGTTCTGTAAAGTACTGTGGAAGAGGCAAGATTCCAGGATGGCCTCAAAGACCTATTCCTCGGAATCATCCATGAAGATCAGTGTTGACAGAGAGAGATGAGAGGCAGAACCCTGAATATAAGACTTAAGGATATGTATTTTCAAGGTCTACTGTAAAAAGTTGGTAAGGGACCTGGGAGAGATGAATGAATGTTTCTATAGTGCACAAGTGTAAGCAGCACTTTACAATTGAAGGGTTTTGACAATACAGGGTTACAAGTGTTTTGCAAAGTGAAACACTGAAAGTGAGGTCCATGCCCAAAAGCTTACAATCTAACGTGGTAATGGGAGACATACAGACTACATAAGGGCCAAGTGCTGAATTCAGTTCCACTGCTAGTTAGGATAGGGGACATAAAGTAAATAATTTATAAAGAGCCTAAGTTATACAAAGTCAGTGCCATATAGCATGTTTAAGTTTTGTGAAAGAAGTGTAGGTTCAATCGTGATTTGAAGACCATCAGAGAGGTGCAGTGGAGCAGAGTGGGAGGTAGAGTGTTCCATACATAAGGAGCAATGAGAGAAAAAGGTTTGATACATGAGAGGGCTGTAGACACAAGGAGCTGACAGAAGATTGTTACTGGCTGAAGCTGAGAGAAGATTGTTATTGGCTGATTGCAAGTGGTGGGATGAGGTACAGCAGGAGATCAGAGTGGAAATGTAGGAAGTGGGAGAGTAGAGAAGAGTTTTGAATGAGAGAAGCAGAATTTTGTAAGAGATCGGAAGTTTTATAGTCAACCTCTGGAGAGATTTGAAGAGGGGGGCAGGGACAAACCTAGGTGACAATAGGATAATTCATACTGCAGCATTCTGTATAGATTGGAGAGTATGGAGATGCGATGCAGGAAGGCCAGAAAGATGAATGTTACAGTAGTCCATGATGAGTTTGTGTGAGAATTTTTTCTGTGGAGGAACAGATCTGAGCAATGTTACGCAAGTGAAAGTGGCAAGATTTAGTAATGGCTCTAATATGAGGAGAGAATGAGAGAAATGTGTCAATTATCACCCCTAGGCACCGTGCTTCTGATACCAGATTTATGGTAGTGCTATTCACAGTCACCTGGAAGGGGGCTGCTGGGACATACCTGGGTGGGATGAGCCCTGAACCTTAAACAACCCTAGAGAACGAGGACCCATTTTGTCTGATAGATGGTAAAGGTGAATATTATTGGCAGAGAGCCATACTAGATCTCCAGGAGCAAACCTAGGAGCCAAGGAATTATTTCAATGAGCCTTTACTTTCTTACCGCAATTGTGGTAAGAAAACAATGTGGCTAATAGCTTGCCAATGGTGAGCTGAATTAGTTGCGAGACTCGGCAGAGGGTCAAAGTTGGAAGGTCATAACCTAGAGCTGCCAAGAAAGCCGAGCATTTGAAAGAGGACTGCAGAAGAGGGTTGTAAGAAAACTCTGCCATGAGTAAAACAGGTCCAATCATCTTGCTAGTGAAAGCAATAGCACCAGAGGAAGGGCTCCACGTTCTGATTCAATCTCTCTGTTTGCCCATTCTTAAGTGGGTGGTATGAAGATGAATGTTGAAGACGGATACCAAACGTAAAGCAAAAATCGCTCACAAATTGTTACCCGCAATATGAAGTAATGTGGTGTTGTGGTATTCAATGAAGGCATTATATCTCATGGATAAAAATCTCAGCCAGTTCTACAGCAGTGGGAAGTTTGGGTAATGACACAAAATGCCCCTGTTTGGGAAACCTATTCATGACAACACAGATGACTGTATTTCCCTTGATGGGGGGCAGATCTACCACAAAGTCCATGGAGATCTGTGTGTATGGAAGAGCAGAGGCTGCAAGAGACCCACAGGCAGAGATCTGGGTATCTTCATGCGGGCACAGATTGGACATGAAGAGATGAAAGACAAGACATCAGACTTCAGCTCAGGCCACCAAGAGTAATGATAGATGAGATCCAAGGTGCGAAGAAGACCGGGATGTCCAATTGCCACAGAAAAATGAGCCAAATGGAGAATGTCTGAATGAAACTCCTCTGGTATGTAATAGACATTAGGAGGTAAAGAAAGTTCTGATGGATTGGCAGCCTGGGATCTCTTGAGATGGGTCTGGAATGCCATGGACAAGGAAGACCTTATCCGAGCAGGAGGAACGATAGGCTCAGGAATAGGCTGTGAAACAACAGAAGAGTCATGCTGGTGGTATAAGGGGTTTGTCTTAACATTCTTTTCCCAAGTATGAAAGAAATTACAAAATTAAAACTGGAAAAGAATAAGGTCCAACGAGCCTGGTTAGTGTTGGTGGAGGCTAGTGTCACGGTAGACAAAATTCAGGCAAGACAGAAAACCCTTCAATAAGCGAAACAAGGACCAGAACTGCGCAAGGAGATCCCACAAGGAATGGGAGACTGCTGCGGAGAGGTACCTCTGAAGTCGAACACCCACTAGGGTAGTGCTAGCCCGAGCCAAGAGGTAGTGAAGCGGATAGACAGACCAAGCCTAAGATCAGTCTAAAGGACGTAGGTGACCAGAGACACAGGTCAGAGACCATCGAGAAATGTAGGCAAATTCAGGGGGACTGACCAGAGCAGGTAGTCAGCCAATGCCAGAGCTTCAGGACCAGAGTGGGTTCACCAGAAAAACTCAGAAGCCAGGTCAAGGGTCCTACACAAACAGCTGAAGCAAGGAGAAATGTACTGCACTGGAACACCACGTAAGGGTAACTGAATATGGTGTCCAGGCAGTTTATATATACTAGCAGGGAGGTGGCGTACACAATTAGCCCCAAGATAACTTTTTTTTTTTTTTTAATAGATTTTATTATCAGATTGCTCCATACACATCTCAATACAGAAAAGTACATGTATAATCGTTCAAGTACAGCAAAAGTACATAGAGATTTGTATCAATGAAAAGAACATATGCATATCATTAGGGCCCACAGAGCCAACCTGAGGGTTTTATTATTATTTTAACCTCCAACAACCCAAACTTCTAAAATCTAACCTAACCTAAATCTCACTATACCACTGTTTCCAGATTCCTCTCCCTCCCAAACCAGCAGCACTTCCCCCATCCGCCCAACAGCCAGCAATTTCACAAGGTCTCAGCATGGATAGGGTTCATACATAGTGTCTTTTTTTTTTTTTTTCATATATATGTCGCTGGTATAATGCAAGATTTCTCCATAAAGTACATCATCAATTATTCATCGCAGCCATCCATTCAGCAAGCAGATGTGACCTCAATCAAACATTATCAGTAAGATGTATATCATCCGGTGCCACAATAGCATCTGCTCCATTCGTCCACCAGTTCTGCCATCTACCCCAGATCTTTTCAAACTTATTTGGGTCACCCTGGTGTAAGTAAACCAATTTATAGTGTGGAACACATTTTAAAACTAGGTTTATCCATGCGCTACAATTAGGGACTCTACTCAACATCCAGTTCAAAGCCACCACCTTTCTCGCCATCACCAAGAGCTCACTCAGTAGAGATCTATCAGTTGCATCCTCAATCCCATCAGAAAAAAACAGACAATAAACAAATCTTTGGAGTCACAGGAACAGGTCTCTCCAACACTAGTGCTACAATATGCATTACTTCTCTCCAGAATACCCTAACTCCAGGACATTCCCAAATCATAGGTAAGTATGTGCCCTGAACACCATCACATCTAAGGCAATAGTCGGTATCAGAACTCCCCATCCTGTGCAGTCTGACCGGTGTATAGTAAATTCTGTGTAAAATATTTAGCTGTATCATTTGATGTCTAGTCGACGTCGCCACCAGTGCTGGTCCCACCATAACCAAATCCCACTCCCAATTCTCTAATGGACCCACGTCCATTTCTGATTTGTTCCATGAAGGAACTCCTGGTACCCCATGTGAGATTCCAGCCCCTGGTAAATGAAAGAAAGTGGTCTTAAAGGCTCATGAAGCATCAATCTAGTAAGAAGCAGGTATGTAGAAATCATCGAGGTTAGATCTCCCCACTGAGCTCGAAGACCATGCCTAATACATAAATATGAGTAGAAACGATTATGCGGTATATGGTGCTCATCATGCAATTGTGCGAAGGACTTTAGTTGATTATCCTGATATAACTTACCAAGATTATTAAACCCAAATCTAGCCCACAAAGGACCAAAGTCACTGCCAAGTACATGGTGTATTCCCGCGGCGCCCCACAAGGGGGTATCCGGGTCCATGGCAATGTATCCCAATAGCTTTTTTAACTCCAACCACGCCTCATATAGAGTTATTGCCAATGGAGTCCGAATCTTAAAAACCGTGGGGCCTCCATACGTATAGGCGTATAAGCAGGCTGTAATAAAAATGTATCTATTTGGGTGGTCTGATAGCGAGGATGGGGAGAAACAAAATCTAACACATATCGACATTGTGCCGCTAAATAGTATCTATAAAAATTGGGCAAAGTAATTCCCCCTTCACGTTTGGGTCTCATGAGAGTAGTTAGCTTGATTCTAGCCCGACCCCCCCCCCCCCCCGCCATGGAAAATGCAAAATAATTTTGTCTATTTGTCGAAAATATTTTTTAGGAATAGGGACTGGCGTGTTTTGAGAAACATACAAAAATTTAGGTAGAAAAATCATTTTAATAAGATTTGACCTACCAATTACATTTAAGGGTAAATGAAGCCATGCAATCGTTTTGTCATTAAAGTATCAAATATTAGGTAGCAAATTGATCTCTAAAAAGGAGTCCATCATTGCTGCCACCCTAATCCCCAAGTATGTACACTCGTCCACATATGAAAGCGGGGTGTCAGTTGGATGAGATTCTCGTAGATTACTATCAATCGGAAGCAAAGAGGACATAGACCAATTTATCTGAAACCCTGAATATGTACCAAATTTGTCCACAGGCTGTAGCGTGGTCTCAAAGGAATTCCCATCATCACCTAAAAAAAGCAGGATGTCATCGGCATACAAGTTTTTCCTCTCTACCTTCTATACTAAGTCCCCTAATCAATGGGTTTGCACAAATTAGGACAGCCAGGGTTTCTAGGGCCAAAGCACATAGACCGGGTGAGAGTGGGCATCCCTGTCTAGTGCCACGATGTAAGGAGAAGGACTGTGAGCTCAGTCCACCCTTTACCACAGTAGCCTTGGGATTACTATATAAAATGTGTATCCAGTAGTGATGAGCGAGCACCCCAATGCTCGGGTGTTCGGGTGCTCTGACCGAGCACCCCCGGAGGCTCGAGTGCTCGGCCGAGCACCCGAGCCCCATTGAAGTCAATGGGAGGACTCGAGCATTACACCAGGCACCCCCTGCTCTGATGAGGGGAGGGTGCCTGGTCCATAGGAAAAGGGCAGAAAATGATGGAAACACCACACAAATGGTTCAGGGACAGCATAGGGAGGATGTATGGATGCATCTTGGACTCCAACATCGCTGCTGGGAATGATCTTTCGCCCGTAGTACGCCATTTTTACAGACTGACCGTAAAACACACAAAAAGGCAGATAAAAACGACTTTAGGCGAAAAATTGTTACCAAACAGTATTTGCTGTATATTTACTTGTATATCATCTGCAAATTCTGCAAAAAATTTCATCGATTTTTCTGAACTGAGGCCATGATTAAGAGGGAAACGTGCGCAGAGGCAAATTCTCCCAAAAATTTCCTTGATTTTTCTGAACTGAGGCCATGATTAAGAGGGAAACGTGCGCAAAGGCAAATTCTCCCAAAAATGTCCTTGATTTTTCTGAACTGGGGCCATGATTAAGAGGGAAACGTGCGCTGAGCCGACCATCTAAAACATTATGGGTGAGGGTCTGCTGCGGAGCTGACCATCCTAAACATTATATGCGAAGGCCCGCTAGTGAGCTGACGCTATAAAACATTATATGAGAGGGCCCGCTAGAGAGCTGACCCAATAAAACATTACATGAGAAGGCCCGCTGGTGAGCTGACCTATACAAAAATTGTCAAACTGCGCCCGCTGGTGAGCTGGCCCTATATAAAAATTATATCACTGGGCCAGCTGGTGAGCTGGCCCTATATAAAAATTATATCACTGGGCATATGGAAGAGAGTCAACCATATACCCGTTTTTTGGGTGGAAGGGGTGAATGGGAATACAGAGTATTCCCATCATTGTAAATAACATATATAAAGTGAGTTTATGTTCCCCCGGGGCTTTCCTCCAGTGGAGTGGAGAAGTCAGGGGAAATCCAGGCCTTGTTCATTTTTATAAGTGTCAACCTATCAGCATTTTCGGTGGAAAGGCGGATACGCTTATCTGTTATGATGCCACCAGCATCACTAAATACCCGCTCAGACAGAACGCTGGCGGCAGGGCAGGCCAGCACCTCCAAGGCGTAGAGTGCCAGTTCATACCACGTGTCCAGCTTGGACACCCAGTAGTTGTAAGGCACAGAGGGATCATTGAGGACGCTGACACGGTCTGCTACGTACTCCTTCACCATCTTCCAAAACTTTTCCCTCCTTGTGACACTAGGCTGCGCATCAGGGTGAGGGTGCTGGCGGGGTGTCATGAAGGTGTCCCACGCCTTGGAGAGTGTTGCCCTGCCTTTGTCGGAACTGCTGTGTGCTCCCCTTTTCTCCCCTTCTCGGTTGGCCAAGGTAGCACGTACTCTGCCGCCAGCGTTGTCAGATGGAAAATTTTGGAGCAATTTTTCAACAAGAACCTTCTGGTATTGCAACATTTTGCTTGTCCTCTCCACCGGAGGAATGAGAGATGAGAAATTCTCTTTGTAGCGGGGGTCCAGAAGGGTGAACACCCAGTAATCCGTGTTGTCTAAAATGCGTATAACGCGTGGGTCACGGGAAAGGCAGCCTAACATAAAGTCAGCCATGTGTGCCAGAGTACCAACAGGCAAGATTTCGCTGTCCTCACCAGGAGGATGACTCTCAATCTCCTCATCCTCTTCCTCCTCTTCTGCCCACCCACGCTGAAGAGATGGAACTAAAGTTCCATGGCTACCCTCTGTAGCGGAGGCAACCGTGTCTTCCTCCTCCTCCTCCTCCTCCTCCTCTGCCTCCTCCAATTGTCGCTGAGAAGACGAAGTGAGGGTGCTCTGGCTATCACCTTGTGTAAGCTCTTAATCCCGCATTTCCACCTCTTCCACATGCAAAGCGTCAGTTTTAATTGTGAGCAGCGAGCGTTTCAGTAGACACAGAAGTGGGATGGTTACACTGATAATAGCGTTATCGCCGCTCACCATCTGTGTCGATTCCTCAAAATTGCGTAAAACCTCACAGAGGTCTGACATCCATTCCCACTCCTCACTTCTGATTACAGGAAGTTGAACGGAGAGGCGACGACCGTGTAACAGCTGGTACTCCACTACTGCCCTCTGCTGCTCACAAAGCCGGGCCAACATGTGGAAGGTGGAGTTCCAGCGCGTGCTCACGTCACACAGCAGCCGGTGAGCTGGCAATTGTAAGCGCTGCTGCAGCTTCAACAGGCCGGCTGAAGCTGTTGATGACTTACGGAAATGTGCACACACGCGGCGCACCTTGGTCAAGAGATCATGCAAATTGGGGTAGGTTTTTAGAAATCGCTGAACCACTAAATTAAATACATGCGCTAGGCATGGTACGTGTGTGAGCTTGCCGAGCTCCAAAGCCGCCACCAAGTTACGCCCATTATCACACACAACCATGCCTGGTTGCAGGTTGAGTGGCGAGAGCCACTGCTCGGTCTGGTGACTAATCCCCTGCAACAGCTCTGAGGCCGTGTGCTGTTTGTCCCCAAGGCAGATCAGCTTCAGCACGGCCTGTTGACGCTTCCCCACTGCAGTGCTACACTGCTTCCAGCTACCGGCTAATGGGTGAGTGGCGCTGCGCGCAGAGAATTCGGAGGTGGAAACGGAGGAGGAGGAGCCAATAACGTAGGTGCTGGCGGAAACCCTGATGGAGGTAGGGCCCACAATCCTCGGCGTGGGTAGCACCTGTGCCATCCCAGGGTCCGAGTCGCTCCCAGCCTCCACGACATTCACCCAGTGTGCCGTCAGGGAAATGTAGCGTCCCTGGCCACAAGCACTTGTCCATGTGTCAGTCGTTAAGTGGACCTTCCCAGTAACTGTGTTGGTCAGGGCACGGGTGATGTTACGGGACACATGGTGGTGTAAGGCGGGGACGGCACACCGGGAAAAGTAGTGGCGGCTGGGGACTGCGTACCGAGGGACAGCTGCTGCCATCAGGCTGCGAAGGACTCAGTCTCCACAAGCCTAAATGGCAGCATTTCGATGGCCAGTAATTTGGAAAGGTGTGAGGTTAGTGCTATGGCCTGTGGGTGGGTGGCTGGGTATTTTCGCTTGCGCTCAAATGCCTGGGGTAACGACATTTGGACGCTGTGCTGGGACAGGGAAGTGGATGTGGTCGCTGATGGTGCTTCAGATGGTACAGGTGCAGGGCGGGAGGTATGCGGGCCTGCGCCTTCGACAGGCGATTGGCCGGCACCGAAAACAGGGGAAGAGGAGGCAGTGGTGTGGCCTGCAGACACAGATGGGCGATCCAGGCGTTCCTCCCACTTATTACTGTGCTTGGATGCCATGTGTCGGATCATGCTGGTGGTGGTGAGGTTTCTAGTGTTCATGCCTCGGCTCATTCTGGTGTGGCACAGGTTGCAAACTACAATTCTTTTGTCGTCCGCACTTTCCTTAAAAAAACGCCATACCGCGGAACACCTACCCCTTGGCAAGGGAGATTTACGCAAGGGGGTGCTCCGTGGAACATTTGCGGGCCGGTTTGGTGCGGTCCGCCTTCTTTCTGTATCCACACCACTGCCTCTTCCAGCCTGTTGCGGTGCTGCAGATGGCTCACCCTCAGGACTGCTGTCATCGCTCGGCTCTACACCTTCCCAGGTGGGGTCAGTCACCTCATCGTCCACCAAGTCCTCCTCCACTTCCTCACTCTGATCATCCTCCTCATGTCTTGATCCCACCACATACTCAGTCATTGATAACTGTATATCATCCTCCTCATCAAGGTCTTGAGACAGTAATAGTGGTTGATTTAATGGCAACTGTGTCTCATCATCATCATCATCCACTTCCTTTGACCTTAAATGCCGTTCACCTCTGTCATCTTCTTGTGATTGGGTACCCTCTAGAGGTTGTGAATCAGGGCACAAGATGTCATGTTCCTCTGCAAGCGTGCTTGGAGAGAGGTTCAAATTAAGGATTGGTGATGAGACGAGCTCCTCACTATATCCCAGTGTGGGATCACTTCTTTGACCAGATCCTCTATGGTGGGAGGAAGGATGATCAGAGTGAGGATTATGTTGACCAGACTCTTGGCTACTGAGAGTGGACTTGGTGGAAGACAGGGTGGTGCTTAACCGACTGGAAGCAGTATCAGCTGACATCCAACCGACCACCTGTTCGCAGTGGTCGGACCTCGAGAGTGATGTCCTGCGACGCCCTGTAAAATGAGACATGAAGCTAGGTATGGTGGATGTCTTTCTGTCTTGTGCTCTGGCACCAGGCGCAGTTTCTACGCGTCCTGACCCGCGCCCTGAACTATCAGGATCACGTCCACTTCCCTGTCCCTTTTTACCCGCCTTCTTCATATTACACGGAATATGTGCTGCAAATCTGCAACTTTGCACAGTAAACAGAATTTGCTTCTTAACTGCGGCTACGCACAGTGAATGGAATATGTGACTTTGATATTTTACAGTTTGAACACTTAACAGAATGTTTTCCTATTCTGAAACTGTGCACAGTAAACAGAATTTGCTTCTTAACTGCGGCTACGCACAGTGAATGGAATATGTGACTTTGATATTTTACAGTTTGAACACTTAACAGAATGTTTTCCTATTCTGAAACTTTGCACAGTAAACAGAATTTGCTTCTTAACTGCGGCTACGCACAGTGAATGGAATATGTGACTTTGATATTTTACAGTTTGAACACTTAACAGAATGTTCTCCTATTCTGAAACTTTGCACAGTAAACAGAATTTGCTTCTTAACTGCGGCTACGCACAGTGAATGGAATATGTGACTTTGATATTTTACAGTTTGAACACTTAACAGAATGTTTTCCTATTCTGAAACTTTGCACAGTAAACAGAATGTGCTGCTAATCTGCAACTTTGCACACTAAACAGAATGTGCTCTAATCTGCAACTTTGCACACTAAAAAGAATTTGCTGCTAATCTGCAACTTTGCACACTAAACAGAATGTGCTCTAATCTGCAACTTTGCACACTAAAAAGAATGTGCTGCTAATCTGCAACTTTGCACACTGAACAGAATGTGCTCTAATCTGCAACTTTGCACACTAAACAGAATGTGCTGCTAATCTGCGGCTAGGCACAGTGAACAGAATATATGAAGATTTTTTTTTTTTTTTCTCTGCCCCCCCACACAAAATAAACTGCTGCCCCCACACACAGTAGTCCTAAAAAGGACTTTTGGGTCTTTTTTTTTCACAGTTGCTTTTCTTCTCCCTACACTGACTTTCCCTTCCTATCCTCATCTCTCCCTGGCTAAGACTGAGCCGAACTCGCTGGTCAGATGCTATACAGCACCCGACCACGGGTTCTGGCCAGCCAATCAGTGTAATGCCAGCAGCCAACATGGCTGCTGGCATTACACTGATGTCAGAGCCTCCCTGCACGTTTATTGGCTGCGTAGCAGCCGCAAAACGTGCGGGGAGGAGACCCGAACATGGCGGGCGAGCACATGCGGTACTCGTACGAGTACCGCCATGTGCCGAGCAGAGCGATGCTCGAGCCGAACCGAGCTTCGGCCGAGCATGCTCGCTCAACACTAGTATCCAGCTAATAAAGGATGGGCCAAACCCAAATCCTCGCAGCACATGCCAAAGATACGGCCATTCAACAGAGTCGAAGGCCTTAGATGCATCGAGGGATGCTATTACCCGAGACCCCAAGGTATCATGAGGAATTTGTAAATGCATAAATAACCTTCTAAGATTATGTGATATCGATTTACCTGGAATAAATCCAATTTGATCTTCATGTACTACAGTTCCCAGAACCATATTTAATCGGGTAGCCAGGATTTTCACCACAATTTTAGCATCCGTGGTCAGTAAAGAAATGGGTCTGTAAGAATTGCAAATCTCCGGATCCTTTCCTGGTTTGGGCAATACAATAATGGAAGCGTTATTCATAGAATACGGGAGATGTCCATCATCAATAGCAGCATAAAAAGTATTTAATAAATGGGGGGCAAGGATATTCACAAACTCCTTATACCATTCCTCAGGAAGACCATCTACACCCAATGCCTTGCCTGCCGGCAAGCTACGAATAGCCTCCACCACCTCTCTCAAAAGAATAGGAGCATCTAGCATTTGTCTGTGATCAAATGAAAGTTGTGGAAGTTCACATTGATTAATAAAGCTAGAGATTTGAGACTCAAGCCCCAAGATAACTTTAAAAGCGACGTGCAATGTCACTGGATCTATGCCAGATGATGCGTGCCCGCTCGTGAGGCAGAGCGGATGCAGAAGAAACCCGCATCCAGAGATGCGGCATATACCACTGTGAGGGGACACTGAAGCGGCCGGCTCTCCATATAAGTCAAGAACGGTGACAGCTAGATACTGAAGGTTTTGGTGGTCTGTAAGAGACTACAACTTTCTTGCCCTTTTTTACTTAATTCATTTATTTATTTTTATTATTTTCCCGTATACTTTTAGATAGTACTGATGAAAGGATATATATACACTGCTAGAGACTAGGCCGAAGGAACTTAAGCGGAACAGGAGCAGGAACACGATATCAGGTTGAGAACTGTAGGAAGGTTACCAGACTCATGCCTGCAGTCAGTAATAGGAAGCGGATATATGACTCACGCCTGCAGTCAGTGATAGGAAGTAGATATCTGACTCATGCCTGCAGTCAGTAATAGGAAGCAGATATTTGACTCCCGCCTGAAGTCAGCATAAGCTAGTCTACCAGAGCCCCAGGTCTTCACCAGATTGGGTGTCTGGTACAGGGGACAAACAAGAGAATAATCAGACACAGCCACAGGTCAGCACCAGAGAGGGTAGTCCGACAAGCCAGGTCATACACAGTTCGGTAGTCAGCCAGAGCCACAGGTCTGCACCAGATTGGGTGTCCACTATCTACAGATAAGGCAGGAGAATAGTCGGTCACAGTTCAAAACCAGATTGGATGGTCAGACAAGCCAGGTCATACACAGGGCCCGAGGAAACAGAACTGTATTATACAACAATGCAAGGGAAACTGAGTCAGGACTCTGTCTCAGGTCTGCTCTTTAAAACCCTCCTTAGGAAGTAGGTAGGAAGAGCAGCTCAGAGGGAGGAAGTAGGTAGGAGGAGACTATAGGAAGCAAACACACAAAACAGATGCCTGCTTTATTCAGAAGCCTCGCACACCTGCAGATGACACAACATGCTCAGATGCGTCCAACCATTGGCATAATCCTGCATCAATCCATGCAGCATGGATGGCCACTGACGCGGAAGCATAATTTCGAGCATTGCCTAAAGTGGCGTGCTGGAACCAAGGTAGCTGTGACAGTGCCCCCCCTCAAAGCCCCCCCTCCGTGGAGCCACCCTGGGTCTGTCAGGAAATTGCGCATGAAATCTGCACACTAAAACAGTACTGTAGGCACCCTCAAACCAAACAAGAGTCCAGAATGTTTTGAACTTTATACTCCTCGTGATCTGCAACTCTCACGGGAGCAGGATGGATGGGAGCTGAGGTATACCAGTTGCAGACCAAGGGCTTTAACAGGGAAACATGGAAGACATTATGAATGCGCATATTGGCAGGGAGTTCCAATGCATAAGCCACTGGGTAAATTTTGTGCAACACACGAAAAGGACCAATGAATCGAGGAGCCAATTTGTTACAAGGAACCTGGAGGTGCAAATTACAGGAAGACAACAACACTCTGTCTCCTACCAGGAAGGTAGGTGCCGGCAATCGCCTACAGTCATCCTGCCTTTTTTGTCGCTGCACGGAACCACGTAGGGTATGCTGCAGCTGAACACAAGAGGAATGGAGTGCCCTCAAATGCTCGTCAAGAGCTAGAATCGCTTGTGCTTGGAAGGTCTCAGGAGGAACCGAGAGTTGGAACTCATAGTTGATAGTGTTGAGCGAGCACCCCGATGCTCGGGTGCTCTGACCGAGCACCGCCGGAGGCTCGAGTGCTCGGCCGAGCACCCGAGCCCCATTGACTTCAATGGGGCGACACGAGCATTACACCAGGCACCCCCTGCTCTGATGAGGGGAGGGTGCCTGGTCAATGCCCCCTTCATCTCCACAATGTCCCCCTTCATCTCCACAATGTCCCCCTTCATCTCCGCAATGCCCCCTTCATCTCCGCAATGTCCCCCTTCCACAATGTCCCCCTTCATCTCCACACTGTCCCCCTTCATCTCCGCAATGCCCCCTTCATCTCCGCAATGCCCCCTTCATCTCCGCAATGTCCCCCTTCAATGCCCCCTTCATCTCCGCAATGCCCCCTTCATCTCCGCAATGTCCCCCTTCCACAATGTCCCCCTTCATCTCCACACTGTCCCCCTTCATCTCCGCAATGCCCCCTTCATCTCCGCAATGTCCCCCTTCCACAATGTCCCCCTTCATCTCCACACTGTCCCCCTTCATCTCCGCAATGCCCCCTTCATCTCCGCAATGCCCCCGTACCTCCAGTCCCTTGTGGTCCAGCGGAGCGTCTTCAGATCTGTGCCTCCTTCGGCACAGATCCCCGCCACCCGAACATGGCGGGCGAGCACATGGCGGTACTCGTACGAGTACCGCCATGTGCCAAGCAGAGCGATGCTCGAGCCGATCCAAGCATCGGCCGAGCATGCTCGCTCAACACTAATAGTTGACCAACTATGACCATCTGAGCACAGAAACACTTCCAGAAGCAGGACACAAATTGGCTTCCTCTATCGGACAAGATTACCTTGGGTATGCCATGGAGTCAGAAAACCTCCCAAGCAAATACCACCGCCAATTTCTGTGCAGATGGGAAGCCCTTAAGTGCCTCGAAGTGAGCCATCTTCGAAAATTTGTTCACAATCATCAGTATGACCGTACAAGCCATGGACCTAGGAAGGTCGACCATAAAATCAATAGATAGATGTGACCAGGGACGTTCCCCGTTGGCCACTGGCTGGAGCAAGCCCACCGGTAGGTGTCAGGATGACTTATTTTGAGCACAGGTCGAGCAGGCAGCAGTGAAGGCAGCTCAATCGAACTGGAGACTACGCCACCAGAATACTCGCGACAAAGACCAAATCAATTGGTCGCGACCAATGTGGCCAGCAATTTTTGAGGCATGATATGTTTCCAAAAGCTTAATGTACAACTGCGCCAGAACAAAGCAATGGCCATCAGGTTTGTCAGCAGGTGCTGAAGCTGGGGCAGCTAAAATCTCTTCTCCCAGAGGAGAAGTAATACAGGTTTGTATAGTAGCAAGGATACAATCAGCCGGAATGATTAGGGATGGTGGAACTTCCTCCCTGGAAAGCAAGCAAAACTGGCAAGACAACGCATCTACCTTAACATTTTTATAGCCAGGAAGATATGATATCACAAAATTAAAATGGGAAAGGATCAGCGCCCAGCTGGCTTGCCTGAAAGACAAGAGCTTGGCCTCAGAAAGCTAAATGAGGTTCTTGTGGACAGTCAAAATTAAGAGAGGAGATTTAGTGCCCTCCAAATGGTGCCTCCATTCTTTCAGGGCCAGGATAATTGCCAGTAACTATCTGTCCCCAATTTGATATACCATCTCTGCTTTGGACAGGTGTTTGGAGAAATATCCACAAGGGCGCAAGACCTCCCCAGGAGCTGAACATTGTGATAACAGGGTGCCCACTCCAATCTTGGATGCATCAAATTCCAGGGTAAAGGGAAGGGAGGGATTGGAATGCGCCAATATCGGGGCTGCAGCAAAAGCTACCTTCAGTTTTTCAAAAGCCAAAATAGCTGTTTGGGACCATTCAGAGGTCTTGGCCCCTTTACAAGTCATGTTAGTAAGTGGTTTGACAATAGAAGAGAAGTTTTTTATAAATTTTCTGTAGTAATTGTCGAACCCCAAAAATCTTTCGATCACTTTGAGTCCCATAGGACGAGGCCACTCCAGTACAGCAGACAACTTTTGAGGGTCCATGGTGAACCCGGAAGCAGAAATGATATACCCCAGAAACGTTACCTGGAGCTTATGAAATTCACACATTTCCAACTTGCAAACCAAGTTCTCATGTAATAGGCTTAAGATCTTGGATACATCAGAGCAATGGATCTCCAGCGTTGGAGAGTGAATGAGGATGTCATCCAAATAAACAAATGCGCAACTTTGTAGGAGTTCTCTTAAGACATCATTGATGAACTCCTGGAGGACAGCCGGGGCATTACACAAACCATAGGGCATGATCAAGTATTCATAGTGCCCCCTCCGAGTATTAAAGGTTGTCTTCCACTCATGTCCTTCTTTTATTCACCCCAAATTGTAAGCGGCTCTCAAGTTTTGTAAATACCTTAGACCCTTTAACCCGGTCGAAGAGTTCAATAATCAAAGGTATGGGATATGCATTCTTGACCAACAGTTTGTTTAGACCACAAAAGTCAATGCACGGACATAGCTCTGTCCTTTTTCTTAACAAAGAAAAATCCAGCACCAGCGGGGGATGTGGTTTTACGAATGATGTCTCTTGCCAGTGCATCAGAAACATACTCCTCCATAACCTTATTTTCCTCAACCGATAAGGGGTAGATACGATCCCTAGAAGGCGTATTACCAGGTAACAATTCCAAAGAGCAGTCGTAAGGCCTATGTGGTGGTAAGAACCCGGCCTTACTTTCGCTAAAGACATCTTTAAATGTGTCATACTCCTCTGGAAGGAGTGGAGCAATGGCGTGAGTGAGTCTGATAGGACATGGCAGACAAGACTTAGTACATTGTGGAGACCAGGCCAAAATGTCACTTGTGTGCCAATCAATCCTGGGGTTATGTTTCTGTATCCAAGGAAACCCCAGAACGATGACATAATGTGGAGAATTAATCACCTGAAATCTCAGGATTTTGGTGTGGAGGGCTCCCATCCTCAGGGTTAACAAAGCAGTTTCATGCCTAATGTTTGCGGGCTCTAAGGTCACCCATCAATGGCTTCTGCGGCCAGAGGAGAAGCAAGCGGCTGCAAGGGGGATATTCTTACTGGCTACATATTCTGCATCAATAAAGTATCCAGCAGCCCGTGTCCAGTAAGGCTGGAACTGAAATTGAATTATCTGCCCAATAAATGTAGGCCTTCAACATGGGCTTATCCGAAACATTCTCTGGGGAAAGTGAAATGCTGCCAATGATTTGTCCCTGGCTTGGATGGACTGGACAGGACCACAACAAATGTCCAGATGCGCCACAGTACAGACAAAGTCCTCCCTCCCCCTGAAGGCCCTCTCCTCTTTAGAAAGCCAGGTAGCACCCACTTGCCTGGGTTCAGTGCACTCAAAGGCCAGTACAGGAGTTGTGGGAGGTAAGTCAGAAGGATGAGAGGACAATCTACCCAGAGGCCTCCACAGGCGCTCACGAAATGGGCGCCTCTCCCCGATAATGGCATCAACTTGCATTGGTTCTCAACCATCAGAAACAACCCCAGGAGGCATGGGAAGTGAGGGAGGATAGGGTGGAACAGAAGAACGAGAAGCCCATCTGCCCGAGGGCCTCCGCAGGCTCTCCCTAAACGAGGGTGTCTCCCTGAGTTTGGTATCAATCAGGATACGATACAAAATCAGTTTGTCCAATTCATTAGGTAAGTCATGCTCCGCAATTTAATCTTTCAAGGTATCACATTGCCCTTGTGAAAAGGCAGCTACTAAGGCCTCATTATTCCAGCCTACTGTCACACTGGGTCTCCTGAACACTCTGGGGCACAAGATGCTAGGGAGCAGTGCTGGGGAGCGAGGCTCGGGTGCGGTGCCAGGTAACGGTCCCTCTTGCTGTGGCCAAAGCCGATGTAAAGGTGCTGGCCGCGAAGCCAGATGTCCGACCCCAGTTAAGCTGGGACCCTGACCAGGATAAAGGACCGATAGAGCCGGGGAACCCAAGAGATGTTCTAAAAGGATCTCCACAGACTAGCAGGTACCCCCAGGAAGATGGGAAAGGGGGAGATCAAAAGATCTAGATACCAAAAACAACAAAGGGCCTAATCCCCCTACAGGACAGCCTAAGGGGAGAGACTAATGACCCCTGAAATGTAGGCTTTCCCCAACAATGATGCCAGTTGTTGCCAGCATAGGACACCAATAAGTCCGGAAAAAGGGACCTAAAGGCACCTGGCGGAGAGACCTCGCAGCACTGGGATCGATAGAAACCTCAGACTTCCACCATAGCCTGACCAGCCGACCAGGAGGACAGTCTCACCCCTGAAAGCCAAACCAAGCCACCCCAGCCCTGGGGATATCCTCAGACCCAAGAAAATCAAAACCCCAACAGGAGGCAGAACCCCAACAGGGGTGACTGGACAGGACACCCCTAAGAACCCAGGTGAACTGGATGGGAACCAGCAGTAAGTGACCCAGAGAAGAGCACCCCAAAAGGTCACCCGATGCCCCACACTCTAAAGCTCCTCACACAGATGCTGATCTAAAACTCCCTCAGCAAATCGGAACAACCGCTAGGGTGCTGGCACTCGGTAATTGGGCCCCCTGCCAACCCATGCCCCGGCTGCAAGTGTGTCCTCCACACCACTTAAGAGAGGCTGAACCCAGGCCAAAACCACCACCCCGCACTTAGTGGAGAGACACTCATCTGGAGACCAGGGGCAGAACAAAGGAGGAAGGCCCGAACACCGGACGCCAGGAAGGGAAATATTGCAGGACACCTATCACGGTGCCCGTGATTTCCTACTGTCACTCTCGCCTGTGCCGCGCTCCTATTGGTTGAGCCTGTTTGGCCTGCCCCTGGTGACCTCTTTATACCTGGCCATTGACACCCAGGTGCCCTTTCATGGTGTTCCTGAGCCAGTATTGCTGTGCTGTGTTCCTGTGTTCCTGCTACCGGTGTACTGACTTGGCCTGTTTAGACTACGCTCCTGTGTTCCTGCTCCTTGATCTGACCAGGCCTGGCTGACGTTCCTGCTCGTGACCAGATCTGGTTTGTCTGAGAACCCTGCTCCGTGAATCGACCCGGCCTGGCTGACGTTCCTGCTCCGTGACCTGCTCCGGCTTACTACTAACCCAACAGCGTTCCAGATTCCTGCTGTCGCCGAGGCGACATTCTGACATTCTCCTGTGATTGTGGCACAGCAGATTGTGTGCCTCGTTAACTCGTGCAGAGCTGTACTCCTGCTGCTTGAGCTGTTAACCCGTGCAGAGCTGTATTACTACTAGCTGAGCCCATTAACCCATGCAGAGCTGTGCTCCTGACGGCTGAGTCTGCATTTACCGTGCAGAGCTGTGCTTCCTATACTGAGCCTCCAGTTAGTGGTACAGAGCGATAGCTTACTCTTGCAGAGCCGTTACCTTACAGCCACTATTACTGCTGAGCCGGTCCATCCTAGCCTTGTGAGGAGACGGTTCATTCTACTCCTTGCAGTATAGTCGGTCTACATTACTGTGCCGGGAGGAGGCGCCAGGGCTGTAGCTCGTTCAGTGCTATTCTCCGTTACTGCGCCCGTGGGGGCTATTGGTTTAAGCTCTTGCAATCCAGTTGCTTCCGTTATTACGCCCGTGGGGGCTATTGGCTCAAGCTCTTGCAATCCAGTTGCTTCCGCTGTTACGCCCATGGGGGCAATTGGCTCAAAGCTCTTGCAGTCCGGTTGCTTCCGTTATTACGCCCGTGGGGGCTATTGGCTCAAGCTCTTGCAATCCAGTTACTCCCGTTACTACGCCCGTGGGGGCTATTGGCTCAAGCTCTTGTAATCCAGTTACTCCCGTCACTACGCCCATGGGGGCTATTGGCTCAAGCTCTTGCAATCCAGTTGCTTCCGTTATTACGCCCATGGGGGTATAACGGTGCCCATGATTGTTGCACTTCCTAGTCAGTCACCATTAGGGGGCTCCTATTGGTTGTCTGCCTTTAACCCGCCTCATTCTGTCTATTTAAACCTGGTCTGGGCACCCTATGGTTGCCCTTTCATGCTGTCTCTGACCATATTAGCCTGGACCATGTTCCAGTATTCTTTTGTACCTGTAGCTGTGTTCCTGAGTTCCAGAATACATCTTGTTCCTGAGTCATTCAGTCTGCAGAGTTGTTCCAGAGTGGTTCCAGCCTAGTCCTGAGAGGTTGATGTTTTCTGCTGATCGCCTTCGCTGAGACTTTCTGACTGCTTGGCCTTTCAGCGAGTTCCTGTTGTCTCCGGTTCAGCTAGATGTGTTCCTGACGCCTGGTCGCTTTGGCGACATTCTTGTAGACCCAGCGTGCGGAAGTTGGTTTGCCCAGCCTTGCGGCTATACAAATTATTGTTGGTCCCAGCGTGCAGACGCTGGTTTGCTCCAAGCCTTGCAGCTACACGAATTACTGTTGGTCCCAGCGTGCGGACGCTGGTTGCTCCAAGCCTTGCGGCTACACGAATTAGTGTTGGTCCCAGCGTGCAGACGCTGGTTGCTCCAAGCCTTGTGGCTACACGAATTACTGTTCGTCCCAGCGTACGGACGCTGGTTGCTCCAAGCCTTGCGGCTACACGAATTACTGTTGGTCCCAGCGTGCGGACGCTGGTTTGTTCCAAGCCTTGCGGCTACACGAATTACTGTTGGTCCCAGCGTGCGGATGCTGGTTTGCTCCAAGCCTTGCGGCTATACAAATTACTGTTGGTCCCAGCGTGCGGCTGCTGGTTCGCTCCAAGCCTTGCGGCTATACGAATTACTGTTGGTCCCAGCGTGTGGATGCTGGTTTGCTCCAAGCCTTGCGGCTATACGAATTACTGTTGGTCCCAGCGTGCGGATGCTGGTTTTCTTCAAGAGCATTAAAGACATACTCTCTGTTGGGCGTTCCTAGAGTGTAGTTCCTTTGGGCTGCCTTGCCCGGTATTGGTAAGGCCAGTAGAACCTGATCATATTCCATCTGCAGGTTGCCTTACCCGGTATTGGCAAGGCCGGTAGAGCCTACGCAAAGCTCCTTTGGGCTGCCTTGCCCGGTATTGGTAAGGCCGGTAGAACCTGGTACATATTCCATCTGCAGGTTGCCTTACCCGGTATTGGCAAGGCCGGTAGAGCCTATTGTTATAAGTATATCTGGCTGTCTTGCCTGGTATATTGGCAAGGCCGGTAGAGCCTGTAATTTGTATTTCTCAATTATTAAATGTTGTATGTCATGTTGTAATCCTAAGGGATAATTTTTAATTATTTTCAATAAAGTTGTGTTTTTACCTAACTTTGTGTCTGAGAGTCGTAACAAACCATGACAGGAGGCTATTGGCTCAAGCTCTTGCAATCCAGTTGCTTCCGTTATTACGCCCGTGGGGGCTATTGGCTCAAGCTCTTGCAATCCAGTTGCTTCCGTTATTACGCCCGTGGGAGCTATTGGCTCAAGCTCTTGCAATCCAGTTGCTTCCGTTATTACGCCCGTGGGAGCTATTGGCTCAAGCTCTTGCAATCCAGTTGCTTCCGTTATTACGCCCGTGGGGGCTATTGGCTCAAGCTCTTGCAATCCAGTTGCTTCCGTTATTACGCCTGTGGGAGCTATTGGCTCAAGCTCTTGCAATCCAGTTGCTTCTGCTGTTAGGCCCGTGGGGGCTATTGGCTCAAAGCTCTTGCAATCCGGTTGCCTCCGTTATTACACCCGTGGGGGCTATTGGCTCAAGCTATTGCCATCCAGCTGCTACCATTACTACTCCTGTGGGGGCTATTGGCTCAAGCTCTTGCAATCCAGTTACACCCATCACTACGCCTGTGAGAACTACAGGCTCTAGTCTCTGCAGGATCCGGGTCACAGTTCCCTTTTGCTGAAGCAGTTATCTCTGTTTTAATGGACTTAAGGTGTTGTGTCTACTACACCACTCACTGCCTAAATTACCACATAGGGCATGCCAAACACCACAAGTGAGACAGACTGATTACTGTGTTAACCCTAGTGTTCTCTGTCCTTAGTATCTGTTATGTGACAGTATCTGTAAAGTTATTATCTGTATATTGGGCAATACAGCCTACTTTCTATTACTCAGTGCTGCCTATAGAGGGCAATCCTTCCTTTTATTTTTTTTGTTTAATAAAACTGTATTTTATTTTACCTACTGGTCTGAGTGTCTTGAAAGCCGTTACAACACCCTAGCGGCCGCTAACACCAGACGCCAGGAAGGGAAATACTGCAGGACACCCCAGCAGCCACTAACAATACCAGAAGGGAAACCAGAGCACAGCCTCAACACAGGAAGGTAAGCAAAAGAGTACTCACCAGGGAATCGTCCACTGAGAACCGGGAGCCAACCACACTGAGAAGGAGGCAGAGCCAGAGTAAACCAACGAGCCGAGGGAGCCACCAGGGATGGAGGAACATCAAGGATGAGAAGAGCCGAGGTCAGACGAGAGCCAAGGATCTACAGCAAATGGGAAGCCAGTACTAAGACGGAGCCAGAAAAACAACAGCATGAACAGGAACGGAAACAAACATGGAGAAGAGCTCGATAGTTGGGCCCCGACATGAGGATAGATGACCACTAAAATTCCAAACCGGACCAATCAGGAGCAAGGCAGCCCCCAGGCCAGGTAAGTGCTAATCGAAAAATCCACCGCTGCAGCTCTCACAGGACGGACACCTACTTCTGCAGCCAGGGTGCAAAATTCAATGGAGTAGTCTGCCACAGTACGTGCGCCCTGACGAATGGTCAAAAGGTTTTTAGAAGCCAAGACCACACTGCTTGGCCTATAGAATACTTTCCTGAAGGAGTCCACAAACTCCTTAAAGTTATACACAATGGGTTAGCCCATGCCAACGCCCTGCCAGTGAGGAGAGAACTCAAAAAGCCAATCTTACTGTGCTCAGAAGGAAAGGAATGCGGAACCATCTCTAAGTAAATGCTGAGTTGATTGAGGAAACCACAGCAAGAATCTGTGTCCCCACCATACCTCTGTGGGAGCTGAGTGGAACCAGATAACCCCTTGATCCTGCCTGCATCAGAAGAGGTTTGACCGTCTGATGCTTGGGAGGTAGCGGAAGTGACCACCACTTATGGGTTAGAGTGTTCGAGTTGCGTTGTGTGCTGCAACAAGGTTTGTATGGCAAAAGACAATTGGTCAATACGTTGATCCAATGTCTCCATCCTGTCCAGGATGCTTTGAAGAACTGCATTACTACTACCTTCTGAGTTCATGGTCCTTGCATACTGTCACGGTTCCCCAGAAATATTCAGGAGTCAATACGGTATAGTAAAATGCAATTTATTGAATAACAACAAAGGTTGCACACAGTAGAGGTAGCAGGAATAAACAGAGGGTCACAAGCCAGCAAGCGCTACTATAAGAAATAGTAAGCTGCCAAGATAGACCACACTGCTAGAGACTAGGCCAAAGCCACTTGTAGTCTCTGCAGGAACAGGAACAGGAACTGGAATGGAACAGGAGCAGGAACACAATGTCAGGCTCAGAACCGCGGGTAGGATACCAGACTCACGCCTGCAGTTAGTAATAGGAAGCGGATATCTGACTCACTCCTGCAGTCAGTAATAGGAAGCAGATATCTGACTCACGCCTGCAGTCAGTATAAGCTAGTCTACCAGAGCCCCAGGTCCGCAACAGATTGGGTGTCTGCTAGGTACAGGGGAAAAACAATAGAATAGTCAGCAGAGCCACAGGTCAACACCAGAGAGGGTAATCAGACAAGCCAGGTCATACACAGTTCAGGTAGTCAGACAGAGCCACAGGTCAGCACCGGATTGGCTGGTCAGACAAGCCAGGTCATACACAGAGCCCAAGGAAACAGAACTGTATTGTACAACGACGCAAGGGCAATTCAATCAGTACTCAGTCTGCTCTTTAAACCCCTCCTCAGGAAATAGGTAGGAGCAGCAGCTCAGAGGGAGGAAGTAGGTAGGAGGAGACTACAGGAAGCAAACACATAAAACAGAGGCCTGCTTCATTCAGAAGCCTCGCGCCTGCAGATGACGCATCTTGCTCTGATGATTCCAACAGCTGCCATAATCCTGCGTCAATTTGCGCGGCATGGATGACTGCTGACGCAGAAGCATCATTTTGAGCATCGCCTAAGCGGCGTGCTGGAACCAAGGTAGCTTTGACAGCTACATCTACATCTATTATTTCAAGCAAGTTGAATACTATGATATTTTGATCACTGGATCAAGATTCTTACTTTAGAATAATTGATACATTAAAACACTGATCACTTGGCTACAATTTTTCCTCACAATATATGAATGCTGTCATGTTTAATTGATTTATATTTGATAAGAGGAATTTTTTTTTTCCATACTGTAGTGACAGCTGTGATAATGCTATATTAATTCACTAATAGTGTTAACTTAGTGCGAGATCAATTAGGGCATATTTCCTTCTAGTGTAATCCTGTCTGATTCTTGATTGACACAGTCACTGTAGATTAGGTGGCTTCATTTAATGCTTCCCTCCTCCACTATTTGAACAATCTAGGAGAGGAGTTGTCTGTAATCACAGTGGCAACAATCTTTCTGTTGGGTGGTATGTTATTTTAACTCCTTAATTTATATAATTAACATGCAGGGTGATCACAATTGTATTAACCATCGTAGATAAAGTGGTTCTTTTGATGTCTGCCTCTCACTTTCTCATCTCTAGGATCATAAACCTGGTATAGAAGTCCTCCATGGACCCAGTGAATTAATTTAGCAATCTTTGTGAACAATGAAGAAGTTTAATTTCTCTGCTCTCTCTGATTGTTATATTAGAGATAAATGCATATATGAAGCAGTGATACTGAGATATTTACACAACCACTGATGAGGTATTTATTGCATATACTTTCTCACATTGTTTGTTTCAATTTAGACACCACTATACTAACCATGGCGCATAAGGTGGCTCCATTAAAACATCACCATAGGATGGATGGTAATATCTGGAGTAAATAATGTGGGAGAAGAGCACATGAACACACAGTGTTTTTAAATTTGTATACAACACAGTAAATAAGTAATGATTATATAGTGGAATAGCCTACCAACAGAAGTGGTAGAAGTTCATAAAGTGATGGAATTTAAGCATGCATGTGATAGGCTTAAGGCTGTCCTGAACAAAAGACAAAACCAAATAAGGATTGAGGTTTTATACCAGTATGGGCAGACTAGATGGGCCGAATGGTTTTTATCTGCCATCAAATTCTATTTTTCTATATCACTGCCATGCAGTTTTCCCCTCTATTTGCCCAGCTTCCCTAATTATAGGTATAATATAGGGAAACATAGTCTTTTGGAGATATCTTATCTTTCAGTGCCTCTTTACTGATATTTCTCTCCTTTCTCTCCCTTTAATAAGACGTATTTTGTAAAGGGCAAGAACTCAGACACAATCAGTTATGCTGTGTATTTAATTGTTAAAATACACATAGTAGGGACAGGAGTGCAGCAAAAGGAGAAGGAGCAGTGCAGGGATGTGTTCCTAAAATTGCAATCCAGAAAATGCATCCATGGTTGCTTCAGCATATGCAATGAATGAGGATTATTCTCCTCCTAATGAGGAGGCTGTTTGTTAAAGTCGCCCAAAAGTTCCACCACCGGTACTAATAAATGTCTAAGAACGCTGACGATGACAACAAGTCCTATTCTAGTGTTCATGGCATAATGAAGAAAGTTGTAGCATTTCAGCCAACTGCTGCATCTAACAGTGACACAAATAAGTACAACACCTGTTATGAAAGTAGTAGCTAATGTTGTAAAAATCCCTCAAAGGGGAAACGTATAAAGAAATTGTCTAAGAATTAGTGATGATCGAGCACCCCGATGCTCAGGTGTTCGGGTGCTCTGGCCGAGCGCCCCCGGAGGCTCGAGTGCTCGGCCGAGCACCCGAGCCCCATTGAAGTCAATGGGAGGACTCGAGCATTACACCAGGCACCCCCTGCTCTGATGAGGGGAGGGTGCCTGGTTCATAGGAAAAGGTCAGAAAATGATGGAAACACCACAGAAATGGTTCAGGGACAGCATAGGGAGGATGTCTGGATGCATCTTGGACTCCAACATCGCTGCTGGGAACGATCTTTCGCCCGTAGTACGCCATTTTTACAGACTGACCGTAAAACACACAAAAAGAAAGATAAAAACGATTGTAGGCGAAAAATTGTTACCAAACAGTATTTGCTGTATATTTACTTGTATATCATCTGCAAACTCTGCAAAACATTTCATTGATTTTTCGGAACTGAGGCCATGATTAAGAGGGAAACGTGCGCAGCGTAAAGCAGGTGTTCAACGTGGTTATGGCCCGGGTAAGGTACAGCATTCAGGAACGGAGGCCGCAACTACCACAGGTTTTACAACATGCCCGTTTGCCCTTGTTAAGTCCAAAATTTATAGTCGGAACAGTGGGGTCTGATCCATTGAGTAAAAGTGACGAAGTGACTTAGTGGATGAAGCCAAGAACTACCTTCTGCTCTGTCGAACACCCCAGCCCTATTTAATTCAATGGGAGGACCTGAGGCACTCCGATACAACCTGTATATCACAAAATGGAGGGCCTCATTCACATTGTGGTACAATAGTTCAGGTAGTGGTCCAACACTCATAAAGCCTATGCACTAAGTGAAAGGGCTGTCAAAAATTAGACTGAAATGTCACTCCAATACACCCTTTATTACACATAAAGGAGGGCATCATACACACCCTTGAAAAATTAGGATTAATGGCCTGCTGGTGACCCTCTAAAACATTAGGGGCGAGGGCATGCCGCTAAGCTGACCATCTAAAACATTAGGAATGAGGGTCTGCTGCTGAGCCGACCATCTAAAACATTATGGGTGAGGGTCTGCTGCGGAGCTGACCATCCTAAACATTATATGCGAAGGCCCGCTAGTGAGCTGACACTATAAAACATTATATGAGAGGGCCCGCTACAGAGCTGACCCAATAAAACATTATATGAGAAGGCCCGCTGGTGAGCTGACCTATACAAAAATTGTCAAACAGGGCCCGCTGGTGAGCTGGCCCTATATAAAAATTATATCACAGGGCCCGCTGGTGAGCTGGCCCTATATAAAAATTATATCACAGGGTATATGGAAGAGGAGGAGGACGATGAGAAGATTAAGAGTCAACCATATACCCGTTTTTTGGGTGGAAGGGGTGAATGGGAATACAGAGTATTCCCATCATTGTAAATAACATATCTAAAGTGACTTTATGTTCACCCGGGGCTTTCCTCCAGTGGAGTGGAGAAGTCAGGGGAAATCCAGGCCTTGTTCAATTTTATAAGTGTCAACCTATCAGCATTTTCGGTGGAAAGGCGGATACGCTTATCTGTTATGATGCCACCAGCATCACTAAATACCCGCTCAGACAGAACGCTGGCGGCAGGGCAGGCCAGCACCTCCAAGGCGTAGAGTGCCAGTTCATACCACGTGTCCAGCTTGGACACCCAGTAGTTGTAAGGCACAGAGGGATCATTGAGGACGCTGACACGGTCTGCTACGTACTCCTTCACCATCTTCCAAAACTTTTCCCTCCTTGTGACACTAGGCTGCACATCAGGGTGAGGGTGCTGGCGGGGTGTCATGAAGGTGTTCCACGCCTTGGAGAGTGTTGCCCTGCCTTTGTCGGAACTGCTGTGTGCTCCCCTTTTCTCCCCTTCTCGGTTGGCCAAGGTAGCACGTACTCTGCCGCCAGCGTTGTCAGATGGAAAATTTTGGAGCAATTTTTCGACAAGAACCTTCTGGTATTGCACCATTTTGCTTGTCCTCTCCACCGGAGGAATGAGAGATGAGAAATTCTCTTTGTAGCGGGGGTCCAGAAGGGTGAACACCCAGTAATCCGTGTTGTCTAAAATGCGTATAACGCGTGGGTCACGGGAAAGGCAGCCTAACATAAAGTCAGCCATGTGTGCCAGAGTACCAACAGGCAAGATTTCGCTGTCCTCACCAGGAGGATGACTCTCAATCTCCTCATCCTCTTCCTCCTCTTCTGCCCACCCACGCTGAAGAGATGGAAATAAAGTTCCATGGCTACCCTCTGTAGCGGAGGCAACCGTGTCTTCCTCCTCCTCCTCCGCCTCCTCCAATTGTCGCTGAGAAGACGAAGTGAGGGTGCTCTGGCTATCACCTTGTGTAAGCTCTTCCTCCCCCATTTCCACCTCTTCCACATGCAAAGCGTCGGTTTTAAATGTGAGCAGCGAGCGTTTCAGTAGACACAGAAGTGGGATGGTTACACTGATAATAGCGTTATCGCCGCTCACCATCTGTGTCGATTCCTCAAAATTGCGTAAAACCTCAGAGGTCTGACATCCATTCCCACTCCTCACTTCTGATTAGAGGAAGTTGAACGGAGAGGCGACGACCGTGTAACAGCTGGTACTCCACTACTGCCCTCTGCTGCTCACAAAGCCGGGCCAACATGTGGAAGGTGGAGTTCCATCGCGTGCTCACGTCACACAGCAGCCAGTGAGCTGGCAATTGTAAGCGCTGCTGCAGCTTCAACAGGCCGGCTGAAGCTGTAGATGACTTACGGAAATGTGCACACACGCGGCGCACCTTGGTCAAGAGATCATGCAAATTGGGGTAGGTTTTTAGAAATCGCTGAACCACTAAATTAAATACATGCGCTAGGCATGGTACGTGTGTGAGCTTGCCGAGCTCCAAAGCCGCCACCAAGTTACGCCCATTATCACACACAACCATGCCTGGTTGCAGGTTGAGTGGCGAGAGCCACTGCTCGGTCTGGTGACTAATCCCCTGCAACAGCTCTGAGGCCGTGTGCTGTTTGTCCCCAAGGCAGATCAGCTTCAGCACGGCCTGTTGACGCTTCCCCACTGCAGTGCTACACTGCTTCCAGCTACCGGCTGATGGGTGAGTGGCGCTGCGCGCAGAGAATTCGGAGGTGGAAACGGAGGAGGAGGAGGAGGAGCCAATAACGTAGGTGCTGGCGGAAACCCTGATGGAGGTAGGGCCCGCAATCCTCGGCGTGGGTAGCACCTGTGCCATCCCAGGGTCAGAGTCGCTCCCAGCCTCCACGACATTCACCCAGTGTGCTGTCAGGGAAATGTAGCATCCCTGGCCACAAGCACTTGTCCATGTGTCAGTCGTTAAGTGGACCTTCCCAGTAACTGCGTTGGTCAGGGCACGGGTGATGTTAAGGGACACATGGTGGTGTAAGGCGGGGACGGCACACCGGGAAAAGTAGTGGCGGCTGGGGACTGCGTACCGAGGGACAGTTGCTGCCATCAGGCTGCGGAAGGACTCAGTCTCCACAAGCCTAAATGGCAGCATTTCGATGGCCAGTAATTTGGAAAGGTGTGAGGTTAGTGCTATGGCCTGTGGGTGGGTGGCTGGGTATTTTCGCTTGCGCTCAAATGCCTGGGGTAACGACATTTGGACGCTGCGCTGGGACAGGGAAGTGGATGTGGTCGCTGATGGTGCTTCAGATGGTACAGGTGCAGGGCGGGAGGTATGCGGGCCTGCGCCTTCGACAGGCGATTGACCGGCACCGAAAACAGGGGAAGAGGAGGCAGTGGTGTGGCCTGCAGACACAGATTGGCGATCCGGGCGTTCCTCCCACTTATTACGGTGCTTGGATGCCATGTGTCGGATCATGCTGGTGGTGGTGAGGTTTCTAGTGTTCATGCCTCGGCTCATTCTGGTGTGGCACAGGTTGCAAACTACAAATTTTTTGTTGTCCGCACTTTCCTTAAAGAAACGCCATACCGCGGAACACCTAGCCCTTGGCAAGGGAGATTTATGCAAGGGGGTGCTCCGTGGAACATTTGCGGGCCGGTTTGGTGCGGTCCGCCTTCTTTCTTTAGCCACACCACTGCCTCTTCCAGCCTGTTGCGGTGCTGCAGATGGCTCACCCTCAGGACTGCTGTCATCGCTCGGCTCTCCACCTTCCCAGGTGGGGTCAGTGACCTCATCGTCCACCAAGTCCTCCTCCACTTCCTCACTCTGATCATCCTCCTCATTTCTTGATCCCACCACATCCTCAGTCATTGACAACTGTGTATCATCCTCCTCATCAAGGTCTTGAGACAGTAATTGTGGTTGATTTGATGGCAACTGTGTCTCATCATCATCATCCACTTCCTTTGACCTTAAATGCCGTTCCCCTCTGTCATCTTCTTGTGATTGGGTACCCTCTAGAGGTTGTGAATCAGGGCACAAGATCTCATGTTCCTCTGCAAGCGTGCTTGGAGAGAGGTTCAAATCAAGGATTGGTGATGAGACGAGCTCCTCACTATTTCCCAGTGTGGGATCACTTCTTTGACCAGACCCTCTATGATGGGAGGAAGGATGATCAGGGTGAGGATTATGTTGACCAGACTCTTGGCTAGTGAGAGTGGACTTGGTGGAAGACAGGGTGGTGCTTAACCGACTGGAAGCAGTATCAGCTGAAATCCAACCGACCACCTGTTCGCAGTGGTCTGACCTCGAGAGTGATGTCCTGCGACGCCCTGTAAACTGAGACATGAAGCTAGGTATGGTGGATGTCTTTCTGTCTTGTGCTCTGGCACCAGGCACAGTTTCTACGCGTCCTGACCCGCGCCCTGAACTATCAGGATCACGTCCACTTCCCCGTCCCTTTTTACCCGCCTTCTTCATATTAAACGGAATATATGCCGGTAATCTGCGGCTAGGCACACGAAACAGAATGTGACGCTAATCTGCGGCTAGGCACAGTGAACGGAATATGTGACGTTAATTTGTGAATTTGCACACTAAACAATATGTGACGTTAATTTGTGAATTTGCACACTAAACAATATGTGACGCTAATCTGTGGCTAGGCACAGTGAACGGAATATGAGACGTTAATTTGTGAATTTGCACACTAAACAATATGTGACGTTAATCTGCGGCTAGGCACACGAAACAGAATGTGACGCTAATCTGCGGCTAGGCACACGAAACAGAATGTGACGCTAATCTGCGGCTAGGCACAGTGAACGGAATATGTGACGTTAATTTGTGAATTTGCACACTAAACAATATGTGACGTTAATTTGTGAATTTGCACACTAAATAATATGTGACGCTAATCTGCGGCTAGGCACACTAAACAATATGTGACGCTAATCTGCGGCTAGGCACACTAAACAATATGTGACGCTAATCTGCGGCTAGGCACACGAAACAGAATGTGACGCTAATCTGCGGCTAGGCACACGAAACAGAATGTGACGCTAATCTGCGGCTAGGCACAGTGAACGGAATATGTGACGTTAATTTGTGAATTTGCACACTAAACAGAATGTGACAATAATCTATGGCTAGGCACACGTTTAAAATGGCTCTTTTTGTCGCTGCGTTGTAAAATATTTGTCCCTGTGCACCTAGTACAACGTCATCTTACTAATATCCCCCCCACAAAAAAAAATGAAATTGTGCCCCCCCAAACAAAATATAATTGCTGCCCCCACACACAACAGTCCTAAAAAGGACTTTTTGGTCTTGAAAGAGTACCAACACTTTTATTCTCCCTACACTGACTTTCCCTGCCTGATCGCATCTCTCCCTGGCTGAGAATGAGCAGAACTCGCGAGTCGGGTGCTATACAGCACCCGATCACGGGTTCTGGCCAGCCAATCAGTGTAATGCCAGCAGCCAACATGGCTGCTGGCATTACACTGATGTCAGAGCCTCCCCGCACGTTTATTGGCTGTGCAGCAGCCGTGAAACGTGCGGGGAGGAGACCCGAACATGGCGGGCGAGCACATGCGGTACTTGTACGAGTACCGCCATGTGCCGAGCAGAGCGATGCTCGAGCCGAACCGAGCTTCGGCCGAGCATGCTCGCTCATCACTACTAAGAATTCAAAAAACCTAGAGGAGTAGAAAAGTGGTGGGGAAGAAGTGTGGGTAGATGCTGAGGATGACCTATCAATGATGATGTTAATCTAGAGTATTTCCCTCCAGCGTCTTCCTCTTTCGATACAGATGCATTCGAGAGTGACAAAGATGACGTGAAAAACTACACAATAAGAAATACAGGAACAATCAGGAAAGTACATACAAGGCGGTGAAGTATCGCTCCCCTATCTATTCCTTTTCTTTAGACCAGTTCAGTAACTAGTGATAGCAGTGATACTTGTTTTTTTGCCATATTACTGTTGCTGTTTCCCCAGAAGATGCCAACACGTTTTGTTCATGAGCATGTATGATACACATAGGTAGCTATTATGTGTCAATGTCATTATGTGACAGTATATAAATAGACCAATGATGCATGTTGATTTAACAGTCATACACGTATTTTTTATGGACTGTCAAATGTAATTAACTTTACTGGTTACAACATCAGTTTGGATATTTGAATAGTTAATTTACTTATTTAAAGGGGAACAATCACCTTAATTCAAGTTTGCATATTTGAAAACTGCATTAGAACTGCCAATATGTCATGTTAACCAAAAAGCCAGCAAACATACAGTTCAAATCAGGAGATATTCACACTTTTAATATGCTAAAGTATGCTAAGAGCATATAAGAACTGAGATATAGCAGGTCATTTTTGACTATGTATTGCCCCTGACGAAGCTGCAGATGAGGTGAAACTCGTTGGGCAGTGCAATTGGAGTATATGTGGGCCTGAAATATTTGTCCCTAAATGGAAATTGAACCTCTTTATTTATAAAAAAAGTTAGCTAGTGAGTCAAAAATGCAGCATAAAAGCTAGGACATTAGATTAATTGTCACGGATTGACTAGGAATTGAACACACTGACAAGTACAAATGAACTTAATATAAAACTTTATTAAGTAATACGAAAGGCAGGAGATAAGGCAACAGGCAATAAAATGGCAATAAATGACACACAGTAGTTATGATAATGACACCAGTGGCAGTAGATAGTAGCACACCTTTCTGATGACACAGGGGGCAGTAGATAGTGGCACACCTTCACAAGACCAGGTAGGAACAATGGAGGCAATTCTTTACCCTTCACAGGACAGGTGGTCAGAAGCGGATGGCCCTGGGACTACACGGTAGATGTGAGGGCAGTGCAGAGCACTCCCATACACAGATGGAATGGCACACCTTCACGAGACCAGGTAGGAACAATGGAGTCAATTCCTTACCCTTCACAGGACAGGTGCTCAGAAACGGAATGGCCCTGGGACTACACGTTAGATGCGAGGGCAGTGCAGAGCACTCCCAAACACAAAGTCGGCAAATAAGTGGAGTAGACCAGTATCCCGACAGGGGATACACTAGGCAGTAGCCAGATGGAGATAGGCTAGGCAGCACAGACCGGTACGGCCACGGGAGGTCAGACACACGGAGTGATCGACAAGCGCCGCTTAACGGAAGCGGACGCAAAGCGGGAGACACAAGCAGCACGGGAACCAAACCGAAAAACTGAATGGTTACGGATCGCAACACAGAGGGTAAATCTGGAGGCAGCCAAAGGTCAAAACCAGATCGGATAGTCAGACGTCACCAATGGTCGTAACCGGAAAGGGTAGTCAGTCAAGCCAGAGGTCAGAGCAGGAACGGGTAGTCAGACAAGCCAGGAGTCAGGACCGGAACGGGTAGTCAGACGTAGCCAGGTAATACACAGGAACAGTAATGCACCAACACAGAATAGCTCAGGTACAGCATGAAAGGGCACTGGGAGTGACACAGGCTGAGGTTTAATAACCCTGACGGGTAGGTGGACCAATGACCTCCTAAGCGTGGTGCCCTATAAGAATAGCGATTCAGCGAGAGCGACGACTAGATAGCAAACAAAGTCGCTCCAGGGCAATGTCACTCACAGGCAATCACAGGGCACCGTGATATTAATGAGGCCAGTACCATTGATGTACACATGGGCCTAGAGAAATTTAAACTGAATTCCTCAACGTGATTTATTATGAAGCTAGCTAGAGGAACACTAATTACATATGTCAAGGAAAAGTATATTACCTATATATGTTGATGGTATCTCATAATATATGTAAGCACCCTACAACACTTAAGGCTGAAGTCTATCATGAGTAGATTTAAAGTGATAGAAGTCAGGGCACTATAGAGGAATTGTGAAATATAGCCCTTTGTATCAGTTTGTGGCTTTGGGTTAATTAATTTGGCGCAAAAGGTTTCACAATAACAGCTGTGTTAAATGTAGATGTGAAGAACCTGCAAACTCACAACCATGTGCTTTCTACAAAATGGTGTCCTCAACCATGTGGCTTGAGAACAAACACAGGCTGGGGGCCTAGCAAGACGGAGTCAGACCATGTGTTTGCTCTGAGATGTAAATCTATGAACAAAGACAAATGCTGCTGCCTACACAAGCAGAGGGGCCTGCAGTTTGCTCACACTAATACACTAGCACAATTATTGGAAACCATATGAATTTGCCCACACCCAGAAAGCCAACCCTTTAATTATAGGATATACCCAGAGAAGTTTGTTCTAATGACCAATACCACAATTAACACAATAACACCCCAGTACTAGCAATAAGCTATAATATTTAAAACAAACAATAATATTAACAATACACTGAATATTATCAAATATCTTCTAGCTAAACACCTAATAATACTAACTAGACAAGGGTGTTTTTCCCAGAAATATTGTAGAAAAGAAAACAAGAGAAAGATACTTAGCTAAAATAAAATCCTGGGACAGGAGACAGGAAAAGCAGGCATGGGACACTGGATAAATTCATGCTGGAGGTCTGGGTCATCATCTGCTCTGAACAGTTCTTGAGTCCTTGGCAAAGCATGGCAGCCTTGCTGGATTCTGGACCATCTACCCTACATCCTGTTCCATTCCAAGACTCCTCCCCTCCAAGACTGCTATTCAAGGACTCCCTGCACACCTCTTTTATTGTTTGCAAGCCCTACCCATCACAAGCCCACTTTACCTGATTGACACACCCCTTCCCCCTCTCCTAGAAGCAAGGAAGACAAAAGGGAGCTGGTCATTTCTTTGCCCTTTTCCCGCCCAAACAAACCAGGGGGAAAGAGGCAAGGAAAAATGGTGAAGGCCTGTAAAAACAAAAAATGGTTCTAAAAACAAAGTGTGATTAGGATAGGGGAACATAACCATGTAATGGACACAGTTTTGCTGAAAATTTTGCTGCAACCTACCTGTGTCCATAACACCCCTACATGTGCATCTCTTGAATTGTTAAATATATAGTCATTCAATTGGTCCTAGATTTGCCCCTTTTGTGTGAACAGTGAGACAAGTGGAACATACACCAAACAGAATCACTGAAGAAGAGGGAATCTAAGAACTCATAACATATTTTCTGAAGAAAATTGGGGCCCATAGAAGTTCCCAGCCACTAGGATAAATGATCATAGTTGTGTGCCACGATTCTTGTAAAATGAAATAAAATGTTAAAACTTACAAGTAATTAATAACTATAAGGGCCTCTGAATTATCATCATAAAAGCTATCAATGTAATATATTGTTCCTCACAGTGGTGACTCAGTGATACCACATTGATCCTAACTTCACAGGATGAATGGATTTGACCACTATGCCTTCTAAGGGTATGGCACTTTGATCCATAGTTAAGAGTGCCTCTACTTTGTATTCCTTCCTGCTCAGTGGGAAAATACCAGTGTAACTACATATATATTGAGTAGTCCCAGTTACTAGTACATAATATTTGAGTGTCACTTTGGATTACAACCAAAATGTGACATAATGATATAAGTGTATACATGATTTTGCATACACAATGGTATTGATATCATTCATTACTTCACCCTCAATATTTATCTCTCAATTATTACATTGAGAAACAGATGGGAACTTTTAATTTAATTTGCACTGTTGTTTTAACAGGTTGCCGTCAGTAATAAAAGGAACCTGTATCTGTTTTTAATTTATAGTTATTATTTAGCACTGAACAAAAAAAGTTATATTTTAATGTACCTGCTATCGCTAGTTACTGAAATAGTCTCTGTACAGGAAGGGGATAGACAGGGGAAGTGATACTTCCTCCCTCGTGTGTGCTTTCCTGATTGTTTATTTTTTCATGTGAATTTTGAGACCTGTGGTATATCCCAACATGTTTCTACTGTTTAGCAGAACCACCTATATAGTATTTGGAAAGATGACATGGTCAGAAAATTAGCTGAAAGGCAAAGGCTCTGTCTTCCACCACTGAAAAGGATCACTGTGCCTGTTACAGAAATCAATTTGAAACTGTATAAGTAAACATGCCAAAACATAAATCATCCTATCAGTCAACATCACCATTTCCAAGTGAACCCTTACCTGGACACATACACGTATACATACATACACATGCACACACACGTGTTGATTAAACAGCAGCAACACTGGTCATCAAAACAACATCCTTAGTTATGATGTGGACCTCTGCTGCTGTTGGAAGTACAGAACCTTTGACAATTGCAGCAACATCTAGACCCAGGAGTAGCAGCCCCTCTGGAACCCCTCATTCTATGAAATCTACAGTATGGAAATACTACAATCGCAATACAAAAGATAAACATGTGACTATATGATAAACATGCTGCCATATTCTTTTTTAGAAAAATGTACTAAAGATCTACAGTCATGTGTTGCCCCCCCCTGCAATATCCAAAGCCATAGTTATGTTTCAAGGGTGGATATGGCTGAATTGTAGAAGCAGTTAGTGTGGTGGGCAAAGTGATGAAAATAAAATTAATCTGACAACAGATATGTGGACAAGTTGGCAAAAGTACAGACTATACAAAGGTCACTGCTCTCTGGGTTTCCCTCCCATCAGTGGGCAACAATAGCTTGCAACATCAGGTCACATGCACTGCCAGTAATCCTACCTAAGGTTCTGGCAGTATTATTAAAGGACAAAGACAGAAGCAGGGTAGCCCATATCATTGGCATGTCACTTTGTGGATGCAGAATTTTGACTGACAATCCCACAAAGCTAGCTTGTGCTGTGCTCCTAGAAAGCTGGCTTTGTTTCTGCTGAAAATGGCTCCAACTTTATAGCTGCCTTGAAAATAGCATGTCCTTAATTTAAAAATTAGCATGTCCTTAATTTAGTTGTCACTAGATTCCTCTCAGAATTGGAACCATCAGAGGGATGCTGAATATCATCCACAAAATCTGTGCCCATTATAGCTGTTCCTACAGTGCTTGCAATGCATAATATTCCATACAAGAGTGTAACAACATGCCCCATTACCAGCTGAAAATGGAGGTCCCTATCAGGTGTAATTAGACATTTTACATGCTAGATCATTTGTACAAGAAGAATAAGGCCATTAGAGAGTATATAATGCAGACTGTATGGAGCAGCCTTGTCATCTGGGCAATGGCAAGTAATGTGTTCTATATCTGAGCTGCTGAAATCTTTTGAGGAGGCCACCTTGCTGGTTAGCCATGTAGGAGCAAGAATTAGAGTTAATGTTTATATTTCCTGCTGAGATGAATGAGGAACATGGCAAATGAATCTTATAATAATGACAACACAGTGATTTTTAACTCCACTCCATGTGGCACACTAACATATCAGGTTTTCAGAACATCCCTAATTAAGCACAAGTGGATTAATAACAATTATTGAGCCACTGATTTCCCAAAGCTGCTTATGCTTAATTAGGCATATCTTGAAAACTGACCTGTGTGTGATCTCAAAGTTTTAAGTAATACACTGCTGTACCCCTACATTAACCATAACACTTTGGTAGAAATTCAGAAATGTTATCAGTTTGTGTCAAGGTGGGGAGATGAGCACCATCTCTCTAAGGAACCAGAGTTAGTCAAGGAATATAAATATATGCTTATAGATCTAGTGGAGGGTTGCATTGTGGAGGACGAGAGAGAGAAAGCATAGTGAAAAAGTAGTCAGCAAAAGGTTTATATCAACAGCAGCAGTGAAAACATCAACCAAAAATATACAGTGCTGGGCCATCCATTACAGCAAACTGGAATACTGCCTAGGGCCCATGACAATATGAGGGGCCCTTACTGCAAGTGATAGGTCACAGACAGAGGCTCTGATGTTGCTGCTGCCAACATCTTATGTTAGACATCCTTTTTGTTCAAAGAAACCAGCATCATCCAGTTGTTCCCACTTCCATTACAGCATCAACACCAGTACCTGCTAGAAGCACAAATTGGTCCCTTGTCTAGGGCCCAATATAATCCATCTCTAAAAACACACCAACATATTTCCAAACATGATCATCAACACAGAAGACAAAAATGTATCTTAGAGAGAGAAATCTAACATTTGTGGAGGTGGTTGTGCTGATGGTAGCATCTCTCTATGAGACTTGGTTTGAAAGTGTGAGTTGGCAACTGATTCACACAAACGCAGTGTAGTTCCTATGAGTTATCCCACTGCATTTGAGATTGTTACCTCATACTTGCAGGATAGCTATGTTCTAGGTAGAAATGATGACCACCATTAACTACGGGAAAACAAAAATTGTGTGACCAACATTGAAACAAATAGTTAACCAACAGCCATCATGCAGCTTTCTACGCAGGTTTTAAATATAAATGGTTATATTATAAATTATTGCAGGACATGGCTATCAAGCAACAGTGTTGGTAAACTTACATTTCTAAAAATGAACCAAAATATTTGATGAGGCTGAAAAAGAAATGCGTCCATCAAGTTCAGTGCATGCCTTATCACCCCTGTTGACCAGAGGACTGCAAGAAAATAAAATTGAAGCAATTTAAGCCAACATATTTTCAACTGGGTAAAAAATTCCTTCCTAACTTCAAATGGTAGTCAGATATTTTCCTGGATTGACATCCTATCTGTTTTGAAACTAACTGTTATTCTCAATATTGATCTGTGATTGATAGGTATCCATTGCTTTTTTGAAAGCGGTTACAGTATCTACAAGTACAGAATCCCAACGCAATGAATTTCATAACTTTATTGCTTTTACTCTAAAAAATCCCTGCCTGGATGGATGGATGTTCTACACTTAGCTCTTTGAGTAAATAATTTTTTGCATTGACCTCAAATATAGAAGTGGGCATAAAAAAATTGGTGAAAACCATGTGGTTGTTCAATTTTTTTCATGGGAAAATCCGCTTTAAATAAAGACCTTGAAATCTTTGCCTTTTACGCCCATTATGAAAAATGTTTTGCTATTTTTTTTACAATGGCTACAAACCTTTCACCCCATCACTTACATGTACTTTGTGTTTTTGTGCCAAAAAATGAAATGTTTCCAGGAAGCGATACACAATACAAGGAGCTAGAGAGAAAGGGAGCTAGGCTGTAGTGCTGTAGTAAAATTGAGGCAGAAGAGGCTCATAGAGACTGCTATCACTATGAGGACCTGGAAAACAAAAAAGTAGGAGTTGAAAGGAACATTGTGTCCAGTGAGTGAGGAAGCAGAAGTGACCGCCTAGCACTGAAGGGTCTGGATGCCCTGATTTCCCAGACTCTGTGATGGCCAGTCTTCCTATATCACTCCTAGGCATCTATGGGAAAATAGTGTCACAGGCAGAGGAAGAAGATGGTTGCAGTTTAAGCAAGACAGGTCAGCTACCTGTGCCTGCTGCTAGTGCGGCCAGTGTGCCTTGTGATTATTAGGAGGGGAGAGGAGGAGGGGATGATTCCAAAGATCCAGCAGCTAGAGACTCTAAGTGCTGGGAGTAAGTGAGGTGATAGTGATGAAGACTCAAATACTGAAATTGAGGTGGTTGCTGTTGGTGATAGTGAAACATCTGGTGGGAATAGCATAAAAGCAGTAGATCCTCCTGCTGATACTGAGGTGGAAGTGTAAGTGATGTGGAGCAACCAGACTAGTGGTCAAGGGAGCCCACAACATCTCCCTGACTCTGTGATTTCCCCTTTCCCTGGTATTGTCTCTCTGGCACATGATACTGATGAAAGCAGAACTGGTTGCTAGCAGCAGTAATACCACCATGAGTACAGATCAGCTTCCAGTCTGCCTTCTGCCCCTCGAGATGACAAGTGTGATAGTAGGGAACCCTATGTCACATTTGTCATCACCTCCAACTGGTGAGACTCTAATAGAATAGCAGCAGCGACAAGGATGGACTGATGGTGATGATGAAGCAGCTCGGGTGGAAGAGACATTAATGGACATTTTATCCCAAACCGAGAAGGACTGGGAGACTGAGATACAAATGGGGATATGCATCACCACCACCAGTGAGATTGCAGAATTAGCTGAGTTTGCTGCTGCTGAAATTCCAGCTGCTGCTCCTGAGTTGCAAGGGCAGAAGGATGATGAGAGGCAGGCTAGTGAGCCACCGTAGACATAGTGGTAATGGAGTCCAGCAGTAGTGATGTGGGACTAGGACAGGTTCCACTTGCCAGCAGCAATACTCCTGGTCCTATTTGTAGTGCTGATTCTGAGGCAGCAGCAGCAACATCATCCTCTGCCCCAGCCAGTGAAGGGAAATGAGGAGAAGAGAGGCCATTCTCCTACACCTTTCCCCCTCCCCCGAGGACTTGGGTGTGCAAGACTATTTTTTTTCTTGGGGCAGTGATGGCACTGTGCACAATTTGTGTTAAATCAGTAAAAAGGGAAAATGAGGCAATGCACTTTAGCACAACCGCCCTCATCACACATATGCAACACAGACATCATGACATTTATGTGAAGCATGTTAAAGCCAAAAACCCACCAAAGAAATCAGGCACCGCTGTTGCTTTAGGTATCCTTTTCATATGTTGATTCGCGTAACACTCGCCTTCAAATGGCGCATTTCTTATGCCGCGTCAATATATGGTGCATCTCTTTGGTCGAGTTCATTATATGGCACATCTCTTTGGTCGCAATGCTAAATAGCATGCAGCAACAGCGTGCTCCACCCTGTCGATAGAATGGCGCTATATGGGTGCAAAGGGTACAAGGACGCTAAATGGTTGCAAACCATCGCGCAATAACAGTGCAACAATGTCGCAACAATGGAACATAATGGAGCTATAATGGCACTGTTTGGGTGCAATGTGATAAGGGTGCAAAATGACACATTAATGGCCTATAATGATGCACTGCGTCAAAATTCAGCGTCATCCATGCAGGAAGTACAAAAACGAAACAGGAAATACCATTGACACCAGTCAGACTGCTATACATGCTATATATGATCACTTTATACTACTGTGGTAAGCAATGCCTAGAAAGCCTTCATTTACAAATGCTGAGCTGGAGATACTTGTCCACTATATGGACAAGTATCTTCCAGATATGCTGCGGGACAGACTGGACTCTGCATTTCGCAGGCAAGTCTGAAACAGAATCGCTTGCAAAATGCAGAGGGCACGTGGCATCTCTAGGACCAGGAGGCAAATTCTTCGTCAGTGGTCCGACCTGAAGAGACGCGAGTCACGATTGTTGTAGACTTTTCGCTCAGGTATGATTATTCCATTTTGTCAAATAACTGTACTTTATCTGGTGTTGCTTGTAACACAACTATACTTCATATGTTTTACACTTTTCTAAAAATGTAGTTTCTTACATATCCTCATAGGTTCGGAACCACCACGGAGAGCCTCTCCTGGTCCTCAGCTGCCCACCCATAAGTAGTCCCTGCAGCCTACCAGTAAGTAATTTTTTTGCCATTTACACAATACACAACAATGTTCAATTATTCTACATAAACTAAATACATTATTATTGTTTTTATAGGTCGCTCAGCATTGCGAAGGCTCTCTAGGCCAGCTCCTCCGGCTCCTCCTCCTTGTAAGTACCATTGTAAGTCACATTGTAGCTCACAAATAAATAATTGCTTTGTACTACAAACGTCACACAGGAGGCACAGGCATGACCCTTCACTCTCACCTCCTCGTAAGTATGCAATGCTATTTTTTAAACATTTCTTCCAGTTTTCTTAAGTATCCTTTTAATGCATTTGTTGCATAGATACTCAGACAACATTTTAACAGGTCCCCCATTGTGACAGTGTATATTTTGTTCAATATGAAGGTGTGACTACAAAACAAAATGTCAAAGGCTGGGTGTGTTCACTACTTGCATTTTGTACATGTGTTAAATGTTTCATATGCTTAAGTAATCTTTTTGAAGAAGAAGGTGTCAATTGTACACAAATTACATGTAATTACCCAATACACCTTTGGACTGCACAAATAACGTCTGATGTGTGTATTAGTGCAAATGACTGCAAAAAATGTGTACTCCTGGAAAATAAGAGTAATTGACTTAGTTGTTACAATGTCCACTACTACACATTTATCTACTTACTTGCCATTAATACACACGCACTTTAATGCGCAAATGACTTCTGATGATCTCCTGGGCAATTGCTGTGAACATCAATCAAATTCCATTACTAATTCTTTTCCAGTGTTCCCATCTTCAAAAGGAATACATCAATCAACTTCAAATA